>VZTU01017689.1:99621-146921 GCA_013400835.1 Zapornia atra
TCAGCGGCCCGCAGCACCCAGCAGAAATAAGTCTCCCGGGCTGTGTGGTGGAGCTGCTACTGGTCTGTGCAGTGCCTGTCTGCCGTGGAACCGGGGCCGCGCTGGTGCCCGTGTCACAGCCCACCCCCGTGGACAGAGACGGGCAGCTCCTGTGCCCGCACAGAAATGGTGTGGCCAGGTATGTACCAGCATCTCCACGGCCATCGGGGGGGGGATGGGTAAAGGTGTGCCCACAGAGAACAGGCAAACGAATTGAGGGCTTTATGCAGAACAGTGATGGGCAACATGGGGGGGTAGGAGAGAAGACTAGCCTGATGACATTATCCTCTTAACCATCTTCTCTAATCACACAGTTGAGATCTTTCCCTGCTCCCTTGCAGGTGGTCTTACCATTGACCTTTATAAGGTAAGACCATTGAAGGTGTGGTGCAAGCATGCCTGGAGACGGCTGGTGATGCCCCATATGTCTGAAAGGTAAAGGCAGTAACATAGCAAAGCACACAGATCAGGATGCCCAAAGGGCTGCACGTCCTATGGACTTGGTTGTTGTCCTCAATTTTTGGGTATGAGATCCTGAGCAACCCTGCAAGACATAGAAGAAAAGTCGAGATGTTTGCCAGGAGGCTCACAACTGTGGACATGTCAAAGTAGGAGATGTTTCAACCTGACCAGCAGGAGAACCTGAGCACAGGGTCCTTCTGCAGTGTTTTCTGGGGTTTGGCACCCTACATCTTTGAAATGCAATGGGAACAGCTCAGAAAGCCTGGTAGAGCTGGAATCAGGCACCTTGACAAACATGCCAATGAAGGTGGTTCTGCCCCTCTACTCCACTCTCATGAGACCTCACCTGGAGTACGGCATCCAGCTCTGGGGTCCTCAACATAAGAAGGGCATGGAGCGTGTGCAGTTGAAAGCCATAAAGATGATTAGAGAGCTGGAACACCTCTCCTGTGAAGACAGGCTGAGAGAGTTGGGCTTGCTCAGCCTGGAGAAGACTCCGGGGAGACGTTATTAGCAGCATCCCAGTACCTAAAAGGGACCTACAGGAAAGTTAGAGAAGGACTGTTTACAAGGGCATGAAGTGATAGGAAAAGGGGTAATGGGTTTAAACTGAAAGAGGGCAGATTTAGATTAGATAGAAGGAAAAAAATCTTCACTGTGAGGGTAGTGAGAACAGGTTGCCCAGAGAAGCTATGGATGCTCTATTCCTGAAAGTGTTTAAGGCCGGGTTGGATGGGGCTTTGGGCAACCTGGTATAGTGGAGGATGTCCCTGCCCATGGCAGAGGGATAAAACCAGATATGTTTAAAGTCCATTCTAACCCAAACCATTCTGTGATTTTGTGATTCTCTGCCTGTGAGTATTTAAATCTGAGGCTGGCTGGTGGACTGTGGCAGTTAGTGGGTCAGCTCTGCACTTCTTGTTGAAGGTTTTTCACCGCCAAGGGAGTAGTTTGCTAGAAATAAGGATACATCTGACATGAAATTGTCATCTTTCCCCTGTGACTACCCCAGCCATTAATGCTAGAATCATGCATCTGTTTTCTAGTCCCTGAATCCGTTTCCTTTATGGAAAATGGAATGGCCATACCTTCAGCAGAATGATGAATGTCCCTCTCCCCCTCCTTTTAACAACAGCTAAGTAGCTAGGCACTGCTCTGAAGATGGAAGATGTGAGTTTGACTCACGCTAGATCAAGGAGAAAATGACCTTGGTCTTCTATAGTTGGTGTGGATGCTAAAAAGTTGGCAGAAAATAGGAAGAAGCAGCTGCTTCTCTAGTCAAATCTTAAAAGTAATAGTCAACTGTCAACTGCATGAAGTCAAGTGACATTTCCAAAGGAGTCATGAAAATAATTTTTTAAATGAATCATGAATCTTTTTTTTAAAATACAAGCTTCTCCAAGGAGTTAGGTGTCAGTTTCTAGGCTCTGAGTAGGTGTCTACATGGCTATCCACTGAACTACAAAGCCTGTCAAAGCTGACAAAATCTGGGACGTGCACAGCCTCAAAACATTGAGAGGTGAAGAGCTTGAGTGCTGAAAATACCACTGTAAGTCCCTGCTAAGCAGAGGCCCCATTTGCTTGCTTGTGCTCTCTGCCTGGGTTCTGTTTTCCTTGTTTGCATCTGTTTAAGGATTTGGCTTTATGTTAACAAGACTGATGTTTTAAGTTTTCACCCAAAGGAAGGTTGAAAAGATAGCACATGAGAAATATTCAAATGTCTTTCTCACCCAGACTACATTGCCTTCATTCATGCAGGCATCTCAAATGAAGTTTATTTCTCTCTGAGAGCTACCCACAAATCTTGTGTCCTTCCAGGGAACTTGTCATGATGTGCGCAGAGCTAGCTAGGTTTGATTTAGTTAAATGAGTGCAATCTCCAAAAAGAACTTTTATCTTAACACAGTTGGATCTGTAGAAGAAAATACTAGAAGTCTCACTACTGAGCTAGTCCACATGCTCCCCAGCCTCTATCAGCAATGCAGCTTCAAACCAATACCTCTCTGAACCCAACAGATGGAAATCACTTCTCTAGAATTCCCCAAAGTCACTTCTAATGTTTGATGGTGCCATGTGTCCCTAAGACATTTTTTATCCCTCATTTTTTTAAATTTCTAAAATTAGTTTTAAAAGCAGTTCACTAAGATGTGCTTAATGATCTACACAATTTAGCAGAAGTTGTTCTCATTCTCTTACCTCTGCTTTATCTCTGATGACTAGAACAATGCAGTTAATTTTAGTGGTTAGAGCTGCTGAGCCATTTCTAATGGGGGATCATACAGGAAAGCCTGGCAATAGCTCTGAGATCTTTGCTAGCAGATAAAATACTTCTGGCTTGTGGTCCAGCTGAAGGCTTGGAATATTAGTATTATTACTGATTAACTATCAGAAAATGAGCATTTGTCCATATGACAGGATCTGAAAAAAACTGGTAGTGTACATATGGGAAACGTGTAGATCAGTGACTTGCTTTTATTGGCCAATAGCCATTTTCTTTTGGTATTCACATGCCTTGGAGAAATCTTGATATATGCAAATCTTGTCCTAGAAAAGGTTCCTTAAAATGTTAAGACAATTTTTGAGTTATGAAGGAGCCGTGAACTTGGGCTGTGTAAAATATAAATGACTTCAATGGCAAAACAACTCAGAGGAAAAAATCCAGAGTAAATGAAGTTTTACTTAAGGTTCCAGTTTCTAAAATGAATGTTGTTTTCTTAAGCAATGACATGCCAATGTTCAAAGAACTGTTTTTCCTGGTTCTTCACTGATATTTTAGGTTTGTCAATGACACCAAGCCAGAAGTTGTCACTTGCAATTTCGATTATAACGTGATCTTGAAAATTAGAGAGATGGCCTGAAGGAAGTAGGGTAGAATCATAGAATCATAGAATGGCATGGGTTGGAAGGGACCCCAAGGATCATAGAGCTCCAATCCCCCTGCCACAGGCAGGACCACCAACCTCCAGGCCTGGATCTACACAAGGTTGCCCAGGGCCCCATCCAACCTGGCCTTGAACACTTCCAGGGACGGGGCATCCACCACTTCTCTGGGCAGCCTGTTCCAGCACCTCACCACTCTCTCTGTAAAAAACTTCCCCCTAATATCTAATCTAAACCTTCCTTCCTTAACATTGTAGTTTTGCATGGCCAGGTTCTGGTGAAGAAGTGGGGGGCTGCAGAAGTGTTTTTTTGCAAGAAGCAGCCAGAAGCTCTCTGCAGGCCCCACAGTGTAAACACCAGCAGGCTCAAGGCTCAAGATCCCAACTTGTAAGAAATAACAAGCTGCACCTAAGTCAGTGGTAGCATTTTACTGTGGTTTTGCATTGTTTATTTATTAGTTTGTTTTGCAATCTGGGGTGGGTACGTACTTTGGAGAAGAGTTCTTCTGCTGTACTTGGCACCTGTAAGTCTTCCACTAGAATGCTGTGTCCCGTGTTGGACATCCCTTTTCGAGAGGCATTCGAGCCAGATGGAGAGCCAGGAGGAGAACAACAAGAGTGATCAAAGATTTAAAAACCCCCATGGCTGACAGAGAAAGGCTGAAGGAAGTGGGGTTCTTTACTTTCTAGCAGGGAAAAATGAGGCAAGGATGCAGTTTTCAGATGTGCAGAAGGTAGCAGCAAAGAGGAAGGGAATCAATTATTCACCACATTCATTATGGATACAAGATATAACGGGATTAAACTGCAATAAGGGAGGTTTAAATTAGACATTAGAGAGAACTTCTTAATGGTTAGGAGAGTTAAGGACTGGAACAGATTGCTCAGGGACACGGTGAAATCTCCATCATTATCTAACCTTTCTTATGAACTTTCAAACAGTTTTCAGACAGTCAGCAGTGGTGTTCATCCTGCCATGGGCAGGAAGGTGAATGGGCAACATCAGACTTCTCCTCCTTCCAGACTGTCAAAGTTTTATAGTGCAAGACCAACTGGAGTTCATTCTATATTGAAAATCACCGCTAAATTTACATCATGAAGGAGCAAAAGCTGAAATGAAAACGTTTGTTTCAACCAAATATTGTCCTTTATTGATTTGCCCTTTTCTTACAGCAACAGGCACATTCCATGCACAAGAAGGGGCAAGTGACATGCTTTTGCCCTGCAAGTTAATAATACAAGCTCTGGAATAAAACAATATGGAAACTATGTATCCTGGATCTTAGGAGTGAAATGAAAAAAAGAGTTGACTACCGGTTTGAAGGAGTTGGCCATTTTTGGAAGGCAGGATCACAGCCCTGTGTTTTATTCTAGTCCTGTAAAGACAAAGGCATACTTCTGCTTTTATCACTTCATGTAGAAGTGTTTCCTCTTCTCACTCATACCTTCTCTGGTCTCTCTCTTCTTTCTTTGAAAAAAGTTTTCTCCAGAGTCATATACTAATCAATAAATTAACTGGATTTGTTTTGATTTGAGTTGTTCTTGATTGTTGCAGCCTTGAAAATCCAAAGCCATAGAAAATACGAGGTAAGAAGAGATTGTATTTTTCATTGGATCAATTTATATCACTGGAAAAAGTGGAAACAAGCTTTTGGGCAAACATGACCTTTCCCCGAGTGAATCTGAAAAATCGTCTGTTTGCCCAATTATCCATTTCTTTAAAAATGATTGTTAACAAACCTTGTCTTGATTGTATATTTCTTGTCTTTATATGTTTCTTCTACCCATTCCTCTCACCTTTTCTTCACAGTATGAATAGTCTTTAGTCCCCTCATCTTAAAACAGCAGTCCTTGACTTCATTTGTCTCTCTGGGCAAAATCCTTCCCACCCTCTGTCTCTTTTAATAACTCTTCACATACTGAAAAGTTGTTTACATTCATCAGATAGATTTCTCTCCCTTTTATGCTCTTTTCAGTCATTTTACTCTGTTGTGATCTTTACTGAATCTTCTTTTGTTTTTATCTGTAATGACATTTTATAATAAAAGCTCTCCATTGTCATCTCCCATAAAGCCTCCTGCTTTCCTCATCTTCTCTTGGCTTCTACAACTATACCCTTTACTGTTTCTCCTCCTGCTTCTCTAATATCTTACATGGAGAACCCTCCCCATCTCTTCTTCAGTTTCATGTCAAGGCTTTCCAGGAGTTTGTCTCACATTTTCTAATCTCACCAGCAAAAGCAAAACATTCGTCTTCTTCTTACAGTCACTTGGAGCCTGCCTTCCTGCTCCATATTGGTCTCCCCATATCCAAACAGAAATCTCAGCTCACTTCTTCAACATGTGCATTTGGTTCCTTAGCTTTCAGCTCAAATATGAAAAGAAGCTAAAGAAAAGCACAGCTCCTCTTTTTTCTTTTTTTTTTCCCTCATTTTTTTTCTTTGTCTCCTGTAAAAACCATTTTATTTGTATTCTCTGTGCACCTCAGAGCAGTTCATGTGATGGGTATGTGTGCTGGTGAGTGCTTGCCTCAGATCCATTCCAGAAAAGGAGTTTGTTTGAAGACCCAGCCTGGGCTGGAAGAAGTTTTTTACAATGAAGGTTGGTGAGATGTTGGAACAGGTTGTCCAGAGATGTGGCAGATGCCCCATTCCTGGAAACATTCAAGGCCAGGTTGGATGGGGCTTTAGACAACTTGATTTAGTGGAAGGTGTCCCTGTCCGTGTGTGTGTGTGTATGTGTGTGGACTAGAAGACCTTTAAGGATCCCTTCAAACTCAAACTATTCTATGTTTCTATGATTAATACCTTAACTGATCTGCTGACTACTTATCAGAATGAACTGCTGTGCTATTTTAGGGAAGGACTGTATTGAAGTCACTTCCAGATTAAGTAAAACTGAAGATAAAACCCCAGTTATAAATTCAGGTACTTTAAGTTTTGGATCCCTTCATTATACATCCTGCTAAAGCAGTAGAATCAGTTGTGTAAGGATGGGTCTATGTGGAGTGTCTGAGCAAAAAATTGCAATGTTAAAGAGATACTGCTGTAATCAGTGATTTTTACCATTGTAAGCATGACACAATTGGGAAAATCAGTGTTTCAATGTTCTTTTAGAGATTGGGGGTTTTTTTTAGAGGAGACCATTTCTATTCTCATCTCTGTTGACTTCAGTGGGATTGCTTATATGTGTGGATTTAGTTCTACCTGATAAAGGACTTATGTACTATTCATGATTTGGAGGGACCAATCCACTAAACAGGAAAGGTAGGTTCTATAAAAAGTTTGATCTTCCCTGAGCCTTGAAAGGGCAATACATCCTTTTAGGTCTTGACTTTGAATTTTAGGTCTTTTTCTACACAAATTTTTGTTTGTGAAATTTAATTATTTCAAATTTAAGCAATACATTTTATATTAGATTTCTTCTATTTCAATTTTATAACACTTGTCTGTGGCCTGGAGAAGCAGACTACTGAATTTGAACATGACTTAAACTAAAATACTTAATATTATTTAGGCAATGAAACATTAGGAGAATATAAGCTCTGAACTCTGGGATGTGCAATTTCATTAAAGAATGCACTTATAAATGTAAAATATTTCTAAAATATAAAACTAATATAAAAACATATTTTAAAAAGAGAAAGGCATGGTTGAATCCTACTATTTTAATATTTACAAATGATCTTTCATTTGTAATGATGTAATAAATGATTAATAAATGATTTTCCTCTAAACTGCTATAGAAGAAGCCAGTCTTCTCAAAAGAAGCCTCACTCTAACTATAGAGGTGCATAGCCATCCTTTTTGCTCCTTATATTGCCCGCATAGTATAGTCTGTATAGTATCTCTGATGTGCTGTAATAATACAAATATTGCAAGCTTAGCCATGTTTTTTCTGATTTGATCCTGTGTCAGCAGGATCAGCAGTAGCATAATAGAGGTGTGTTAAATCTTAGGGGAGATGGACTTGCAGTTGGAAGAACCTTTTTTTGAACTTAAGTTATACGTTTAATGTTTGTAAGTGCCTCAAGCAAAGATGCATTCTTTAGCTCACAATCAAAATTATTTGGGGATAAATTTCAGGCAAGTTTATTATCCCACATCTGAGAGTTTTAAGGAAATACAGGTATCTCCACCATACACTGGAGGTGATCTCAAGGGGATTCCCTACTGCCACTGAAATCTCTAGTCAGCTTTGCTGACTGTCATAAATGCTGGGGTAGACCATCATGCTGGTAGGGCTCCACTAACTGTTGAATTTACTTTTCGTTCACATGGATGTCATAGAACCCAAGTTCAGGTCCTGAGCCTGTGTTACTGATGAGCACACACAGTTGAAAATTAGCTGTAACCCCTGGAGTTAATCCTGTGATACCCATCTGGAAAAAATACATGGGATGTCCTCTGTTTAGGAAATCAAATTATTTAGAGTGTTTAGTGAGGTAGGGAAGAAGACACTAATGTTATGCTAAGCACATTTTGGGTTTTTCTTTTTTCAGGACTGTCCACAGATTTGAAGTGACACTTCATTTAAATTGTGACTTCCCATCTGTCACCATATTGAAATCATCACTGTAGAAGGGAAGCATGTCAGAGGTACCAAAGGTCCAAGTTTTTTACGAGTGTAGAACGGACTCAAGTTAACGGCAGTTCATTTAACATCTGGCTAGAGTCAGATGTTGCCAAGCTGTGTCTTCCCCACTGGCATAATAATATTTTAACAGCATAGAACGGTTGGCAGGATCTCAAACTTTGCTTTTTTTATAGCAGGACTCATGGGCAAAATGACATAAATATAGGAGTCCTCCATTTTGTCAAATACTTTTTAATATCCACGACATTCTTTTCATATCCTCAAACACTGTAAATAAATTTGTTATTGTAAATGCTCCTGACTGCAGTTGAAAATACTGAGTGTGCTATGGAATCTTCCTTCGCACTCTTTGTGCACACAAGCATAATAGCCATTAATGAAATGACTGAATGGTTTGGGTTTGGTTTTTTTTCCACAAGGTTTTTGTCTGGTTTAGAATACTGCATTCAGCTGAATAAGCAGCTCTTGAGTTTTGCTTTTCTCTTGTTGTTCATTGCATGCTCCCATGCCGTATTTACAGCCTACCGTTCAAACCCATTCTGAATACATAATCATTTTCCTCCTGGATTCTCTCTATTGCTCTCAAATGTCTGTTCACAAGCATTAATTAATTTATTTTTCCAGCATATTTCTGAGGTGAGGGGATATTATCATGCCCATTTTCCAGATAAGTGAAGAGGCACAATGAAATTATGTACTTATTTAGATAGTCGATTTGTGATGCAAGGGTTATGAGGAATAGCCTCACATCAGATTATGAAAAAGTTCATATTCATGTAGCACCTTTACTGAATTCAGATATAAACATCTTTTTCTTTTTTTTTTAAGTCCCAGCTCTGCTGTTCTCAAGATACCTTTCCCCTCCCTCATACCGTAGGGGGAAAAAATAAGTAGTTTCACCCAGGTCTGCTTGGACATGATCTAGAGGTGGACTAGGCAGGGTTAGGCTGTGGTTGGACTCAATGATCTTAAGGGTCTTTTCCAACCCAGTTGATTCCATGATTCTATAAGAAGTGTCTGGATGATGCACTCAGTCCCATGCTGTCTTGGCTGGCCCTGTGTGGAGCTGGGAGTTGGACTCAATGATCCTTTTGGGTCCCTTCTACCTCAGGATATTCTGTGATTCTATGATTCTATGACCCTGAGGTCTTTTTTCAAATTTTTTTTTCTTTTAAGCTAAGAACTTGATAGCAATGGTAAGTTGTCATTCATTTGTGAGGAAAGGGTAAAGTTATTGGCTCATACTAGGGTGGCAGTAGGTAAGTGAGTCCTGGGAATATTTTGTTCCATCTCAAGTTTTAAAGGGGCTGTGCTGTAGTCACATACAACTCCATTTCAGTCTTGTCCCTAAGGTACTAAGATGCTGACGCATGGCAAGTATTCCCTTCACCAAATATGCCTAGCATCTGGATGCTTTCCCCAGTTCTCCCAGCCGTCTTGTTTTGAGATACCTGTTCAGCCTGTTGCATCCTTTCTTCCTGCCTCTTCTCACAGTCTTTCTCTTCAAGCTTAGTTTCCAGTTATCCTGTCTGCCCCATAACCTATCTTTATTAAACCCTAATCTTAATTTCCTTTCTTGCACTAGACTTTTTGCCCCATTCTACTTGCTTTCTCACTGAAGCTTGGTAGGACCAATTCCTCCACTTGTGCTTCTCAAACGGCTCTGCACTGGGCTGGTCCATATCCTCTCTGTATTTGAATTGGACAAATTCCTATTCCAGGGATTTGGAGCACAGTGTGAAAACAGAGACAATGCAGATGAGATGTGGCATACTCCAAATTCCAATGTCATAGCCAAGATCTTTAATGCCCTAGTAGCTTAGAGCTGCATCATCTCTGTGATGGTGGGTGATGCATGGAGGTGGGGTTGCTGGGAAAGGTTGCAGCTAATACCAAGGAGATTGCATTGCATCTGTGCATAGGGGTTTCCTTTGCCAAAGGGTTACAGTTTCACCATAGGTGGGTGGATTTGCACAGGAATAAACCACACCTACCCCAGATATAAAACCAACCTCCGATGCCATGTGTCTAATCTCTGCTTTGAAAGTGGTGGGTAAAAGGAGAGTACTGGAACTTTATACAGCAAATGTTGCCTCCTCTTTTTGGAACATACCCCCCTGCCCTTCCATCCCCCATTTGGAAACAATCCCAATGATTCAGTCTAGAGTCTTTCAGAAAATCAAAACCCTTTCACTAGATCCTGAAACTTTTGGTCATTTCAATCTAAAAAAGCAAGGCTTGGGAAATTATAAGATATCAGGAACCAGGAAAATATGCAGCCTCCTTTGTGATAGGCACTGTTATCTGACTGGATTACAGGAAGAAAGTACAGAAAAACATGAGATATCATTTTTAATATACAGTTTCTTAATCATCTTTGAAGGCTGTGCATCCAAGATGCTCTTCAGTCATGACACCTTCCCTGCTTTTCCTCTGTTTAAGGAAGGATGGCTGAGGATTTTCTGCGAGTGGTATTTTCTTCTTTAGCCCCACTCAGTTGCCAGTATGTGAGAGTGAGGGAGTGGGTGGAATGGAAACAAGGTGCAGAAACTATTTCCTCTCTCCAGTTCTTCAGTTCTTTCATTCCAAGTAGGAATGTAAGCAAGCTAGCAGGCAGCTGGCCCCTTATACCTGCAGAAAGGAAACCAAGGAGAAAATTGACTTTTCTTTTTTTCCTTCCCTTCTCAAAATGGGTAGACTAGCCAGGTTTTCATACCCCCATATGTGGATTTGCACTACTGCTGAGTCCTGCTCTGAAGCCTACAGGACACCTGTAAGCTTATCTGTACGTGACTTCTGCTGAACAAATTCTGTTCTTTTAACTAAGGCTTTTCCAAGTCCTACTGACCACACTAGCAGCATTCAAGGGCTGAGGGAGGCAGAGGACCAGATCTGTTTCTCAGAGGAAGTGCTAACTGTGTGCACTATCCCACTTAGGGGTTAGGATGTGTTTTTTCAATTATTTACAGATGGAAGAAACACTGAGTGGAAAAATGACTTATCCAAGGTCGAGCAAGGAGTTTTCCTGGCTAGGAATAAACACCCTGCTTTTTGGTTCCTGAGCTCCTACCTCAGGAATCCTTCTCTGAACAGACTGGGTGCTCCTCGCTGAGGCAGGAGTGGTGCACACACTTCTGACATTTATGTTCTGGCATCTGTAGGAAGTTCCAAATTATACCTTTGTAGCTTTTGAATAAATATTGTATAAAGTGACAAATTATTCAGAATGGGAAAAAAAAATGCTCCTTCTTGTTCTCTTAATGTTGTTTTTCTAGAGGTTTTTTTTTTGGTGTATTTCCAAATCACTGACTTGTGCTTCCATTTATATTTTCATGCTTATGGGCTTTATTCTTCTGTCATTCCCTCACTGCAGCCATGTGACAGCATAACGATAGTGAGAAAGCCTGCAGGTTTCCTTACCAAACTGCTGCAAACCATTTAATAGATTGGAATAAGTGGTTAACCTTCCACTTTCTTATGTAAGATGAACATAGATTATTTATAGAGGCTGCTGTCTCTAAATTTGCTTACTGTCACATGGAATGGGTGTCTGTCTTTCACGTGTCTCTGTCAAAACTCCTTGGAAAAAAATCAACCTACCACCAAATGCTAAAAACCCACTGGTCTTGTTGTGTGTTGTGGTTGACAAGGATGAAAAATGACATACTTATAATAAACCAAATTGGAATGAGTAATTGTGTATATATGTATAATTATCATGGTCAGATGTTTACATCCAACTCATGCCAAAGGAAATCATTAAAGACCAAATTACTGTAATGTAGCTCAAGGCTTCATTTCAGTGTTTCTTAATAATCCTGTGTGTTCCCAGGACAGGAGTTATTTAAAATGGGTGGTCAGAATACCCTTCCAAAAGGGAGAAGCATTCATGGAAGTAAAAATTTGCTTTCTCCTGTGTATCTCCTGTAACTGACCTTTCTGTGAAAGAAGTGCGAAGTAAAAACCCTCCTACCCTGAACCAAGCATAATTGGGCAGGAGTGCAAGATCCTCACAGTCTGCTCTCTTCATCTTCTCATATTTCTGAGAGAAGGAGTAATCATCCTCACTCTACACTGGAACCATAGGATCTCTGCAACTGCAGGGTTCTTCTGGATTGTGCTGTGGGGACCAGTGTGTCACTTGCCAAGATCTCCATAGCTCTTGGAAGCATCTCTTCTTGCTCCAGCCAAGCCCGGGATGCAACAGGACCAGGAGGCCAAGTGTTGGTCTTTCTTGTGCACTGATCAAGAATGTCTGATGCTCCTCATGCTCCATTGACGTTATGGCCCTGTGCATATTGGTGTGCCTGATTCTGTCAGGAGCCAGTGCTATTTGAATGACAGAGTTTAAACCTGCCTGTTGATGTTCCTGATTTGTATACTAGACATCCTACCACCTCTTAGTCCACATCTGCTGGATGGGTTGTTCCAGATGCAAGTAGGCAGCGTAGAGACTGTCAGAAGAAAGGGAAATTGCAGGTTCAAGAAGTCCACAGTTAAGTGTAACACTGGCATGGAGAAGACTTTGCCTCCCCCTGGCTCCTCTCTGATCTTCCCTGACCACAAGATGGAATGGAGGGAAGAATTATATGAGCAGAGACAGAGTGACTATGGAAAGGCCTGCTTTGGAGTGTAACAGTTTGTATTTCTAATTAACTGTATGAGGTTATAAGACTCGAAGCCCAACTTGTCTTACAGAGTTGTGTAGCAGGTGGTCTGACTGCCCCATTCAGTGACATCCCTTTCTGAGGGGTTCGTAAGTCTGTCTAAGGCATAGGTGACTGGCAGCTCAGTAGCCTTAAGGCATATCTCACTAACACCCAACTCTTGTCTTATAGGGTGTCCAACATGGTAAAGTATGTTGTGTTGGAGGAAGGGAAAAAGTGGGAAAAATGGTCTCAAAAAAATGGTCTTGGGCTAAGAGAAAATCTGAGATGGACAAGGTGGACAGTGTTACAAGAACTGTAAGCTCAGCTGGGAGGAATTAATGGACTTTCATGCACAAATGGCTCTAACTGCCTTTCCCTGCAATGACAAAGAAAAATGTGAAGCCTGGAAAGAATGGGAGAAATTCTGAGGGCTAGCTACTCTAGTGAAAGGAGGAAGATCCTGGAGGGGCAGGGGGGAGCAGGAGAGAAGCCCAGAATGTTCAGCATTTCAAGCTCACTGCAGAGGCTGGTCTGTCACTCAGCAAGTGGGTGAGCAAAGTCTTCCTCAGCTCTGAGACAGGCCACAGAAAGCTTCGTGTTCCCATCCCTTCTGATTTAAATTTCCCATTTCCTTGACAAGCAGACTGTTAAAAATGTGGGTCTGTTTGGTTATTTTAAAAAAAAATCTCACCTGAAAGAATTTTATTGGAAGAAAAAAAAAAGAGAAGAAAACCCAAGATGATGCATTTCTCAACATTGTCCAATGGATGTGTCATGGGACTTGTCCATTGTTCTTTGGTGTGCAGGTATTTTAGTTCACATCTGTGCAAAAATGAATGAACCATCACATGATCATGTAGGAAACTGTATGTGGCACTAAGAAATAAGTTATAATTGTGTGTCACCAGCTATCAATGGTCTTCAAGAACTGACAATTCCTATCAGAGAAAAATTGTCCTAGACTTTATAGTGGAACATGTGAACCCTGAAGGAACCATTACAGGCAGACTCATTAGCAAATGCTCATTTATTTAAACTACAGACAGAATATGTTGACAGTGAAACTTAATTGCCAAGAATGTATTTGGTTTAGAATTACTGAACCAAATACTAGGAGACTTTTACAGAGAAGTACGTTGTCACACCATCTTTCTTGTTTAAATGGGGCCATTAATCATCACACTACAAATCCAAAGCTTAGCAAGAACAGTTCTGGGTTTTTTAAAATGTGTATGGATTTTGAACTATAGCTCTTTCATCATTCTCCTCTCCTAATGTGGCATTAATATTTTCCTCTCCATCTCCCGCTCTCAGGTCTATCGTGTAAGTGCACATAACTGTACAAGGCAAGTAAGTGTGCAATTAAATAGTGATACTGAGTGATAGTGACTATTTTTTTTTGACAAACAGTATAGGTAAGCCTGAAATAAGGATGTTAAAGTGGTGTGGTTGTCTGTTTCTTTGTCAGTGGCAGAGTATGTCTTTGGAAGGGAAAAACTGTCAAAGAAAATGAATATAAAGACATCAGCTTTGTAGAATATGAAAATACAAGACTATGAATGCATGCTGGTTGGACCTGTCAGTTTGGCAGTTGCAGGGTTACTCCAAATTACATCTGAATACCTTTTGGAATCGAAGCCTGAAATCTTAAGGGGTAGATCCAGGTAAGACGTTCTGCAGCTGTGAAGAATCCTGGCCAGATGTGGTGGTGTGAAGGACCCACAGCAACAAGGAAGCTCTGCAGAACCACCTCTGATATTGTAGGAAACGGCAGATGAAATTGAATTCTCACAGCTGAGATTTTCTTTTTTACTTGGGATTCTCATTCGCATCCAGAGCTAATATTAAACCTACTTCAGAAGAGATTTTAAAGGAGTTCTTCATTTGAAGTAATTGCTCTTTATACTACCAATGATGTGACAAATAATATTAACTAGAATGGGGATTATTAAAGTCTACAGTGTTAGTGAATAGGTTGATTTGTTATTTTCTCTGCAGTGTGCATTGCATGCCCTTTAATGGGAGAGATCTGTATTTTGGAGTCACATCATTGCCTAAGTAGCCTGACATTTATTGGATGATTTTTCAAAGGGGCAGAAAGATAGAACAGCACAGAGAAAAGGGACAGTCAGTGAAAGCTGGAGTCAGGGTCTTCAAAAATGTTCTCTTTAATTGTTTTTTAGGTAATGTGTAAATAGTGTCCAAGAAGTTTAGTTTATTGTTTAAGAAGTTAATATTTTGTCTTTGCCCATTAGCAAATATTTGACTCATACAACTCAAATCATTAAAAGTGTGCTTCAAGCATGAACACGTGTGGAACTAATTTTTGATTGGTGTCCTTATCATGTGGTAAGTTTTAAAGATTAGGAGGTATCGAATGAGTCACTTCATAATGCAAGGTTAAATAAGGATGACCTTTACTAGGGTTTATTCTGTCTTGAAGGGAAGGAGATCATAGCATGGGTTTTTCTCCGTTGCTCTGTGAATTCACCTTAATTTTGGCCTGCAGCAGTAGCCTCTAGCTAGGCAACAGGGAATTTTAGTTTTATACTTAATTAATTTTTAGTCATCCTTTGAAGTTGGATGCTGGCCTTTCTGCTTTTCTTGTAATTTGGGGTATTTGTCAGTTACATGACAAAGTGAAGTTGATTTGAATTAAAGGCTACCAAAAGCCACCAAAGTTATGTCAGTTATAACCAATAAATCCAAGGATGGTCTAGTATCTTCTTGTAACTAGGTTTTTTTTTTTCCTTCATATCTATTGCCATTAGGTATGTGTTGCCTTTATTGTTAGTTCAGGTTTTTATCACAACTGTTTGACACAGCATCACTGACCTCTGTGGGGATGTGTTTGCTTATAGCAGCAGATCTACCAGCTCTAACAGGGAAGTTTGAGTCTTTTGCATTGCAGATTAGGATTTCTTTCTCTCTTCTGCAGGTGAATACTCCATAACACTTCAGAAAAGAGAAAATCAAGGACGAGATTGCAGTAAAGTAAATGCAGAAATCTCCTTCTGTGAGATCAGTGAACTGAGCAAGGGGTGGGTGTTGGACAGCAAAAGCAGTACTTGCACAGAGCTATGGCTTGGTATTAGAGAGCAGCTAAATACCAGCCTCTTGTTATCCACACCCCAGTCAGTCCTTGCCTCTGAGGGCAAAAAGTGGTGGCATAGCCTTTTGCAATCAATTTGAAGAGCTTAAGAAGGATCAAGCACCAGGGTGGCAGGGCTGAAGGTGATGACAAACTGTCTCTGACGAATCTGGCATTAGCACTGAGAGGATGGATACAGTGAGACTGAAGCTGATGAAAGGCAGCACCAGGAAGAGCAGTAACAAAGAGATGCAAAGTCCTAGAGTTGGAATGGGAATGGAGGATGACAGACGATTGTGGGGCTAGAATATCTCTCTTATAAAGTCAGGTTGAGGGACTTGGGATTTTTTATCCTAGAGAAGAGAAGACTGAGGGGGGATCTTATCAATACGTATAAATACTTGAGGGGTAGGTGTCAAGAAGATGGGGACAGTTTTTTTTTCAGTGGTATCCAGTGACAGGACAAGGGGTACAAATTTGAATATAGGATGTTCCACCTGGACATGAGGAGGAACTTCTTCACTCTGAGGGTGGCAGAGCACTGGGACAGGCTGCCCAGAGAGGTTGTGGAGTCTCCTACTTGGAGACATTAGAAATTCACCTGGATGCTGTTCTGTGCAACCTGCTCTAGGGGATCCTGCTGTGGCAGGAGAGTTGGACTAGGTGATCTCCAGAGGTCACTTCCAACCCCTACCATTCAGTGATTCTGTGATGCTGTGAAAGTATAGCCAGCCCTGAGGAAGAGTGTGGCTGTCTGCCCTGTGGCACCATTTAGCAATCAGGATGCCCTGACATGGGACAGGAGTAGAGGCAGATCTCCCCAGTATGGCGTGAATGGAGGGGATGTGATGCAATGGAATCCCAAAGGGGAGAGATGTAGCTATTCTGTCAATTTGTGGGGATATTTATGGACTGGGTTGGAGAGAAGAGCACTATTAAGAGAGAACAAATGGAGAAGAAAAGTACAGGGCTGGCTCACTTACGAGCAGAGTGGGTCATTGAGGGTGGCAGAATTACTAGAGATGGACAGATAATGTTTGTGTTGGATTGCTGAAGTCAGTAGGCCATCAGCTTTGATGAAAGTGGCATGACATTTTAATACAAGTGTAAAGCTAACTGAAATTACATGGAATTCAACAGATGAAAGCAAAATAATTTTTCGGTCCTTCTGGGAGGGTTAAATCAAACCCAAATAAATGTGGCAGTTTCCTGTTGCAAAAGAAAGAATAGATCAGTATGATTTCCAAGCATCCACAGATTCCTCTGGCCAGAGCAAAAAGCCATTTGAACAATAGGCCCTCAATTGAATGCAGACATGTCAAGCCTCCCTCCACAATATTTGGCAAAGATCTTTTAGCTTAATATGTATATATATTCATCTTTTTTTCCCCATAGCAATGTATAAGTCATGGAAGTGAAGAGCAACTTCAAAATAAATACTTTTCCTAGAAGAGTTTAGCATGTATTCAATTAGGAAAGATATTTGAAATTATATTTGCAGTCATAAGGCAGCTACTGGAGAAAATACTTTGCAACTTCCTAAAAACTTCTCCAAAACTTCACCCTGGGCTTATCAGTTCTATTATCTGTTCTTCACTGGAAAATGTCAGGTTTGGGGGTGTGTGGGTGTGGGTGTGTTTTTCTAGCAGTATGTAACAGGCACAACAACCTGAAATACATTAAAAAACCCTCACAGACTGTATTGTTACAGCCTGTAAATCGTGTGCAATGTTTCTAGAGGGAAAGAAAAAAGAATCTTAAACAATTCACTGCTTTTGTTTCTCTTCCATTGCATGGCAAGAGAAACAGCATTGTGATATCTAACTCTGCTTTGTGGTCACAGGCAACGCTTGTGTTTGCAACTAAGGAGCTAAATGTCATCACTCTGCTTTTTATTCAGATATGAACCTAGAGGGCCCAGTGAGGGCTCTTTGGAGATGTGACCTACATGTCTAGCATGTTACTGATAACACATTTTTTAAAGACAGAAAGGTAAAGGAGAAATTGGGATTAAAACCTAGCTACAGCAGTTAAAGAAAAATGGCTGTTGGGAAAAGGGTCATGGCTTCAGGAGTTGCTTCACTGCAAATTCATTGGTAAAGTGCAACATAACCCTTTCTTTGTTGTTGCTTTTTTCTCTGCTGAGGTCAACACTGAAGAGTATTGTGTTTCATTCTTCTTTTGTCTCCTTCTTCCTCTAAAAAAAAAAAAAAAAAGAGGTTAATTTTTAGTCTGGAAAAAAACCTCCAGAAAATATAGAGCAGAACATTTTTCCCTCCAGAAGCTGTTTTTCCATAAAGATATTCAGTTTTATTTGTTTTGGCCTGATAGTTGTCTCCCTGAACTATGCAAAAGGTTAGGGCTGTAGGTAAATATTTGAAGGTCTGGAGCTTTACTTATTTGTCTTTGATTATTGACCAACTGGACCAACTGGATATCAGAGCATGAGGTTTTAGATCATTCTTTATTATGAGAAAATTTATACTAAAAGAAAGCATCCCAGGAGACCTTCTCACCTTTTTAATTGCTTTGTTTGTCCACCTATACATTTCCCAAATGTCTGTTTAACTTTTTTTAATTATCTTTTTTGTTTTTTGGCATTAGCAGACTTTCTGGATTGCTGATTTTTTAATTCTGACCCACTCAAGGCTCTCTTTAATCTAAAGGTACTTCTATTCCATGACCAGGTGATGTACCCCACATCTCCTAATTCAATGGTTATAGCTGTTGTAAAGTATGAGCCATCCATGCCAAATCCATGTTAGTCTAGTCCTGCAAAGTTACACATAGTTCTCACATTTTCCACATTTTAACCTGTTTTCTTTCTTTTCTTTTTAGTTTTCTCCTTTTAATCATCAGACAGATGCTGCAAATATCTCTGTCTCTAGTACATGTTTAGCCAGCATCATCTCACGTGCTGTCCTATTTCATTAAATACCTGTAAGAGCAAGTAAGACTGATCAAAACAATTAGCATATTGTATAATGCTTTTTATCTGGTGTGAGCAAGCTGGAATTAGATTTGACAGCAATTAAATGTTCTCAGATTATCACACATGTGAGTTGAACCTGATCTGCTCTGTGTACTTAGTCTCTGTCTCTGAAAATTGATTGTTACTACCTGTAATGGGCTGGGCAGTTCTTGTTGATTGGAACAATCAAAAAGAGTGGGATGTCTCCTGCTACCTGAATAATAGCCACTGAGGATGTAAAGACAAGTTATGGCCCTTTAAAACAAAGGATTCAAGAAATTGCATTAACTATTTTTCCACTTTATGCATCAGAACCAACAGTCTGTGCAAAGGAGTAAGTGGCTTCTGTTTTCTTTCTCTCTTGTTGGGACTGACTCTTGTTGAGAATATCTGCAGAACGATGACTACTTCATTGAAGCACTGACAGGACACACCAGTATACACGAGATTTTCTAGCTCATTATGATGAGGTATGGGAACAAATGCTAGGGGAGCTCAGCAGGGATTTCCAGAGCCTGAACCTGTTTATGAGAGGGCTGGAAGTGCCTCTAAACTGAAGATTCACAGCAAAAGATTTCCTGATTTCTTGCTGGTGCTAGGGTAGGTTCATGCAATAGCTGCTGTAGCAGTATTTCTGAAACAGAGAAGATGCTTATTCAGCAAAACAACAAAAAAGTCTTTCTAGCAGGACGTCTGTCAGTGCAACTACACTATAGTAGTCATGTTTTCATAGGTCTTTGCATAACATTCTGTGCAAGCAACATAATCAGATGGACATTGTGGAATTATCATGGAACTTAAGCATATCATCAACATAACCTAACTAAACCAACCCAAATATGTGCACCTCTGCTGGAGAATGATGTGGAAATGCTGGGGATAAGCCTGAAGATAGGCTGGGCTCAGGATCACCATAGGGAAAAAGACACTGACGAGTTTCTGAATGGGTGTTAGGGACAGGCATTGGGTGCTGGGCACCTATGAGGTTGCTTATGGGATTGTGAAAGCAGCCAAGCTTTCTGAGGGTGCTGTGGATGGAAAGAGCACCCCGAAGACATGAAGTTGGGACTGTTGGTTTAGGGGATGGTGCCTCAAGCTGCCGATATCATCAAGAAGTTTACACTGCTTATAGTATTGATCTTTTATTGGTGGGTCTGACACCACAACTCAATGGGAGAAGCTCTTGCCAAGACACCACTTCTAAGCACTTGGGAACCTCTTACAGGAAACGTGATGAAAAGTGATGAGAATAGCTCAAAACCCGTTTTTGAAAAACCTCTAGCATCGGATAGTTATCCCTTAAATCAGATCCGTTGATTAATTTTTAAGGCTTTTTATTTCTTAGCCACCAGGTAGCCTCTTGGCAATTAAAAATGGATTTTCCTGCCACACGATGGCACTGCAATCCTGTAGATAACGAGGATCGGTGGCAATCTGTGCTTGCTTTCTAGCCACAAACTTTCAGAACATCCACTCAAACCAATGCTTTGAGGAGATTCGTTCCAACAGCTTTTAGAGTTTAAAGAAAAAGGGCATGATAGTTGTTTTAACTGTTACTATTCAAAATTATGGGCCAAGATAATCCCCCCTATGCCCGAACATGCACAACTGCTGTTTAACTATTGGGCACATAAAACCACTTCCATTAAATAGATTTGTACAGCAAATGAGGGGTTTTGTGGTGATACACTTTAGATGCACCCCAGATGGCTGCAATGTACGGATGGCTTATTATAGTACATTTCTTTCATGTGTACCTAAATGCAATCTCCTGCTGCCTGGAAGACGGTTGTGTCTTAGAGTGTGCCTCAGTGCTTTGCAGAAACAAGATCCTAGACCACTTTCTAGCTTGAAGGCTGGCACTTCTTTAGATTCCTGTCCTGCTTTCGGCTATAGCTGGCATAGTGCTGTGTCTTGGGTTTAAGAGGAGAATCATGTTGACAACACACTGATGTTTTCTGTTATTGTGAGGTAGTTGTAGCACTTACACCAAGCCAAGGACTTTGTAGTTTCTCACACACTGCCAGGTGCACAAGAAGATGGGAGAGCACAGCCAGGACAGCTGGCCCAGACTGGCCAGAGGTATATTGTATACCATAAGATGTCATGCGCAGAGTATAACTGGGGAAGTGAGCTGGGAGGTGGGATCACTGCTCATAAACAGACTGGGTTTTTTCCTCCACAAGTGATGAGCAATTGCATTTCTGCATCACTTGCTTTATATATTATTAAGAAGCTTATTGTTATTCTCTTCTTTTGTTAACTGTCTTTATCTCAACTCATAAGTTTCTTTCCACTTCCCTCCATCCCCTTGGTGAGGGAGTAAGCAGCTATGTGGTGCTCAGTTACTGGCTGGGGTTAAATCATGACACCTCCCTGCCACCGTGTAAAATTAACTGCAAGACCATTGTTGGGTTTTAATTTTTAGTTTAGTTTTTACTTTCTTTAGTTTTCTAGTGGTCTAGATGTTTCCATCTAGGTACCAGCTCAGATAAATTCTGTGAAGAAATGAACAATTCTATCTCAGAGAATGAATCAAAGATGGCAAGATGGGAAAATAAGATGAGCCCAGGTTAACTCCTCCAACTGTTTCCTTTATAGAGCTGTGATAAGCTCTATGATTTGGAAAGTTCCTTGAAGGAGTTTCCATTTCTTTTTATGTACAGCCAAAAGCACTCTAAGATAATTTGAAAAGGTTAACTTAAAAACCTGCTTTGTTGTTAAGGATTTAAAAACAATGCCTGCCATCAGTATGTAATCAGCATATAATAAAGGAGACACAAATTTGTCTAATTAAGTATAATAAGGTGTGCACAAACGTCTCAATTTTGTTGCTGCTTTGACTTGCAAAAGCTGCTTCAGGTAGGACATGGTTAAAATCTGGGCTTGGCATTCAAAAGCAGCTGAGTGCAATTCTGCTCACTGCCATGCTTCTGCGTGACCTTGGAGTCAAGGAGATGCAGGGAAGAACAGGGAGAGTAGCTTTTTTTTTCTTGCTGTCTCAGTCCTCATCTCTGAAAGCAGAATGACATTTCTACTTTCTCATTTGGATATCCCACATATTTTGAACATAAGAGCTTCAAATGATTCTGTTTCTGTACATTTTCAAAAATTACTCCACTAAGTTGTATCTTCCAGCTACTACTGTGATATGGCTAGCACTGTAGCTAAATGTAATATCATTGGAAGAATGAAACTTGGCTGTGACTTGGCAATCTTGTGTTAGAGAAAACATTTTCTCATGGATTTGTTATACCAGTTCAGTGTTATACACTGTGCTTACTTAGGTGCTTGCTAATATGGAGATCTTTTTTTTTCCCCCTTTGGAATACTTCAACTCACCGTTTTTCTCTAATAACAACATATTTCTCTGGCAGCATAAACTGTTACAACCAGGCTTTTTATTTAGCTGAATTACTATCAACAGTCAGGACAGGTGTAAGTGAGGTTAACAGCAGCTAAAGTGACATGTGCATGGAGGATCCCAGTCTACTACATGCTCTATAATCTGTGTAACAGTTCAGCTTTTGGGGAATTGCTTTCATAAAGTTTATCTTTGTTCATAAAAATAATGCAGTGTTGATACATGAGAACCTCATTTTTTTTCTAGTTTAAAATTTCCTAGGGAAGCAGAACCCAAAGCTTCCTTTGGTGGCTGGCAAGGATGCGTCGGAAATGAGACCTAGTTGGAAAGAGCTGAGTTAGTCTCAAGAACACCTCCACTTGTTAATGAAGCATGAAATAAAACTGTGTGTTGTAGCAAAAGAAAATTAATACTGACCGTGAAACTTTCTGGTTTATATATTGGAATCAGTGTGGCTGTCCCCACATATCACTTTTAATAGGTGCTGCTTTAGTAATCTTAAGAGAACTGACTGTTCAGTGTGTCTGGGGCCTGTAGCACCGTGTACCCCTGAGCCTGCCTGATTATAAAAGACCATTTAAACCATTTTTGTGATCAAGCTGAAGTCTATTTTGTTTGGAATTCTCCATGCTGAGGTTATAGCCTCTCAGCAAAATTATTTTAACAGTTTTGGCTGAAGCGACTTGGCCATTCATTGAGAAAGAGATTGTTTTGCTCACCAGCCTAGGGAAGGAGGCCAGAGACTGGGGAGGAAGTGGGAAATCATTGGGCAAGGACACGATGGAAAGTCTGGATGACTCTAATGTGGAGACTGAGGATGAGTATTACTTGGCAGGAAGAGACAGGCTGGAGAGAAATTGAAGGAGTGGACTCTTCCGGAAGGAGAATTAGCACTAAGATAAGAAGCTGGAAATGTAGAAATACAGATTTTCTGAAAAAGAAAATATGGTTGTACTAGATGGAGAGGAAAGAGACTGACAAAGAATCTCAAGAGCAAATTAGAGCTACAGAAATAGCAAAAGCATTTGCACTTGTTAGTGAAGAGCTGGAAGAGAAATAGTCTGAAGATAAGGCTAGGAAAGCAACCACTCAGAAGCAAGCTTGGAGGAAATGGGCAATGAAGGTCACATATCCCTCTATGCTGGAAAGGGAACCTTAAGATTAACAGTAAACATCTTGAGACTACATGTACATGTCACCTGAAACTGATTACTAATTTTCTAATGCACAGGCACAATATTGTTGCACAATATCAATTTACATCTGTTTGTTTTGTTTGTTTTGTTTTAAAACAAGAACATAAATACCATGCTCCAAAGGAGAGATTTCTCAGGTTAGGGAAGGAATTCTTAATTAGAGAGGGAGAAATACATACATGCAGATGGGGTCTAGCACCCGATTTTCTGCACACTCCAAACTCTACTCAGTTCCATATTGGCTTTTATTATCACATCCGAATCTCCCATACATGCAAATTGATCTTCACAAAAGTCCTGTGGGATGTTTGTGTGTGGTTATCAGGATCCTCTTTCTCAGATGAAGACTTTAAGCATAAAAGCTTAAAGATGAAAGTACCCACTGGTTCTGAGATGTTTAGAAACTGGTTTTCAGAGCACAAGCTCTTTTCTGTCTGGCACTGTTTCCACAAGAATCTGCCTTATGTTTTGGCTGGAGCATTAAGAAGTTCCCTATGGCCCTGAATTTTATCCAGCTTGCTTCACAAAATCCAGTCCTACCCCTACTAGAACTGGGAACCTTGTTCTTTGATGATGTTATACGTCGTCCTCACACCTGACAGAAAAGGGAAAATTTGGATCCCAGTTCCGGGAGTCTGATCCAAAGATGCAAGGTTGCTCATGGTGTTTCCTCCCCTCCCCTTCATACTTCTCTCTGTGGTTTCCTCACTCTGACCTTACTGTCCCTGAACTATGAGTTGCTACAAATCACTTCAAGACGGTGTTACCTGTGCTTTCTGAGACTTGTCCCTTCTTTCAGATTTTTCCTTCTACAGAATTTGTAGGATGCATAGATCAGTGGATGCTGCATATGAACTGCCCACCACACTATGTCTCAAACAACCCAAAGCTCCCTGTAAGTCACTTGAATCAACATCCAGGCATTCCAAATACAGCTCTACCCAGATTGTTCTGCGATTTTCTTAAAAATCCCCTGTGGATACACATTATATGCAGAGGATTGAGTCTAAGCAGGTGTAAAGAACTGTCATATTCAGAAACGTATTGAGCTTTGAAAATATCTGTTTACTGTGCATGAAAACACCTGCGGAGAAGAGCATGTGATTTAAATTATGTGCATTTGTTTTCACTAATGACTTTTCTTCCCTTATGCTTCTACTAAATATTTACCAAGCAATAACCATGAGTTCACCAGGGCCCAGACCACACACATCCTTACTAGTTACTGGGTTTTTGTCTTCTCCTCCTTTACTGTCCATCCCTGTCTGTGATGCCACCCATCAAACCTCATCCTCTTTCAATACATCTCTGTGTCACTGGAGCTGAAAACCTCTTGTTTCTTGTCAATCTCTGCTTAAAAAAAACCCCATAGTACCCACAGCCCTAAACCTATGTTAAACAAGGTTATTATGACCAGAGGCTGAAAACTCACACTTGATGACCTGAGTCAGGTTGTTATTTCTTTTCTCACCTGTGAGCACCTTCTGTGCTAGCAGACGAACTTTCTACCAGGAGGTACTGTGATATAAACATGCAGAGACAGTGAGTAAATGTTTCTAAAATTGGAAGAGTGTTTTATTGTGTCCAGTCATAAAATGTCTTCAATGGTTAATGACTGTGTTTGCATCATTTGGACAGATTTTGCAGGAAATGGATAATCCTTGCTTTATTTTTTCTTTGCATTGTTTCTGATTATGTCCAGGAAGGTCATTAATTCAGCTTTGCTAATTAAATTCCAAGAAATTGCATCTTTCCTCCCTGAACCAAAGTAATTACACCGCTGCAACACCGGCTATGAACTCCCCAGCTAATAAAAGCCTGGAAAATGCAGCCACAAAATCCTTGTTGATTATACAATACTTGGGAATCCAGTCACTTAAACACACAGTTCTTTCTTAAATAGGATGGAGTTGTAGGGAGGAAGAAAGTATTCACCAGCATAAAGTTAATGGAGAAGTATATACAGAGTTCTGCTTTGCTTTTGGTCAAGTCCCTTTAAAAAAAAAAAAAAAAAAAAAGCAAAATCCAAATCTACAAGCTGTTCCCTAGCATCAGGGCAGCAGAACAAGACTAGACTCATGGTTAACATCAGAATGATTTAAAGCAAAAGCCCAAAACTGGAGAAAACACATCTGACTGCTTCACTTTTCCTTTTCTGCACCCCTTCATGGTTGCTTTTCTTCAGCTACTCTCTTTCCCCATCTCCATTTGGGATAGATTGGCAAACGCATAAAACCCCAAATGACCTAAATAAACACAAGTAGGAAGAAGAGGCAGCTGCAAGAGTACAAATCAGTCAAAGTAAATACACCAGAAGGCAAAGGATTCAAAGAGCATATGAGAAATTATGACATGAATTCAGCTGACAGTGTGATTTATCATTTGGGGCCTTTCACCATCACAGCTGAGAGTCCTTCACCGAATGAATCGTGTTTGGGTACGGTATCTGTTACCATTTCTATGAGATCTTCTGAAAATGGGCCTAGTTAGTTCACAGCTGATACTTTCAGTGGAATAAAAATAAGTGGTGTGGGGGAAGGGATCATGGAGAGTGGCAAAAAGCAGGGACTTGTGGGTGTAAGCCTGACGGATGGATGGAGAAGCCACTCTCTCTGCTGCAGCAACCTCCTTCCAAGGTGAACATACGCTGTGCAGCCCCCAGAAAAGCAAACAGTTTGTGGGACGTGCTTTTGAAGTGAGATTAAAAGAAGCTTTAGGAAACCTTCTCTGTCAGCAGTATGGTGCATAACCCCCCTGCTGGTCCATGGACCAAGAGGCTCCTCAGTGAATCACCACCCAGGGCTAGGAGAAGCTGCAGGCTCTGTCTGAGACTTTAGCAGACTTGGTTAGAGGAAGTTGAGGTCTCCAGGTGAGCTGTCTTTAAAGTGCAGCATTGTTGCGGTTTAATCCCAGCCCCACGCAGCCACTCGCTCGCTCCCCCCTCAGTGGGATGGGGAAGAGAATCAGAGGAGTGAAAGTGAGAAAACTCGTGGGTTGAGATAGAGACAGTTCAATAGGTAAAGCCAAAGCTGCGTACACAAGCAAAGCAAAGCAAGGAACTCATTCCTTGCTTCCCATGGTTCAGCCATCCCTGGGAAAGCAGGGCGCCATCACATGTCATATTGACTTGGGGAGACAAACATTGTCACTCCGAATATCCCCCTCTCCCTCCTTCTTCACCCAGCTGTATATGCTGAGCATGATGTCATAAGGCATGGACTATCCCCTTTGGTCAGCTGGGGTCAGCTGTCCCCGCTGTGTCCCATCCCAACAACTTGTGCACCCCCAGCCCTCTCACTGGTGGGGTGGGGTGAGGAGCAGAACAGCCCTTGGCTACATGTAAGCCTTGCTCATCAGTGACGAAAACACCCCTGTGTTGCCAACACTGTTACCAGCACAAATCCAAACCAGAAAAAATTAACTCTATCCCAGCCAAAACTAGCACAAATGTGAAAGTACCTGTGTTTCCTCAGGATTTGACTTTCTCACCTTCTTTGCTTAGCCTTGCTTTGACTGGTGCTCTGTATAGCCAGGTTAACAGTGCTTTGGGTTCAACTAAATGTCTTGTTATTTCATATCTAACACACCATTAACGTACCCTTTGCCAGCTTTCTTAAAAAGAACTTTCTCCCTAAATTACTTCTAATTGTTCTATTTGGCCATGTTTCCTGGACTGTCTGTTTGAGATCATTGGTTGTCAAAGCAGTAAGATCTTAATTCTCTAGAGTGGGCAAATCTCAGGTATCTTGAATTATTTTCTGCAAGGAGCATGCTACAGTTTATCTTGATCAATGCCTTGTTGAATTGTTAATGATGGTCCATACTAACAACGACAACAAAATTCACTTATCAGCTTTTCTGTGACAAAAGAAGTACTGAAGAAAAATTTGATGCTTTCCTCCATAGGAAGATAAAGCCACAATCCAGTCAAATGCAGGCAGGAAGGTTGTGTTATATCCTGGGATGAGGGGTATATATGCTATAGTAGGTGGTGCCGATGGTGAAGTAGGGTGGTTACAGCCCCTCTGAACTTCTTTTTCTTTCCATCCAATAAATCCATACTTGCTTTATTCTCATCAATAGGAAGTCAATCTGAGTGAAAGCTGATATCAAAATACAGTTGTGCTATTCATCAGTTGCAAGGAGGGAAATACTCCTTCCTTTGGGGAAGGAATAACAACTATTACCCTCTTGTCTTTCTATGTAACCTATTCACAGCACACTCATACAAATGAAGTGCCTGTCTACCTGTCTCAAGTTCCAAGATGTGCCAAAGTTGCACTCTGGTACCTATCACCCCACTGCACGCAGTGATTATAACATGGTATGAAAAGTTATAAGCTTTCACAAAAATACTAACTGTCCCCCCAGGTTTTTAATCTGTTCTGTGGCATTTTCCACGGCACATACCTACTCTCTTTTCTCACACGCGGCATTTGTGTGACTCAGAAGTCTGAGCAGGTAGAAAGCTGGCACAAACAATGGGTAATTGTAGAGACACTCAGCTGTCAGACAGAAGATCTAAGATGCAAAACTCTGGACATTCAGTTGATAATGTGATGTGGTTTTGTTAATATTTTTAGAAACAAGTGTACAGCGTGTAGAATATATACTAGAAGATGAAACAAAGCTCTGCCTTCCTGAAGAAAACTGAAGTCATGTGGAATGTTAACTAAATTGTTCTTGGTTTCTTTTTTTTTTCTCTTCTGCAAAGGGAAAAAAAAGAGCTTTTTCCTTCTCTCCTAAAAATAAAAGATTGATGAAAACGATGCATGACATGCACATCAGGAAAATGCACCCTGACATTTTTGCACAGAATATGCGTTGCATGTTGACAGATTTTTGCTATAAAACTGACAGTTTTGGTGCAAGCTGTTCCTGCCATGACTATAGGGAATAGAAAGCAAAAGGGAAAAGTATAATTTACACTGTGCACACTTGAAATGAACCTGACAGGCTACAAGGTGGCTCAGTTGTTCCATGTAAAGGTACCATGAGGTATCTAAAACTAGTTCCCTCGCCCTTTATAGAGCAACACTCCCAAACATTACACCTAAAGCGTGGTACACTGATTACAGGAAAATCACAGGTCTCTTTACAGATTTTCACATAGATCTCGGAAGTATCAGTGTGGACTGGTAGATTGAAGTCTTCATGAGATTCCATCTCTTCCCACCTATGTTCATCATGCAAGACCTAATTTCCTTTAAAAAAGTAGGTGAAACGAGACTTCTTATTTATGAAAAGATGAACAAAGGTGACCATGCTATGTCTGCATAGTTCTAAAGACGTTTTACAAGAAATAAAAATGGTAGCAGTCCTTGTATCAAATGAAACATTTGGCTGCACAGAATGTATATCTATTAATTTTAAATGAGAGTACATTCAAAAAAAATCTTTCTTGTTGTATAAAGGTTATCATCAAAGCTATAATATATTCAAATTCAATACAAAATGTCATTTTACTAATAAATTCCTTATGCTTTGAAATTTCAAAGTGGAAAGATCTTTAAAAAGCAATGATTAAATATGCAAATACAACCCTTGCAGCCTTTTTTT
Organism: Zapornia atra; assembly: GCA_013400835.1. Taxonomy (NCBI): domain Eukaryota; kingdom Metazoa; phylum Chordata; class Aves; order Gruiformes; family Rallidae; genus Zapornia; species Zapornia atra. Next base: position 128,427 of record VZTU01017689.1, read on the forward strand.
TAGAGAGAGAGAAATGTACCTTTTAGAAACCTATCTGCAGAGAAATCTGACTTTTTTCTCATCTTATTTTTCTCCTCCGCCTCTTCTATTTTTAATGATGGATTGCTGTACAGTAGGCTGAACACCACACAGCTTCAGTCTTCCCTATTTAGATTAATCTAGGGAGAACATTAGATTTCTAATCTCGGGCAGTCTCACTTCCATTCTCCCATTGCTTGAGGGCTTATCTCCTGTCACCTCAAGCTAAATCCTTCTCATTTATTCACATGAACCGTCAACTTTCATGAGACTGCCAAAATAAATAAGACCAGCAGGTTATGGCCCCATATTTATTTCAGTAACAGCTTTCTTCAGTGTAAGTGCCACACTGTAGCTGCTACTCATGAGGGCTCTGCCCTTCACACCCACTAGTTTCTAGGAGAATGATTTGATTTTTGTTTTCTTACAGCATGATCTATTTAGTAAAGTTGTAAGAAACAGGTAAGTTATGCGTATACTCCAAACCCTAATCAATTTTGAGGTATTTTTGTTTTCCTTGGTATTATGGTCTGCTGATACGCTGCTCAGTACCTCTTGAGGCTCGCTTTTTGACTTGTATATGCCTGTTCTAGATTTGGCTCCTTTCCAGAGGCATCTCTCAATGGACCATGTTTGGCACGACACTCAATTTAAAGAGCTAGCCCAATGAAGTAGTGGGGGATCAAGGTTGAAATTTTAAAACTCATTCAGAAGGCGAATGTTCATTCAAAAAGAGGAATCCTTCATACTCAGGGAAGCCACTGCACAGCAGCTAGTGTCAGAGACCCATAAAGCAGCTGGAGCTCAGCTGCATCCTTTGGTGCTCAACCTGCCTGGGGGCAGGAAACAACTTGTGGAGTTACATAAGAGAAAGCTGGTGTTAGAGCCATAAAATAATTTCAATGCCTCCATGAGAGCCTGTGACTCTCAAGATCTCACCTTTTGGGGTTCTTTAATTGGAAATTAACATTTCTCTGGACCCTGAACTGTATTCTACTAATTCAGGGGTCCTCCTGCACCTAGGTGGCTTAGCATGCTACTGTGGTCAAGACATGCAGTTGTGACCATCAGCACTGAAAGAAGCGATGTGGCTGGCATTACATCTGGTTACCCGTCACCTTCCACCTTTAAAGACCCTAAGTCTAAACAGTAAAGGCAGTTCCTGCCCAGCTCACGAGGGAAGGCAGAAACGGGGCAGAAAGGTATTGTGGGGAAAGCAATAGCAGCGAGTCCCGGCATTTGCTCTTTTTGGTTGGTTTGAGTCAAGATCAGTGGTTCTCTGTTTTCTTTAAGCAGCCTATATGGGGTCTTCCCTCTTTTCCTTGCTGAAAGGGACACAGGGGGTAACCAGTCTCCTCATACTCTCCCTCTTCTCACTTTACTGGAGTTGCTGTGCTAGGTCTCCCAGCATTGATGCTGCCTCACTATACATCCCTTGCAATCAGCAGCAGACCAACTGGTCCTGCGCTGTCAGGCAGTGACACAGAAGCAGAGGGAGAAGGTTGGGGAGATGGTGTAGCTAATCCAGAGTGCGCAAAGAGAGGCTTGCACTGAGCGTAATGCATCCTCAACTTTTGCATTTTCCTTATGTATCTGGTCAATGTGTAGTGCTACACCTTGTGAAAAAGGCAGAAGTAGGGCCAGAAATGTGTCTGCTGCTGCCTGCCCCCATTTCTATATTCAGTGTCAGGGTATCTCACTGCTAAGGAGACCCTCTGCCAAGGAAGCTGCTGCTGGCTTCACACAAGTAACAGCAGTGGGAATGCAAATTCTCTCCCAGTCTATCCCTCTCCCACGGGAGATGATACAATTTTGGGGCAGCTGAAACTTTAGATCTGCCATCTGCTTTCACTGAGCTGCAAGAAAGAGACTACTGCTGGTCAAAACCACAGATGACAGATCAGTACAAGACAGAAATGTGCTGAGTAATCCAAAAGAAGACAAGTTTCCCTCTTAAAACCAGAATGAAATAATGATTCTGAAGACAGCAAGGCTGTGTAGTAAGCTGTTAAAATGATGCACTACAAGATATGGAGTTATTGGATAATTCTGAGTTGGAGAGCAGCTACAAGTTCATTCCCCACTTTTCTGAGCTCAGCCATTATGGTAATTTCATTTTGGCTACCATCTTCAAAAAGACTAGAGATCCCTCATGATCGCCTACCTCCCCTTCAGCATGTCACTCAGAGAGCAGAGTTATCCTGTCTCATAGGCTGGTATTCAAAAGTGTCTTCAATGTGCTACTGATTTGTTGCAGAGCAATCTATCATGAATGCAAGCCAGGAGGAGGTAGGAAGAAGTAGGAGTGGAAGGGAGAGGAAGGAGCATTGCTTATTGTCATGGAAACGTTTCGCCATTGTATCCTTGGCCAGCACTTACAGATGTGGCTTAGCAAGCAGTGGGGCAGACCTACAGAATCTGTCAGCAGAGGTACATCTGACCTAGTGAGTGGTGGATGGGGTATTTGCAGTTTTGCTACCATTGCGTAGATCCTTGTACATCGTAATCAATAAACTACTTGAGCCTGGTACTCCAAGACACTTGCAGCAACCTGGATACTACACTACTGATGAAGACAAATGTAGTATATCTGCAGACATCAAAATCTGCTCTGAGGCTCTTCTGCATTCTAATGGTTGATTCTAAGCAACATATTTTCTGACCTTGAGCTCTGCATTTATTTTTGAAGAAGCTTGAGAATCGGTTTCAAATTATTAGAGGGATAGTTGTAATCTCCATTTTCTTCCAACTGCATTGCTTTCAATTCCCATCTGTCCTTTCAGACACCTCCTCTATTAAATGGTCACAGAAGATGAATAACAGTGGTGTGAATTCTTCAAAATTGCATTACATATTATTCTGCTCCTTATTAATGTTCTATGTTGTTTTATTCACGATAACCTTGTGAAAAGTAAGGTGAGATGGCATCCACGTGGTCTCCACATCCAGCTGAAAAAACGACGCAAGTGTATTATTAAGATTCAAGGATGGGATAAACAATAAAAAGCAGGAACAAAGGAGAGAAACTACATTTTCAAAATTAGGTCAGGAATTAAAGGAGGACTGTTAGTGCTATGTGTTTGGATGAGATCTTAGTTGCCAAGGTTTTAAAGATCTATTTGTGTAATTCATTTAATTGTCAGAAGTTCACATGTTTCGCTTGTAACACCTACTGTATGCTAATATAACTTTTTCCAGTGGATTTTATTCAGACTTACTTAATACACACAAAAATGAACTCTGCAAATTTTGTATTGTCTTTACTGGGTCCAAATTCAGTGTTTCACAGAGAGCTTTGAGATCAAGGGAAAAAAGAATTTCCTTCTACTATGTATTTGCTTCATAAATTAGACTGCTAGGACGATACGGTCCGTGTTGCTTATTCAAAGGATCTTAACAATATGGTAAACATTCCTGAGATAAGAAGCATATAGTAGGTGATTAAATAATTTTCTACATCACTGCTTCTGTAATAAAATAGTTATCAAGCCTATTACATGCGAAACTATGTTCTGTATGACTTTCCTGGATGCTTGAGAAGACTTTCAGCTTACGAAATCTGCTTCACCTCATGGTATCTGGTGGCAATGATAGAAAGATAAGTGCAATTTTAATACAAGAGTTGTGAATCCGCAGGTCTGCTCAATGTGTGGGCTCCCCTTTCCTTTTCCACAGCACACACATGCATCGAGCCAGCTCCAGTTCTCTCTCCCTCCATTTAGCATGGTATTACCGCTAAGTTCAATGCTCAAAAACCACTGCTCAGACTCCAGAATACTTGACATTCCCTAAATTGGGATTTTTTAAACATTCGTTTCAGGTATCTCTTCACTTCCTTTTTAGTTTCACAGTGTTTAGGTGCATCTGAGTCATAGTTGCAAGCTTTTATCTATGAACACGAGTGACGAATGCTTTCCTTTCTTCTTTTTTTCTTTAATGAAAGCTGATAGTCTCATGCAATTGCTTGCTGCTGGCTGTGGCCTTCAGAAAAACAGCAAACATCCCAGGAGTCAGAGTAAAATATGAATGCTACTGAGATAGCCATCACAACTTATCTGATTTTTAGGCTTTTTATGGGGAAACTGCATAATCATGAAGGGCAAGAAAAGGTGTTAGTAAGTTGTGCAGGGCTTTATGGTGGGAATAAGAGGTACAGGAACAGAAGCTTTCTGATGAACAGAAGGCACAGAGTAGAAAATATGTTTCTGTCAGAGCCATCTGTTGTGGATCTCCCCAGGCTCAGCTGTGGATACGGGTGGAGATCTCTGTAAGATGATGGAAGAATTATCTGTTGGTAGGAGTTTTTAACATGTATATATAGATTGGAAAGTTATGCTACCAGTAATTGTAAAGTCCCGGTGTTCTTGGATGAGAGAGCCTGCATGTTCTGCTACAGGGTCACTGTACGAACCAGAGATGATCCTGCTTTAAACTCAGATCTTTGCAGAGTTACAAAGGAACCAGCTGTCAAAAAATCATCTTTGATCAGGTGATTATAAATCAGTTCAAACAGGTCTGTAACTAAGGTTTTGGATTCAGAATGGTATTTTTTTTTCTGTGTATGAAATCAGGCTCAGCGCAGTGAGGAGTTCAAGAATTGTAATGCAAAGGAGACTTGGAGTTAATTTAAGTCAGAAATGTGTTTTATTTAAGAGTTTTCTTCTGTATTGCAGGTACAAAGGGGAAATGGTAGGAAAGGAAGCTTGGCTGGCAAAAGTAAGAACCCACTGAAAATGTTCAAGAGTGAGAGGAAACCTGCTTCTAGTGGAAAAGGAACTCATAGTTAGGAGAGCTAGGCCTCGGGGGTCAGAAAATGCATAGATGAACTAAAAATGTTCAAAATTCTCACTGAGCTGCACCTCACGAAGAAAATGAAAATAAATAGTAGGTGATACTGTATATCCTCTGAAATAAAAAGAGAACAAGAAGGCGAGAAGTAGTGGAACTGCAGATTGACAGATGGGAATGAAAGGTTAATTCAGGTATGGCCAAACAGCAAATGACTCCCATTCCCGGTTTCTGGGAAGGTGATAGCACTGGGATGTGAACGAGGATGGCAGGGTGATGGAAGTCATCCTTTCCCAAGGCATAAGCAAAACGGAGGGCACATTTGCACAGTGTGTGGCAATCAGGTGTGACCCAGCTTCAGGGATGTTGTAGCCTGCCCAGGCAGGAGCCAGCTCTGGAGCAGGCACTGTTGAGATGCATCCGTGCAGCGCTGGCAGCAAGCTAATGTGCCCTGCTGCCAAGGCTTATGGCTGTGGAAAAGCAAACACAGCTCGCATGCAGCCCCGCCGCCTCGCTCTGATTGGCAGCTTGAAAATCTTCATCCAGCTTCAAGCTGCCTTTAGTAAGAACTTCAAGTAAGACTGGCTTCATCACCTGCTTGGGAAGGTGGGAAACTTGGTTCCAGTCTGAGCAAGAAGCGAGTGACACTTTCTCATTCCCAAAGTACGAGTTAGGCAGATGGCCTTAAGCAAACAGAAATTTTATTGTAGGGTTTAAACATATTGAGAGGGGAAACCTGAGCAATATGCCATGAGCAGGGCAAACAACAGAAAAATAATTTGCTGTGGAAAAAAAATAATAATTTGCTGGCAATAATCCTGACCACATCTCCTCCTCTACTGCTGAGTACTGGGTGAGGTGAGAAGCACTCGATGGCTGCCAGGCTGATGCATAAAGTGGGGTAGTGTGGGGCCACAGGAAAGCTAATGCTTCCTTGCTCTATAGAAACTAAGACAGCTGCATCAGAACCCTGCACGTCTATCTGAAAGGCAACCCAGTTGACTTCCTCATCCAGCTGAGAAACCAGTGGATGTGGGAGCTGGTGTCTTTGAGCTGCTCTTGCCCAGTTTTTGGTGGATATCTGTTGTCATTGCTCAGCAGTTCTGCCCTCTCTGCTCTCTAAGTTGGTCCTCAGGCTGCAGTTTTATCCCACTTCTGGCATGGCCTGCCCTTCAGCCCTGCCTTTCCTAAGAACCCTCCCCTCTGTGCCCCAGCATTCATTCATTTTAGAAAAGCTTCAGGGACAGCCAGGATCCATACAGAGTCCTTGCCAGCACAGGGAAATCTTTTTCTGAACACTCTTTCCCTTCATTAAGTCTCTCAGGGTCTTAGAAAGAAAGCCCCCATTGAAATTTCTGTTTGTTAAACCTATTAAAGATTTAGTGAAACACCTCTCCCACCCCCCCACCCCCCCCATCCCCAAGTAGGACTGGGTGATGTCCCAAACATTATTTCTCTCTACCCTGACGCTTCACCTTCTCAGTAGCTCCTCTTGTTCCCAGGAGATGCTGGCAGAGTACTTGCCCTCTGCTGGCACTTCTCCATCTGCCATGTCTAGAGAAGCTGTGCTGCTTCATGGCAGAACCAACAGTTTAAAAAAAAAAGAGGAGTGGAGGAGGGAGATAAAGATAATCACAACTCAGTTGGATTTTGCCTTATATGAACCCCAGAAAAGATTTTAGGGAATAGATACGGATGAAAAAGCAAATAAAAAGTGGACCAAATCTATCTAGATTTAAGGAAAGTGTTGAGACAGGGTATGCCTCACAGGAACTAATATTTGAGTAAGAGATGACAAGGGATTAATTCTGACATTGTAGAACAGAGAAGGCTGCTTGATTACAGGAGTAGAGAGCAATAGTTGAGTTCCTTGTGTGGGCAGCCTTGGGCCCAGTCTGGTTTGCTGTTTTCCTTTGTGACCTTGGTGCAAGAACTAGACGTGCGCTTACAAAATCTGCAGATGACACAAAGCTGGTACGTACAGCTAATACAGACCAGAGGAAGACTTGATTATTATGCAGGAAAAATTAGATGACCTTGTGGAACAGCAGAATAGAAACAGCATGAAATTTAATAATCCAAAGTGCAAAATCATGCCCTTGAAGACTAATCACCAGAACTTTTGCTGTAGGAAAGGGGTTCATGAACCAGAGGAAGGAGGGATGAAAACTGATTGACCATAGGATGGCCATGAGGGCCCCTGTGCTATACAGCCCTGAAAACAGCTAATGATATTCCAAAATGTACCTGGTGAGAATTTGCAGCAGGGATGGGAAGGAATTAGTAGCAAGGTGAAAGGTATTTGGCTCAGAAGATCATATGTTTGTTCACCTGTGTTCAAAAGATACTTTATAACAACTGCAGAGAAAGGCATGCATGTACAAGTAGGAAAGGTCAGATGGGGTAGGGAAGATTACCATTTCTCTGTTGTGTGCCTTTTATTCTCTTCCCTCCCCCCAAAGCTTTCATACATTTACAAGATTTGCTGCTCTGCGTTTATGTTGTCCTTATTAAGTTAGCCCCATCCCCTAAGGGATACTCCAGTCACCTGAACAGGTGAAGAAGTGAATTCCCCTTTCCACTGATGAATAACTTCATTATGGGGGAAAGGGGAAATGTTTACCTTCCTTTCCTTCATTAGAGGTTGGCTGCAGCAGGGTATTAAAGCAAGCACATAGAGTCTTCTCATAGTCTTGGAAAATCATCCCGTGCCTGTCACCCCTATCCTGTTCACATGCTCAGGGTCAAATGAACCCACAGAGCTGCACAGAAGTGATGGAGATGCCAGCAGCATCCACATCATGGATCTGGGTATCACCACGGACATCTCAATACCCCAGGGCCGGTCCATCCCCACACTGCTCTCTCTCCCAGCTCTGCTGCTGAATCATCTCCTTTATGGACTTTGCTGAGCTATTCCACATTTGCATCAGTGTGAGTTAAAAAAGAGGCTTGAGCTCAGCCTAAGGTTTTCAGTGCACCTCTGGCATTTTCCTCCTCTTCTTTCTGCTGTTCATGTTTTCCAGAGCCATTTGGGGTGAGAAGGAGGAAAGGAAATGCTTCAGAGGATTGGCCAAGGGGAGCTTTCAGCAAACTCCCTCCCATCAGCACTGTAATCTGTGAAAAATATCTTGCAATAAGGACAGGCTGTTCATTTTCCTCTGTGCACAGTCTGGCTTGCCCTGTGTAAGCAGAGGCTATCTTTAGCATGCCGTCGGTCTTTTTTATGAAGAGATATAAAAGCTCCCGCAGCAGGAGTCCTCTGGCTCTGAGACTGGGTGAAGGAACGAGGCTATGACAGACTGCTTAGCTGGCCCCACCGTTCAGAGCCATCTGCTTGCCAAGTCTTCTCAGCTATGAAGAGAGAGGCAGGCACTGCCCTTCTGGGTGGTGGCATGTCACCGAATGTATTGAGCACCACTCGGAGATTAGAGGAAGGGTTCAGGTAAAATGAAACCCGGACAATGTAAACAGAGGAACAGAAGATACTTTGTACGATCCCCTGTTTTAAAATAATCTCCCTAGTTGTAAATCAGCCACAAAATGTAGCAGCTCTCCTCTCCCAAATGCAAATCAGTGAGGCTCTTCCATAATTCGTTCAGACCCCATTAATGAGTATAAGCAGTTTAAGCAGTTTGTTTTATGGCCATATCTCTGCAGTTGCTTATGCTGAACATAATTTCCTTTCCTGTTGCTAGCTTTGCAACAAGTCCCAAGAGTTATTTACAGACACCTTGGTTTTCTCTAATTTAACAGGTTTGTGCTGTCAGCAGTTTTGCCATCTCATTGTATTCCCTCTCTTCCTGGTCATTAATAAATAGATGGGTCCGGAGGAAGAGTGGAATTAATCCTAGTAGTGATCCTCTGGTACAGTCCCTGTGGCATCACACTCCACCACCTTTTCATCTCAATCAGCTGCATTTGTCCCCATCCTTTTCTCTCTCTTTAACCCATAACAAAGACCTTATCTCCTACCTCGGGGTTACTGAGTTTCCTTAAAAGCCTCAAGTGAATGATATTATCAAATGTCTCTGTAAATGCATATCCCCTGATTCTCTTTTAGTCAATATTTTGCTAACTCTTTATAACATTTGAACAGATTAGGAAAGCACAATTTATCCTTACTGATAAGTCTATCAATTTATCTCTGCTGATCCGTGCTGACTTGCAATTTATTCACCCCAATTTTTTCTTTCTTTCCCACATATCACCTGTAGGTGTTTTATAAGTATTTTAAATGCTTTTCTCAACTATTTTCCCTGTTAATGAATTAAGACGCTCTAGATTTAATTTCTGATAGCCAGTTTTAAGAGCTGTTTTAAAGATTGCTACAGTGTTGGCCAGTTTCCAGTTTTCCAGCTGAGTGGCTGTTTTAATGATGAATTACATATCTTTAATGATAAATTATGGTAGGCTGGAATCATGCTTCATTCTCAGGATTTCCTCAGAATCTCCAATGAATTCCATTTGGTACCATGAATTATTGGAACATAAATTTCTGGAGTAGTTACACCACTGCTTTTTTTAATATCTTTTATCCAACAGGGCTTTCTCATCATTGTGTGTAACTTCAGAGTAAAGATTCACCCCCAGCCCTTCTTTTCTGACATCCAAATAAATCATTTACCTTCACTGCAATTTTTCTCAGCCTGTGCTTTCTTCCTTTATACTTAGCAGTCCAGTAAGCCTACGTGTAATCGTCAGCTTTCCATATGTGATTTACTTGCGTCACTTACTATTTGTTGTCATGTGTTTGACTGTGTTTGAGTACTTTCTGAGCTTCATCTTACTGTACAAGGTATATCTTGCCTGCCAAATCTTCTATTTTATTTGCACTCTTTTAACTTGGTATCCATTCCTGAAAGACGCTTTAGAGATCAAAATTAATCCTTGAATTTTACCATTTAATTATCCTGTGCCTTCCCTTGTTTCTTTGTTCTGAACTGTGGAGATCTGCTAAAGCACAGGTTATAAATAGTCTCCATTCTAAAGTTATGAATCACAATTTTTAAAATAATCATTTCTCTGGAAGAAAAAGTCCTGTTTTAAATACTGTTATTTTATTTTTAAAATACTGGTACTTTGCACATAGCTTCAATTATTTAGCCTGAATGTGATTTCACTTGCCCATACTTGTCATTCTATCAACTTCAATGGAAATATTCATGTAAATAGGGATATCATAATTATTCTCATCTTAATTATTGTACTCGGGACCATACTCTCCGAACCAAACACTGTTGTTACTAAGCCAGTGAACTCCATTACACATAGCATTTCTTCTTGCTTACTCATTTTGATCCACAGGTATGTGGTGTGTTTACAGCCCTGGATTTGTTTCTCTAGGATCTAGAATTTGTCTGCTGACAATCGGTTTCTCCTACACACCCTGAGTCCACCCTGTTCAGGTGACACACGTAAACTCCTACCTTCATCCACCTCTAAAAGAAATCACAGAATGGTTTGGGTTGGAACGAGCCTCAAAGAATCATCTAGTTCCACACCTCTCTCCACCCCTCCTCCCTTGCCATGGGCAGGGACACCCTCCACTAGACCAGGTTGCCCAAAGCCCCATCCAATGTGGCCTTGAACACTGCCAAGGACATGGCATCAACAGCTTCTCTGGGCAGCCTGTTCCTGTGCCTCACCAACCTCACAGTGAAGAATTTATTCCTAATATTTAATCTAAATCTACCTTCTGGTTTTAACTAAATCAGAATCACCTCCCTTGACCTGTTGGTCATGCTGGTTTTGATGCAACCCAGGATACAGTTGGCTTTCTGGGCTGCAAATGTACATTGCTGGGTCATGCTGAGCTTTTCTTTAACGCTCCCAAGACTGTCTCCTCAGGGCTGCTCTCAATCCGTTCTCTGTCCAGCCTGTAGTTTTGCTTGGGCTTGCACTGAGCCATGTGCAGGACCTTGCACTGGGCCTTGCTGAACTTCATGCAATTCACACAGGCCCACCTCTCAAGCCTTTCAAGGTCCCTCTGGATGTCATCTCTTCCCTCCTGGTGTTGACCACACCACATGGCTTGGTGTTATCAGCAAAGTTGTTGAGGGTGTACTCAATCCCACTGTCCATATAACTGACAAAGAGGTTAAAATGATCATCATTGAACATCTTTTTACGTTCCCTTCTTATAAAAATTACTTATTCATAGTTGCTTCATTTCTTCCCAACTAGATGCTGGTTTCTCAACCATCAGTAATCCTCCTGTTCTGTATCTCTGTCCCTTTCTGTTACTTACCCGTGATTCAGCATGTTCGGCTCCTGGACCCTCCTCCCCTTCCAAGGAGAAACCACTGATGTTATTTTAGGTGTTTAATTTATTTCTGAAGGTTAGACTCTTGTTAGAATTCAAGACCAAGAATGCAAGGAATTCCCAGCTTCTAAAATTGTTTTTCCATCAGTGTTTAGGTACTGAAGCTATTGACTGCTCCCATGAGCACTCTAAGTCCCATAAGCAGATAGGTTAAAATACAGGATCTCTATTTCTACATGTGCTTGAACAAGTAAAGAGAAAAACTGCAAGTGATGTTCATGAGAAATGTCTAGTGCTTAGACTTTTGACAAACAGACCACTTAGATTAGGACTAATCAAGCATTTTGTGGTGAAATGATTTTCTGCTAGAAATAACTCAAGTGAGGTGTTCACTAGCAATAGGGATAAGCCAGGATGAAGCGTATGTTGTAATCAGACGAAGCAGGTACTTGAACCTGGTTCTCCCAGCCCTGCGTGCGTTTTTGCTATTAGAGGGACAAGGAGTGGGATCTAAAATATGTGTTAGAATTTGTCTACAGATGCTAATTTTAAAGAAAATACAGGCCCAAATCTTTCTCTTTGCTCAGAAAAGGGAATATTGGAAATTATTATCATGTTCAGTAATGATTTATCTCTATTAATTAATGGAGAATTATAATATTGTGGTTCAAAAAAGCAATGTTAAAATGATACAAATTTTAAAACACAGGATGTACTTGTACACTCTGGAACTGCCAATCACATTTGTCACCAGACTGTTGGCTCTGGCTCTTTGGAATTAAGGTTTCATTCATTGCATTGGTAGGACTAACCCAGTGAATCATGGGACAAGTCACAGTGTGCATCTCTTCTTCATGAAGACTCGAGTCAGGAGGTCTCCCTTCAGCTGCAGGAAGATTTGGTGAGACTGGCACTGGCCATGTTTAGCCTGTGCAGTGAAGCAGGGTTCAGGAATCGCCAGACGCTAACCTGACAGCACGCAGCTGCTCTTCAAACTTGCTTCCTCGGGTCAGAAGCCACCCACCATCTCCCAGCACCACAGCATCTCAGCTAACATGTATTTACAGATCTCAGCAGAAGAGGCTGGTGTGGCTCAGATGTCTGCACCAAAATGGGGACAGGTCCCTCACTGCCCAGGTCATTGCCTTTCTTCTACATTTTTCAGTAGAAATACGAGATCCTTTAAGAATTGGAGTTTGATGGTGTGTTAATGCTACCGCACAATGCTACACTATTTAAAGGCCTTCTTAATTACCTGATAGTCTGCTAGAATCATTGAAGCTACCCCAGTTTGCCCAATAAATACGCCTTTGGGTATGTAAACTGTACAGATCAAGTTTGAAAAGCCTGTCATTTGTCAGGCAGTATAAGAGATGCTATGATACTTTCTCTCCAGATATTGCAGAGGTAATTAGACTGTACTATGAACTGTTAAATTTGTACCTTTGAGGTCACAAGCACATTTTTAACTATCTTTTTCCTCTCTCTACAATGCAAGAGCTAAAATCTAGCTTTGCTCAACTGAAAACTAAGTGGATGTATGACAGGTATTAATATTCTGTTCCACTGCAGTCCCACTCATGATACACCAGGCAGACTGGATTTCTTTGAAATTATCTGTGCTGGATTTGGGGAATTTCTTGGTATATATGGCAGCTTGTGCACACAAGAAGGAAAGCAGAGCCCAGTACTGCAAGTGACTGCCGTGCTTTTCAGGTGAGAGGGGTCTAGGGATGGGGGCTGGATCTGGTCTCTGATCCAAAGTTGCCTGGAATCTCTCCGGTGACTCTGACCACCACAGCAAGGTGTAAATGTCATACACTGACATCTGTGTGAAACCTGTAAGGACAGTATGTTCTCTAAAACGGCATCTGCTTTTAATGTGAGTAAAAGCTGAAGGATTCATCAAGCCCTTTCTGGTCTTTAACAAATTCTGCTGTCAAGTATGGATTTGTTCTGACTTGATTCTCAGCTACAGAATTTTGTTTGCACTTTGTTTTCTACAATAGATAGTCGTCTTCTGTCAGAAATCCTCTCTCCACTTCAGTACTTGCAGATGGAATTACAGTATCACATTAGGCAGCGGAAGAATTGCTCCCATCCTCTTTCAGGGACTCATACTCCAGCCAGTGTTGAGCTCCTGAGTGGGCTGCACAGGCTTCTTCTTCCTTCATTATAAGAGTAAAACACACCTGATTAAAGTCTTTCCATGCCAGCTTTGTTATCACAAATATTTGTGATGGATATGCTGATCCGTTTTTTAACAGGGGATAATATTTCAGACGGCAAAATGATCAAAACACAGAGCACACTTAGGTCAAGGTAATTTAACTCTAATCTTGCCTAATTGTTATTGCAGTCTGGACTGACAGGACTGAGATAATTAAATCCTGATCATGAACCATCCTCTTCTTACTTCATATGGTTCCACGTGCCAAATACAAAGCCGGCACTCCTAGCTGACATCCTCTGTGAAAAGACATTTTTAGGCATCATAACGTGTGAAGGCTGCCAGCAGGACAGTCTATCACTTCTACCTTACATCAAAGGGATGTACACCCTCTTGGAGGAAGAAAATAAAGCTAGTCTAGAAACCAAGGCTTCACCAAGGAAGGTTAATGCGGGCACTTTGCAACTTCGAAGAATCAATGTTCGAATTCGGGTAAAAGAGAGTGCAGCCTGCATGTCTAAGCCTTGCTTCCTTGACCTTGAATCAAACAAGAATTTTTGGGACAACTTCCGAAAAATACCTGCATCTCTACCTACCTCTTGTTAACGTAATTGCCTGCACCCAGGAGAATGAAGCTGTAACAACAACCACGCAACTCCCACCACTCCTGGTGCTGCTTCTGCGCTGCTGACTGTACCAGTCCGCTCGCCAAAGCTGCGACCTCACGCGGTATAAAAAACCCAGTAAGACATGAAACTTTAAGAGACATAAAGTGTGTTCCTTAAATAGCTACAGCCTTTGTTTCACAGCTCTGTTTTCTAATGGTAAGTAATTTTTGCAATTACAAGTGGGGCGATATCAAATCTCTATGAAACATTCATAGCTGTAACTAAAATGGGTGATGTCTCTCCAGCTGATGCGCGCTTGAAAGGAGCGCCTTTGATGCCAAGGCATTTTAGCTGGACTGGTGCTGTCATGGTTGGGTGTATAGCTTAGTCATTTTTGACAGTCTCTGCTGGGTCCTAGCCAAGTGCTGTATTTAAATCCCAAGTTCTCCAAGGCTTTCCTGGTCAGAACGCATTTCTGAGATGGGAAACCTGCGGTGTGCAGGACGCTAATACAGATGGCAGCTCTTATGTAGGGGAGGCTGCAAGGCTGACAAATTGCGAAGAGGAGATGAGTGAGGAAGTGGGTGTGCATGCATGTCTGTGTGTGAGAAAGGGGGCGGGGGGGAGAGAGAGAGAGAGGGGGAGCACCTGTGCAAGAAGAAGCTGGGAAAGGGCAGAAAGCTTTTGGGGAATTGGGAATTGTGCAAGTGGGGAGCTGTGAGGAGGGTCACAAAGCGGCTAAATCATCTGCTTTACAGAAGCAAGTGGATGTATGTATGTGTTGGAGGGAGAGGGTGCCACAGGAGGAGTTCCCAGATCTGCTCAGGAAGCTGGCGAGAAAAAGCTATCTAATAAACACCAGAGGTTTATTCAAGAAGAGCATGTGAGCTTTGCTCCTCACTGTTGAAGCCATCATTTAGAAAACAAGTGAAAATGAGTTTGGTGGTCTCACCTTAGTCCCACACGGCATTTTACACGCCACACAACAACTGTATGGTCTTTACACACGACTGTTTCTGTAGAAGGAAAATCTGGATCATAATGATATAATGGTGCAGACTGAAGTCCACATTGGTGGGTATTAACAGAAACTACTGCAGCATAATTTGCCTGCATTTTCCCTGACAGTAACCAATAAAAGCCCTCATCCCTTGCAGTATCAAATTTACTCAAATTAAAAAGCTGCTTCTCTATGACAACAGACTATTCTCCTTGTTCCACTTCAAAAACTATTAATTATGGAACATCATGTTTTACAAATATTTTTCTGTATAAATGCTGCATTAAAGCACCATAATGTCGAGTAAACAACTATGTGTGTTTTGCAATATAAGGACGACCGTTTTCTATACTCTCAGAAAAGAAGTTACATCAGTGTTTTATAAGTAGGTCAGTTACCATTCCTTATGTGTTTCTTAAATTCGCATGGACTCTCCAGGTTCCGGCATAGGAATACAAGGGTAAAACTACAGCGAATGAAATATTCATGCTTTTCTTTAAAAATAAATAGACCCAGATAAGCTGCAGTAAGAGAGGTAATGCCCTCCCAGTGCGGGATCGTCATCTACATGCTTTAAGAGCTTTACTCACTTCAGTTTATTAGCATACAATTAATATGAGTGTAATTAATATGAGATTCCCTTTGCAATGAAATCATTCATGAATTTGGGGTTTGTAACACAGCCCTTAACTCCTAATTTGGCATGAAATATTGTACCAGTCATTATTCAGAAGACCTACTCATTTTTTAGGATCTAGTAGGGGGTTCGCTGTGTGTGTGGTGCCAATATGATAATCCAAAAACCTCATTGAAATTGAAACACTGATCTCTGGAAGACTGCCTGTAAGTCAGTCGTATTAAGGAGCGTCAAAGCTGTGTTGCATAGTGTGTTCCTGCTAGTGTAGCTCAAGCAAGGCACACTCACCTGCCTGTTGGGCAGTGTCATCACCAATGGGGCCATTCCCTCTTCCAGGAGATTTGGTGGTCCAGTCCATGGTCACCTCCTCCGAACGCCTTTTCACTTGGACAAACTGTATGTGTGGTCCTGTTGACATATCCATCGCTGTGGAACTATTGGATGCCATTGCGTCCTGAAGGCTTCGTAAGGAAAAAGCAGAAAAAGCTGTTTCACTGTAGATGTGGATGGGAGAAGATAGATGGGAGAAGTCACATGATCAGTGCAAAAGATGAGCCTTGTCTTCTACAGATGTTTCCATGAGCAATCCTACCTCTGATGTTTGTAGAGATCAGAATTCTCTTAGCTCACAAAGAAAACCCAAACCCACCTCAAAACCACACAAAAAGACGACCAAACAAAAAAAAAAAAAAAGAAGACACCTCTGAGATACCTAGACTTTGGAAAGCCTTGAAGGTTAATATCTGTAATGGGATGCTTTAGACAGAGACCTTGATTAATATAGAAAGCAGTGGAATATTGTGCTTTCTCCGATAGATGGTTCTTACATGCTGTACCACGTCCTCGGGTCTGTTGCCCTTTGCCATGTGTGGAGTAGATGATGGTGAGCCTCAAAGTGATATGTATGTAGATCTCTTGGCCGAAAGACATGGTTTCTATCAAAAGGAAGAGCATTTCAGCCGACTGAATGCATAAAAATCTTTTTCTTTCAGGTGTTTTCATACTCTCCAGAAGTCAGTAAGGATGTGCCCAGAAATCTGACTGCAAAACAGTGTGTTTCTAGAGTGATCAAAAGTGATTCCATGGAAGAAATAAATACTAGATTTAGCCAGCTGTTTGTGAGATCTCATCATCAATATCATATTTCTTAGTCTCATAGAAATTCTCATTTTACTGTTCAGTTACTTCTTGTTTAGCTGAGTTATGTCACTATTGACATCTCACATAGCAGAAACACAGCTCTGTGCAATGCATATAACATCTGCCCTGGGCTCCACATGGATAGAAGGGAATAAATCGAGCAGGTTGGATAGCCTTTTGAGTGATTTTTCATGTATGTGACATGAAGATGGGTGGCCACTCCCCGGAGATCTATTGAGAGAGAAATGGATTATCAACGGGGAGGACTCCACCTGATTTACACACTTACTCCACTCTGGTGGCCCCAGCTAATGGAAATTGTCAGTGGCTGTTGGCAAATGCAAAGAATTCCAGGCAAATGTTTGCCTCTTTTGGCTTGTTCACTTGTGTGGCTTACTCAACTGGTGGTGGGGCTCATTACACACCGTTATGGTGCTAGACTTTGAATCTATTTCTTCCCAAATTAATTGCTTCTGCTTCAGTTATCTGTAACCAATGTGATTAAAATAGCATGAAAGCAATCACTGATGTGTGGCTGCTGTCCATCAACTGCCCCAAGGAAACACACTGCCTGTTAGAGTGCTCTGGCAGACGGCAGATTTCAGGAGTTGGGAAGCACAGTTCATGTCACCAACAGGCTGGGGACAAAGATGGGATGCAGAAGAGGTGCTTGGCTGGTTAGGGTGGGGGAGGGATATCACTATCGCCTCTGCCTATGCAAGGTACAACAACAGGGACACTGTGTGGCCAGTTGCACAGCTGGTACCAACAGCAGGACTCTTTTTTGTTTGTTTGTTTTCAGATGAGTTGCAATGGGAAATGGCTGAGGAAGCACCTCACACAGTGCTGGACTTGCTCCAGCATCTGGAGGAGAAGCCTGTAGCTCTTCCAAGGGTGACACAAGTGTTGGGAGTGTGCTGGAGCTTGTGTTCCAATGCCTGTGTTGTGGATTTGGGGTTGAGGGACAGATTGCATTTTTCCACGTTCATCTTTACACCCTCCTTTCTCTCTCTTTTTGTTTTTTATAGCAAAGAAGGTGTTTGTTTTGTATGTTGCTTATGATCTCGGTTGGTTGATCTGGCCTGGACATTTACCATTGACTCCCACAGTCAGCTTTGGGAAAAAAAAAAAGGGGAAAAAAAACCCCTCCCTTTTTCTTGTAGCACTTGGAATTACTATTCGTAAAGGTTATTTGTAAAGATGTTATTATCTGTAAAGATTGTAGAGGATGGATTTGTTGTAGGTCAATAAACAATACTGGAATCACCAGGTGACATCAGGGTCTTGCTGACATGTGTGTGAAACTAGAAGAAAAAATTAAACCCCCAATCCTTTATTCCACAGAATTTGACAAACTGGCAAGAAGACATCTCTGCCTTGCACGTTGGGAGTCAGTGAAAGGGAAGGGAAGAATGAGGCTATTCTTAGCCCCCTTTATAGGCACACAAAGTGAGGCACAGAAATGTCACTTGCCGGGGGGAGGCGGGTTTGTAACGGGACCGAGGACAGGACAGGACCGCTGTGGGAAATCGTCCTTCACGACAGGGCAAACGGGAAGGAACCCGCGGCTGGCAGCCCCGCGCTGGCTCCGCACGCCCCATCTCAGCCAACTACTGGAAGCGTCCTGGTTTCTTTCCCCCGCACCCCCGAATTATTTTTATTCGTGCTCAAAGACCAGGCTGAGGTTTCGGCAGAGCCTGGACGGCATCACCTCGGGATGGGAATTCAAGCCGTGACTTCAAAACGGGCAGACGCCAACAAAGCGCCGAGGCCTCACCGCCGGGGGCAGGGGAGCGCCCCGAGGGCTCGGTGCCAGCGCCGCCCGTCCGCTGCCTCCCGCGGGGCAGCCCAGCCCCCCCGCCGCCCCTG
>VZTU01017690.1:1508-13412 GCA_013400835.1 Zapornia atra
TATATATAATTATGCCTTTTGCATTGTTTCCTGTATGTAAAACTTTACACTCACCTATACTGAATTTTATTGTTCAGTTGGCTGGTCTCATCAAGATCATCTGTAATTTTACAGAGCTGGCCTTGATTTTTAATGTTATGAACATCTGAACTAACTTACAATGCAGAAACTTTTTAATAGAAATATGATTGTTCTTCCAGGGTATACCATACTTAGCTACATGGCAAGTGCTTCTATCCTTTACTAGGGCTTAAGTTAATTTGCCTGATATAATTATCCAGTTCAGAAGTTCAAAGTTTCCCATATCTCATTTTTCATACAATTTCCATCACATTTGTCACTCTTCATTTCTCAGGTAATTAAGCAGATTTTAAGCAAGACACCACATGACAGTATTAGCCACTATCATATTCTCTTAATTAAACAAGTATGTGCACAAATATCCACTTTAGCACAATCTCTCTTTACTGCCTTTTCTGTCAAAAACTGAAACATGCATATACTTACTCACATAGGCCTGGCTGAACTTCAGAGGTTGACGAGCACAGAAAATGAAGTTCAGGCTTCAATAGATCAATAGGCTCAAAGGCACAACCCAGTGTGCTAAGACCTGGGGCATCACGTGGGAACATAACCTTGAAATATTTTATTTATTTATTTGAGACTAAAAAAGTTAAGCTCTGAAGTCTTTACAACATATTTACAGATTTCTATTTTGCTTCTAATTCCAACAGAAATACTACAGATCGAGGGGGAAAAACTCCCTCCTAACTATTGCTTGCTGTAATGTTGACTGAGGTTAAAAAAATAAAAACAAAAAAGTGGCTTTGAAAAAAATCAGTATAAACCAGCTTTCAGTAGACCCTGTTTTTTCTTACAGTCTAAGACAACCTTTAATTGAATAAAAGAACCTCTGTCAATCAACCAGGGTTTACAGGATCAGATGAAAGTATTTTGAACCTAGTAATCTGTGATTTCTTGTTTAGTAGGTCAATTAAAGGGCCTAAATTTCATGAGTTGTCCCCTTTGCTCTCCAAACCCCAAAATGCAATCTCTTTGTTTCACCTCACTCATTTAGAACTGTAATTAACCTGACTATCCATAACATTTCAGATGATCAGTTGTGAAGATTATTTCCAGCCATTATTACTGTTTATCAATACTTCCCCCTTGTAGATTAGAAGAAATTTAAATCTGCCTTGGGGAAAAAAAAAAAGGTTTTTTTCCAAATTCCTTAATTTTTAACAATATTAACACACATATCTTCAACAATTCCTTACAACACAACAAGTACTTTTCAACATAAAAGCACATCTTGTAGTTCAAGGTTTTTGTGGTTTTACAAGAATGAATGCAATCTAGAGATTTTATAATCATTAAAATCAGACTTCAGAGAACAATTTTGATTACAATATCAAAGTTCCACATAAATCACAGTAGCTGCTTAGCTTCAAAGCACTCGAACTAAAAAGAGAAATTAATTGTTTTAGAGGAGCATTACAAAGAAGATAAATGAATAGCTGTTTCTATGTTTTTCGCAGTCTTTAAAGACTTATCTTGGGATCAGTAATCTAGTAGCAGAGTAAAGAAGAAAAAAAAATAATTCCATCTCATTTTGCATAAATGAATTGAGAGGAAAAGGAAACATTATTATGATATGTAAAGTGTGTGCCTGTAGGAGCTAATTCTACTCAAATTATTGGTACATGTTTAAAAGCAAACGCAATAACTCATTTCAGCAGGAAGCAGAACTATCTAGTACACTTTACTCTAGAGACCAATCTTCTTACGAAAGGAATTATTTAAATTAAGGAAAAATATATGTAAGACAGTCCTTCTAAAAGCTACATTTATCATAGATTTTCCACTGGAATCCCAGGGCAAAATATACTACCAGGAGGAGGAACCAAAAGCAGACAACTTAGAGCTAATGGAGTTCTAGCAATAGCAGATCTACAAGATTTCCTGAATAATTAAAGAGACAAAATGGAAAAGTATTTTAAAAGGACTCTGTCATATCTGATAAATTTCTGTTTTAAGTATTTTCATTGTTTCACAAGTCAGTTACTTTTGGAAGCAATAAGCTTTTTCTACTGCAATGCCAGCAATTACACAGCATAAAATTACAAATATATCTACATATGCATGCAGACATGTTGCTGCAGACATATTGAAAGGAAGCCTATCTGATCCATGAAGAAGGTGAAAATAAGATGTCATGAAATGTCTTCAAGTGAGAAGTGACTGAGAGGAGATTATGGAGGAGATTAATAAAATGGAAAAAAAAGCTTCGTCACAGACTAGTGTACAGTAAAGGTGAATCAGATGCTTTGATGTAACTTTACAGCCCAATATAACGGTTAAGTGAAAATATCCAAGATTACCCTCAGGATCTTCTTCAAAAAATGGTGCCATGTACACACTGCTGGATCAGTATTCAACATAATCCAGGAACTGTTCCACTGCCTAAGAATGGGAAGAAAACCCACAGAGTGCCACTCTAAGTTCTAATTGAGAAGGCTGGAAGAGAAACACCTCTAGTTTAGTAAAACAGTTCAGATTAAGTCCTCAGAAAAGGAATTCAGAGGTTGCTTATTTCAACAATTAACTTCTGAATCACTATCTGGGCAGAAGATGCTCTATATCCCTCCATTAGATGAAAAAAGAGAAGACAGAAGACATGTTCATAGTTCACTTGGTATTGCAAACAATGGAAAGGAGGTTGAGAGCATCTTTCAGATTTACATGAATCTTACTACACTCATTCAAAAGGATATCATCTAATGTACTCTTTATAAACCTCTTAAGAAAATATTTTATGACAACAGAAAAATAAACAGGAATTGAAATATCTGACATTAAAAAGACAAAAAAAATTAGAAAAGTGACAAGTTTAATAAGCTCTACTAGATGATGAATCTGAAAGAACCATCCTCTACTGTCTGGATAAAGTCAAAATAACCCAATAAATCCTTTTCCAGCTATGATAATACTTGTATAAATGTATTTTTTTAAAAAAAAACATTATTCACAGTGTTTTCGATGTGGCAGAAGAAAAGTCATCCTCTAGGAGCCCAGAAGGAGCTTAATACAACTAGCTGGAGAAACAGTAAGACCGCTGATTAATTCCTCTGATCTGGTAGATTTTATAAATCTAAGAATTATTATCTTCCTTATAGAATGGAAAACATGGTTGGATCCTATATGTACTGCCATAAAAATACCTCAAGACAATTACATAATCTATCCTTTGTAGAAAATTTTAATGTTAACAATTCAAAATTGCATTTCATTTATATCTGTTCTTATAACACACATGCTTCCAGTGGAGGCTTAGCACGAAGTTCTTTAACAGCATTATATATCATTAAACTCTAATAGTTTTTAGAATGATTGCTTTAGATATTTTGAAATTAACTCAGCACTTTGATAAAATAAAAAAAATCTGTACTGAGAAAAGGAGAACACAAAGAAATTCAATAATTACATAAAAGCTGCAAATTTGATGAGGAAACGAAAAATTATGTACAAAATATTTACAAAAAACCTCACTACCTTCATATATTATTCAAGTCTTGTCTTCCAGCTGGAAAGCTTATGAAATTATATCAGAGAATATTATGGCAGTGCAAATTTGATTATTTAAAAAATATTTGTAATCATTCTTTGCAATATTTTTAAAAGCCTTACAGCCCCACCCCAGCACAATCTCTGAGAAAATGTATGTAATACGGCTAATATTACAATGTCTTAAAAATATTAGCTTGCTGGACAAATATGTACTTTTGGATAAACAGCACCTGACCTTACAACAGCCATTCTTCTAAATGTTACAGGACTACTAATAGTTTCAATTAAATAAAAATTAAAGCTGAGAAAATATCACAAAAGGGTAATCTAATATTTGATCATTAATGTGCTTATGTAAAGTGATATTTACAACAGCATTTTGAGAACAAGGCAATTTTGCTGGAAAAAAAAATTGAGCTTTAATAACTTTTAGTACACTGCACACTTCTGTTCCCCACATTATCCTCAGAAGCATTGTCAAGCTTCATCTAAGGTCAATTCCTCAGGAATGAAGATGAAGCTTTCTTACAAAATAACCCTTCACCTTCAGATCTAACTGAAGGTGCCTATACCTGGCTTCTCAGGCTGGACAGAATGCAACATATGAGCTGATCTTAACATATGAGGTGATCTAGACATTAATGAAACACATGATTTTTAAGGGACCTATTTTTTTTTCTATTCCTAAAAAAGGTTGCCCAGCATTGTTACCATTTCCCAAATACAGAGATGAGCAATACTCAACACTGAAAACCTTCAGACCTAGAAACTGCATCCACATCTACACTCGTTGCAACTAAGGATAATTTCCACAGATTAACAGGTATTCTGCCAACTACATTCATTCAAGATAGCTGTATTAAAAAGGGGAAAAAAAGAGACTGAAAAACTGGTAAACCTGATTACCATGTAGATAGAGTGGTATTTGCCAAGATCTTCCCTCCTTCATGGACGAGAGAGAGAGAGGACTATGGGAACAGAAGTGTGCTCTGAGATCCAGCCACCTTGAGGACTGGAAGTAGCAAAGTGCCAGAAGATACACTTAAACAGCTACAGTAATTTCTAAAGAATTTCAGTAATTTTATGAACTCCAGATTCCCTTTCCTCAAATGTATCCCAACCTATTCAAAGATGGTTTAGGTTTAAACGTGCCCCATAAGAAAAAAGACTTCTCAAATCTATGTTCCAGCAAAGCATTATTTTTATTGTACATTCTTAAGTGTTTCCTTTCGATTGTAGTTATACCTCAATTTCTCAGAATGTTTTTACTTTAAAGTTCCTAGAAAATGTAAGCTTAACATTATTTACAAGACACACAGGTTGCTGTTGGAGTGAGTCCACAGGAAGGCCACAGAGATTATCGGAGGGCTAGAGTGCCCCTCCTGTGAAGGCAGGCTAAGAGAGTTTTGGTTAGTTCAGCCTAGAGAAGAGAAGGCTCTCAGGGGGAGCTTATCGCAGCCTTCCAGTACCTAAAGGGGCTATAGGAAAGTTGGAGAGGGACTATCTAGAAAGGTGTGGAGCAACTGGACAAGGGGAAATGGTGGAGGGATGGAGCTAAATGATCTTTGAGGTCCCTTACAACCCAAACCATATGATTCTAAGATTACAGCTTTTCAAAAACACTGAAATAAGTCATTGACCCACCAAGGTCTACAGAAATTTCAGAGAGGGCAACACTGATCTTTTTTCATTGTGAAGATAATGATACACCAACATTTAATGTTTATATCTGACGGAGTTTCTGTTGATCATAATAAACTGAGCAGAGTTTCTCCCTAGTAAGGCCTGCCTTCCTGTATTACATTAATTGGTGGACAGCCAGATGTTCTGTTCTACTAGAACACCACACATGCTGGCAACATGGACATTTGCTTCAGAAATCAACATTCAAATGAGAAGGAAAGAATCTAATTAGACAGCAAGATATTAATTACTGACATCCAGCTGAGAAAGCAGAGGTTTTCTTACTGCCAATATATTGATGTTACAATAGAGAATTGCAGTTTCTTTGTGGACCTTCCATTAACTAAATAATGTTATTATTGCCTCCCTGTAAATAGTAACAAAACTTAGATAATATCAGAATGGCTAAGTGTACTAATATTTGCTTGTTTTTCATACAGTATTGTCATTTATATGAAGAGCACATACTGAGTTACTTTCTCCAAGAAATTATCTGGACATTCTGAAATTAATTTTTAAACCACATGATGGAGTAAATAGAGTTGGCCAGTTGCCATTTAAGCTATAAAGAAAAAGTTCAGGATTTCTCCCAGCCTTCAAAATCTCGTAAATTTCTCCTTATATTCACAGGGAACTTCCTGTGCTCCAGCTTGCAGCTGTTGCCTCTTATCCTATCCCTGGCCATCACTGAGAAGAGCCTGGCTCCATCCTCCTGACTCTCATCCTTTATATAGTTATAAACATTAATAAGGTCACCCCTCAGTCTCCTCTTCTCCAAGCTAAACAGGCCCAAGTCCTGCAGCCTTTCCTCATAAAGAAGGTCTGCCACTCCCTTAATCATCTGATTGATCATTGTGTGATGGCAGGTACAGCACTCAAACAGAGAATGTTTGGCCAACTTAGTAAGTGCTCCCTCTTGTGACCATGAAATTGCATATATTAAAGAACCTTTTGCTTTAGGTAGTTTTTCAAATCTTTTGATAAGTTTGCAAAACTTCATAGAGATTCAGACCCCTTAATTCAATGCATCCTGTCTTGGTAATTTAAATATTAGTGTTTTTTCTGATATACGCAATCATTTCCTATGTTTTATGTTGTCAGACAACCTTCCTTCCAATAGAACCAGTAGGAAAAGCTGAAAGGGGCTGTTTGCAAAGGCATGGAGTGATAGGACAAGGGGGAATGGAATTAAGCTGAAGGAAGGGAGATTTATATTTGATATTGGGAAGATATTCTTTGCTTTGAGGGTGGTGAAACACTGGAACAGGTTGCCCAGAGAAGCCGTAGCTGCCCCCCCACCCCCCAAGTTGGATGGGGCTTTGGGCAACCTGGACTGGTGGAGGGTGTCTCTGCCCACGGCAGGGGGGTAGAAGTAGACAATTTGAGGTTCCATCCAACCCAAACCATTCAGTGATTCTCTGTTTAGGATTATCAAAGGCAACAAAGAAATTTGCATTCCAGCTTCAGATAAAGAATGAAGAACCTTGATAGTGCCAAGTCAGTTGGAGCCAATAGTAACTTGATTGACTTATCATGGTATTAGAATGACTAGGAATGTCTATGTTTTGCATCTATATACATTGGCAATTTATAGGAAGATGTTTCATGGATTGCAAAGCTCATTCTGTCTAGTAATTGAGAGAAGAGAGCCCACCCCAGGTTAGAAAGTGTTTTCTGACTGTCAAATAGTGTCAGAAAGACCAATCCTTACAAGAGAAGGTGTTCAGCTACTTCACGACTCCCTTCCGAATTCTTTTTAACAGTCTCCCCAACTACTTTATAATCCTGAACTGTATTTTAGACTGAAAACTGCAGCTCCATTAGAAAGTTTTTCCAGTTTCCTGCACCTAAACCTATCTTTAGAAAAACTAGGAATAGAAATCTACTCCTTACATAGAGAAACCCCATCTATTCCTTGGCACAATTACACTCCTGGGGATCTATAAAATCTTACCAACTGTGACAGCTTTCAGCATGCCTGTTACTGCCACCTGAGCTTCATAGACCACTCCTGGAAATATCCTTAATGGCTGTATCTTACATAATTATTTGAATATTTAAAAACTCAAAAAGTACGCAGAAGCATTAAGACACTAACATGCCTAAACTTACATTCATTCATACCTCATATTCCTGGATCTACTTTAATCCAACTCATTTCCTGTATTCTTTCCTCATCAACATCTATGTTCTTGTCCATAAACTGGTAACAGTGTTTAGAGTGTAGCCTTGTTTTAACTATTAAGCTGTGGAATTCCTAACATAGCTTTGCCACATAGAATAATTCCTCTAACCTCACATCACTCATGTAAATAATTCTCACTGTGAAGAATAAATCTACTCTCTTGAGAAAAGGAGGCAACATTTGATCCTCTGACAGTCAAGGTTACAATGTTAACACAGATCAAAAGGATATTATGCTGTTTTTAACAGGCAGCAGATATTAAATACAGTTGTAATAGTAAAACTTGACTGTAAATACATCAAGGTTAACTTAGGAAACTTGTTGATTTTTTCTTTTGCCCTTTCTTATTTCCTGCATCTCTTTCTGTTTTCCCAACTTTCTATTTGAATTGCCTAATATTTCCCTCACCCTTCTGGTATATTACTTTTAAGTACTGTCTTCTTTTACACTTTTTTATTGCTCTTTCTTTTCCCCAATGGTTCTAATTTCTCAAACGCAGCTAATCAAATCAGACCGCACTACAATTCTGTTGCTTTATGTAATATACATGTAGCTTACTGCCAGAAGTTGCATTTCCTATAACAAAACTTTCTGGTTTTTTTCTCATGTAGTAGTTTAACATGATATAATTTTCTGAGATTAATTTTATGCATCATTTAGATGAGCTAAATCCCAAGTAAGACAGCCTTTAGCTTAATTATTCTAAATCATTCTATAACTTTTATGTAACATAATAAATGTGGACTTTATTTGCTTCTGGGGAAATAGTTAAATTTTGCATGCATTCATAACTAACCAAAGTACAAAGTAATTAAAGCTTTTCAGTGCTTTCTGATAAGCGTTACCATGACATAGCAATTAAGCCCTCAAAAAATCACAAAGAAGATGCATGAAATTATAGTCTTTTACAATCAGTATTAAAATATGGAATCTGTTTAACTTCTTGTAGTATATACATATGTGTATCCCAGGTGATGCTTGGAAATATATGTATTAAAGTTCTAACAAAAGGAACTGCTAGAGAGTTTGGCTCTAGAGAATGACTTTCAAAAGTTCAAATACAAATTTCACCACTGGCAATGGAAGAGATTACAGAATCTCTCATCTTGATGGATTCCCAGAACTGCTGCCCATTCCAAACACCCAATTTATTGTCTTTACACACACAAAGGCTGCAGGTGCTGCCCTGAGTATGCATAAAGAGTGTTGAAACAGCTTGGAAGCTCAGGCTATATGGATGGGTGGCAGAAAGATCATCAGGCATTTCACATTGCAGTTACTTTGATAGCAGCTCCAGGAATGATATAGGCATAGTCACTGAGAATAAGGCTGCATCTCACTACAACTGAAACAAGAACAGGTTTTAAGAAGCAAGCCTATTATCTAAGAGTTCTTTACTTTTTCCAAGCTGGAAAACATTTTTCCCCCATTATCTAAGTTTATTCTTTTTTAAAAAAATAATGCTATTTGACTAGTTATGAATAATGTAGAAACCATTTAAAAATCATGTCTAAAATGCTAAACCTTTAGTCAGCAAAGACAATGACAAAAGAACTCCTGATAAAAGCCAGACTTGACAGCATGCTTGTTTACCAGTATCCTTTCCTCTAGTAACTCAACACAGTAGCCATGTATGTCATTAATTTCAACAAACCTGGAACATTAGGAAAAAAGGCAACTCATCATGTCAGCCTTAGCTTATCTTTCCTGCTTTTATCAGTACCTTCCTTGTCACTGCACCAAATGCACCTCACAAATAATGTGGAATGATCCTTACAGCAACAATGCAGCAATATAATTGAAAATTCCTGATTCTGTCATTATTTACGTATAAAATGCCCATAAGAAAAGGGTAAGAAAAATTGTTAATTCCTCTGCTTCTCATGACTGTTGCTTAAAACTAATTAAATTACATTTATATGCCATTATGCTAGTGTACTAGCATCAGAAGCTGGACACAGATTAGGAATGAAATGAGTCTGGGGGGGGGCAATAAAACACACCAGTAATGATACCATAAATACATTATATGGTTTCTTTACACTAGTTATATTACATTTGTAATATAGACTATGCCATCATGTAAGGTTACCAGAAGTAGTGGTTCAGGGAAGCGTGCTTAGTTTGCTATTACTCAAATATGTAGACTGAAACTTGCTCTCTTTCAAGACTATGCAGACTTGCTAAGTCCTCCCCTCATCCCTTTTCTGAAACTGTCTTTTTCCTCCATACCCTCCTCACACCTTCCTTTAAAACTGAAAAATTAAAATTAAAAAAACCAAACACAAACCCCACTGCTCTGGACTGAGATTTCACATACTAAGCAGCAGTTAGTGTGCACAGCACTAACTAGAAAGTAAAAGAAACTAAAAATCAAATTAAATGTAATTCTTTCACAGATGCAAGCCTAAGAGACCTTCAGCTTTTACAGAATTTTCCAAGTCATTAATGCTAAAGGATTACTGAACTGGATATATCACCCTTCTACTCTCAGTACTGCCTTGCTGAATAAAAGTCATGTATTGAAGATGGTCCTCTCTTCTCGTTTTAACAAAGAGACATTATGACAACTACTACTAAATAAAAATGTTACCCAGTCAGAAATATACATGTGAATACTAAAGAGGTTTGGTGTCTAAAAACTTTCCACTTAAGTGTCAGAAACATCTATAAATACCTATGATTTCAGGAAGTAGGACCTTCAGAAAATTATGTATTACAGATCTTAACTTTCATCATCAATGGGAAAATTTTTGAAACAAAATGCCATTTTATGTATGCCTCAAATATTACTTCAGTTTGGTCGATCTGAAAAAGTTATATGTATT
This sequence comes from Zapornia atra, assembly GCA_013400835.1. Classification (NCBI taxonomy): domain Eukaryota; kingdom Metazoa; phylum Chordata; class Aves; order Gruiformes; family Rallidae; genus Zapornia; species Zapornia atra. The sequence goes on from VZTU01017690.1 coordinate 11,775, forward strand.
ATATAGCTTAATAAAAGGGCATAACTATTGTTAAATATACAGTACTATGCAAGTTTGATACATCTTTTGGCCAAATACAAAACACTGGAAAGGTCATCCGTTTCAACTCTTCTACACACAATTAGCAACTAAGAGTAGTAAACAAGAAAGAAAAGTAAAATTTTCAGCAATCCGTTTATAGAATATTGAAAAGGTCACAGCAATATAGTATATTCCCCTAATTCTTTGAATATACGAGGCTTTAAAATTCCACTATCTCACTGAAGGTTGTAATGAGAACATAACAGAAATGTGAACCTATTATTTTGACAGCAATTGTAATGAGAATGTGAAATGTTATACACCTAATGTACTCCAAGGGAATCTGTCATCTTATATTTATATACCATTACACACATATATATAAAGTAATATACATCCACAAACATGTAGACAGTTACTATAGATTTTAGATATAAAAGGTAGAGTTACATAAAAACTTTGTATTCAATTCTAACTTGTAAGATCAAATGTAATATTATAGTCTTAAAAGGACACTGAATTGCTTCTTCTATCCTCTGCTAGAATTAAGCAGTGTGAGTTTGGACAATATTTTCTCCGCTTTCATATTAAGAAAAATATTCTTAGTTCTGCTGCAAATCTGAAAATTCAAATTTCATAAAGAACAGTTTTGGCTTATGTACTCACTTGCTCAGAAGTCTACATAAGTCCAACACGAATTAATTTTTAAAACAGCCAAATAAATCTCTTGCACGTGCCTGAATAAACTTTTTTTTTAAAAAAAAAAGAAGTCATGCAGTCTTTATTCCACAATATTTGTAATCATTCTAAGATTATTAATGTGTTAAACACATTGATCTGCCACATAAAGCTTCTCAGAGATTAGTATTTCTTGATATAAGGATTCTTGGTCTTTGAAACAAGAAGGGGATGGTGAAGGTTTTTGTCTCTGAAGCAATGTTTCTGTGACAGATTTCTTCCGCAGTCATAAAATAGTGCATTAATGGACATGTGCAAGGAAGCTTTTCCAATTTCTGTCTACATTATATGTCTTCAGTGTCATTAGTTCTTCACTTAGATGAATATTAAAATTTAAAACAGAAGACTTCCTCCTTGTTTTAACCTTGAAATTATACATTAGCTTTGTGCTGATGGATAAGCCTTTGAGAATCCAGATGCGATGAACTTTTGGGTTAAATGTATAAGAGAGAACTGCTGAAGAAAAGCTGTTACAATATCCTTCACAGACTAAGGAATACTTCGTGCAAGTATAAGTCAATGAAAAGAAAACAGAACAGTATCAGAACAATGGCTCCCTTCTGTCATGGAATATAGTACGACTAGGCAAAGATCTTTCTACATCCAAACTGCTTGAATTTTCTCTTTACATTTACATCTAGACTGGACTCCACTGGAAAAAATTAAGAGGGGTGTAAGCAGCACAGTAAATTATCGCAAATCAAATTTAGTCAATACTACTACTTTTTTTTTTTAAATTGGGACGTCTTAACTACAAAAATACAATAAGGGGTTTCAAATATAAATACTCCTTGACAAATTAAATAGTGGGGTAAGCAATTAATTTCAAAGTAGCCACATAATTAACTAAGGTACAATAGAGAGGCTTCTATTTTTGGC
>VZTU01017691.1:0-10842 GCA_013400835.1 Zapornia atra
AAAGTGCTTCTCTGTATTTTAAGACCCTTGCTTAAACAGTTCAAAGAAAATATTTTGCATGCTGAAGCTTGGCTTCTGTTCCAACTGTTGAAAAATTTACAATACAATAGGAAAAAGGCCCACCTCACCTGCAATCAGCATTTTTCTCCTTGTAGTAAGGCCCCCTGATAGTCAGCTGGAGAGAAAAGCTGAGCACAAACCAGTTTATTTTCTGGAGTGAAGAGACCGATGGTTTCTGCTCTCCTTTTTTCTTCCCTATCTCCTTGGTGTTCTTCTGCCTGAGGCATTAATACTGCAGCCCTGAGGATGACTACTGTGAGTCCACAGGGGCTTGTAGGCAGTCAGGTGGAAGCAAGCTGGAAGCTTTGCAAACGGGGCCATGCATCTCTGATGACCCAGGTAGAGGGGGAAGAAGTCTTTATATCATGTCCAGAATGTTCAACATTATCAGCAACATCATGGGGGCAGTTAATGTCCTCTTGCTTTGATGAGCTGCCTCCAAAACAGAAGACACTAACCAAAGCAGCCCACAGAGACTACCTAATAACAACAACAAAATAATAACCCCAAAGCACCCTTCCACCCTCTCCCCAAAGAGGAGAGACAAACACTGCTTCTGCTGTCTCTGTTTAATGGCTCATGTCACTCAACCATCTTCAGGGTCAGAAGTCTCACTGTCCAAAGGAGAACTGAAGTTTTGGAGGTGTGGGCTGCAGGTACCTCTGGATCCACCCCAGTCTAGTACAACAAACAGAAGTGAAAGTGGAAAACTCTTTGTATGAGGAAGTGGTTGAACTGCAAAATGCCAAATGCCTCAGTTCATTTGGAGATTTACTGCAATGTATAAGCATCACACCCCTTTGCCATCTCCCCTCCCCCGCGGGGAGAAAATCAAAGTGAAGTGAAAAGACTCATGGAGCTATGTAATGAGCATCAAAGCTGTACACATGAGCAAAAGAGGGATTCCTTCACTACTTCCCATCATCAGGCACATGGCCAGGCACTTAGAATCATAGAATCATCCAGGTTGGAAAAGTCCTTCAAGGTCATCACGTCTAACCATCAGCCCTACACCACGTTAAGTGGTACGCATAAGCCCTACACCACTTCTCCTCAAGTGCCACGTTGTCACGTTTTCTGAAAAGCTCCAGGAGAGGCGATTCCACAACCTCCATGGGCAGCCTGTTCCAAAGATTCAGCACTCTTTTGGGGAAGAAATTTTTCCTGATATCCACTCTGAACCTCCCCAGGTGCAGTTTGAACCCACCCCTTCTTGTCCTGTCACTACTTATAAGGGAAAAGAGGCCAAAACCCACCTCACTGCCTCCTCCTTTCAGGTAACCGTAGAGACCGATAAGGTCTCCCCCCAGCTTCCTCTTCTCCAGAACAGCCCCAGATCACTCAACTTCTTCTTATGTGACCTGTTCTCCAGACCCCCAGTCAGCACAATTGCTGATACAGACCAGGATGCTGTTGGCCTTCTTGGCTACCTGGGCAGTCTGCTGGCTCATGTTCAGCCAGCTGTCAATCAACACTCCCAGGTCCCTCTCTGCTGGGCAGCTCTCCAGCCCCCAGCCTGTAGCACGCCCATTCATCGAGCCTGTCTAGGTCCCTCTGCAGAGCCTCCCTACCCTCCAGCAGATCCACACTTCCAGCCAGCTTAGTATCACCTGCAAACTTACTGAGGGTGCAGTCTATCCCCTCATCCAGATAAAGATGTTAAACAGGAGTGGTACCAGCACTGAGCCCTGGGGAACACCACTCATGACCAGCAACCATCAGGATTCAACCCCTTTTAACACAACTCTTTGGACCAGGCCATCCAATCAGCAATGAGTTTGCACATCCAAGCCAAAAGCAGACAGCTTCTCTAGGAGAATGTTTTTTACATGGAAAGGTAACCAGCCTCCCAACTGGTCAGATGTCAATATTAGTACAGACATTTGAGTTAACATCTCAGTCCTGCCAGGTGTGGTGGGTTTTCAGGTACGGAGGTTTGCAGTGTGACTGCTCCCAGCTGCACCTGCACATGGGCATGAAAACAAATAGACTTGAGACAGAGAAACCCCTGGATGTGCACATCAATGGCATTGGTGTTTGCAAATGTAGCACCAAGCTTGTCCTCCCCCCCACCTGCAGAGTCCCTGAGGTTCCTTCTAGTGGCTGGGAAGTTGGGGATTGATCTGCCTGATGGAAGGGAGAAAGGTCAGGATGCCCAGGACACCGACTTCCTTGTGGAGGGAGCTCTGTGCTGATGCAGGGGAGAGGTGGAAAAAGAAACCAGTTAGCAGAGGATGGTTTCGATCCATCGACCTCTGGGTTATGGGCCCAGCACGCTTCCGCTGCGCCANCGAGCTGGCTCTGCAGGAGCTGAAGGAGCCCCGGAGAGAGGGGGCAGCCTTGTGGCTTTGCAGGGAGCAGAGGAGCTGCTCCCCATCCACCTCATTTGCTTGTTGTCCTTTACCATGGAGGTCAGATAGATTTCTAGCTGGACTTTTGCCCTTCTAATTCTCTCTAATATTAGTACAGACAGGGGTCAAACCACTACACAAGCCCTTGGCAGTTTGGGTCAGTTGTCTTCCTGTGTCTCTTACAAGCCTCTTCCCTATTCCCAGCCTACCAGTCTATGTGGGGAGTGGGACTGGAGAGAAAGGATTGACTCTGTTTAGTAATAGCTGACATACTGGTGTTTTATTCATGCCCTCTGAGCCACAAAGGAGAAGCACACCACATTCAGGCTGCTACGAAGAAGATTGACTTCATTGCAGCCAGACACAGCACAGTCTCCATCCTTCATCCCCTACCAGCTGCGTCATGCTCAGGTTCCACATTATCTGACACACTGAATTATCCTCTGACCATCCTGTTAGCAGGTTGTTTCATTCCATAGCCTGCTCAAACCTTTCCACTCCCCTAACCCACCCCACACTAAAATATTTCATCCTTTGACCCCACACTTTGAATTATTTCCCATCTTACCTATTTCTTACTCCAAAAATCCCATCTTACCAACACTTGTAACTTACACTGCTGTGGTGGGCTGACCTGGGACTGCCACTAGACGCGTGCCCAGCCACTCTCTGATGCCTCCTTCTCCACAAGATAGGACAGGGGGAGAAAGATAAAATGAAGAAGCTCTTGACTTGAGCTCTCTTGACTTGAGCTAAGCACTGGGACATCCTGGACTGATTACCACCACAGGCAAAACAGACTGGACTTTGGGGGTGGAGGGAAGTGCCAGGCTATCCCTTTTCTGTGATGGAGGAGGGTAAGAAATTCATAATACACTTTTCAATGATCCCTACACTGAGCCAGCTTTATTTATTTGTTTGCAAGGCCAGAGTTACAACAAGGGTAATTTACTCCAGTATGCTGAGTAAAAAGGCCAGGTATCTTATGGGTTTAACTGCAAAGAATTGCTGAAAGACCGCAGATCTTTTCTAAAGGCATTTTGCTTTGTTCATAACAAACTCCAGTTATTATTTTATTTTTCTTCTTTCTTGTTATTATGGAAACACTTATACTCTGTGCAGCTCCAAGGAAGTTGGAAGGACCTGGAAGGTTCACCTGGAAGGAGAAAATACAGCCATCTGCTTCCTAAGTAACCCCTTGTCATAGAATCATAGAATGGTCTGGGTTGGAAGGGACCCCAAGGATCACAGAGCTCCAACCCCCCTGCCACAGGCAGGGCCACCAACCTCCAGGCCTGGAGCTACACAAGGTTGCCCAGGGCCCCATCCAACCTGGCCTTGAACACCCCCAGGGACGGGGCATCCACTACTTCTCTGGGCAGCCTGTTCCAGCCCCTCACCACTCTCTCTGCAAAGAACTTCCCCCTAATATCTAATCTTGTCAATGCATCTCCTCAGGCTTTGCTTGAATTCCTGATTCCGCAAGGTGTAGATGATGGGGTTGAGCATGGGGGTGACAACTGTGTAAGACAGGGACACCATTCTCTTCCTGTTGGATGAGAGGCTGGACCTGGGTCGCAGGTGAATGATGCCAGTTGTGCTGTAGAAAAGAGTCACTACCACCAGGTGAGCTGCACAGGTGGAAAAGGCACGCCTCTGGCCCACAGCTGAGGGTATCTGAAGAACAGCATGGATAATGCAAAGGTATGAGATGGCTACCAGAAAAAAGGGAATCATCACTATGATGACAGTAACTATAAAAACCAGTAGTTCAAACAGGGCTGTGTCTGCACACACCAGCTTCAGCACCGGGGAAATATCACAAAAGAAATCATCAACCGTGTTGCTCCCACAGAAGGGCAGGAGAAACAACCATGTGGTGAAGCCCAGAGCCACAGGAACACCAGATACCCAAGACCCAAGAGCCATCCTGAAGCAGTGATCCCTGCTCATCATGGTGGCATAATGCAATGGGTGGCATATGGCCACTTGCCGGTCGTAAGCCATCACACCTAAGAGGAAACACTCACAGGTGACAAAAAGAATAACGCAGCTAAGCTGCAAGGCACAAGCTGTGAAGGGAATCATGTTTCTCTCCACCAGCAGAATCGCAAGCATCTTGGGGACAATGCTCAGGCTGTAGCAAATCTCTGTCAAGGCAAGATTCTTTAGGAAGTAGTACATAGGCACGTGTAGGACGGGGTCGATGGTGGTGATCACAACAATTAGAGAGTTCCCTATCAAGATGGCCAGGAACATGATGGAAATCAGCATGGAAAAGAGGACCTGCCCCTTTCCTTGGAAGACAAACCCCAGAAGTAAGAAGTGAGTAGTGATGGTGTGGTTTCCCGGCTTCATTTCCTCAACAGGCCTCATCCTAAAAGAGAAGAACACCACGCTGCAATAGCATCAGTGGCTTGGGAGGGATGTGTGGTCCCAGGAATAGCCACAGGTGCAAGCAAAATGGGCTTTAAAACATGAGGTGGCACTTGGATGAGATTTGACAATGACCGCTGCTGTCAAAACAATCTCAGCTGGGAAACCTTTACAAGGTCATCTTCAACAGTCTGAGGCTGGGATTCACCTTCTCTGAATTAGCTGAACAGAACATAAGGCATCAAACTTTCAAATGCCCATTCTTGGGGACTTTGTAGAGAAAGAAATGGATACCTCCAACGGGAAAACCACCTTAGCATATGAGTGGTCTCTAGGATGAGACAGAAGAATTTCACATTGGATGGGCTGCACATCTCTCAGGTAACTTCAGCATCTCATTGTTTACAGGCATCTGAGTGTCAGCCAGTCCTCCTGGAATCACTTTATCGTTCCTGAGCTAGAATCACTTTCTATTTAATGGTGAGACATGCAGCACAAGACAGAAGTACAACATCTTTCCTCCAGAGATGAGTGTCCAAGAGTGCCAGGAGTGGCAGTAATAAAAAGGTATTATATGTATTATATATACAGTGACCCAACTGTGGGGTTGCTGGAATTATCTGCAATCCATTTAATTATCAGTGCTCTAAGCTGGGTGATATGGAGATGCCATGGCTATCAACCTACCAGTTTGACCCAAGCAGAAGTCATCTGCCTACCTGATCTCTGTCGTTAACTCTGCAAAAGCACAACCCAAACCAACACAAGTTTAACCTGATAACTGGGTTCACGTTCAATTCCATTTGTTTCAGCAAATCCTCTGAAGTCCATATTGTGAGTTTTCCTCTGAGGTGAGCTCTGGGGAGTAGAAAGGTGCTCAGCATACAAACAGCTGACCCCATCAAAGAGTTTGCCAGCATCTATGCAGAATTATTGGTTTGGAAAACTTCCTGGCCTGTTTCAGCCAAGGCATACCTGGCTGGCTTTTGAAAGGCACAGAGAAGAATAGAGGCATACCTTCCTTCTGTATTTCCTTCATTGGCATTGAGATAATGTGGCCCACAAGACTGGGAGTTTAGTTCAACTCTAAGAGAACTAAGGATTAGCATACACTTTGGGATTCCTGTGCCTGACAATCTCCCTATCTGTAACCAAGACAATCCAAATTAGCTTCTTTAATGTGTAATTTTGGTACCAAGATGATGGTGGATGAGGTAATGGGTGATGAAGTTATCTGACCATGGCAGTGAACAATGCTGCTGCACATTGATGCTGTACAGTTCTACCCCACCTTGATAACAGGCCAAGGAATGCTGGTTGTGAAGCCAGTTGTTCTGGACAGGTGAATTACATTGCATAAAGCTGGTGATACTGCACATGCCCAGGAACACATGTGTGACCACCGATTCAAGTCACTGACAGTGCGTGATGGGGAGGAGAATATGCAGATAATTTCCTAGAAATATATGAACATGTATATCTTTATTCTATGTCTATATAGAACCTATTTATTCTCTATAACCTCTATGCTTTTGACTGTGTGGCATGCACGTTAAGCAGAGTCAGCCCCTGTGCATCCAGTGCTACAACAAAGAATGCCAGCCTCTTACCACTACATTGGTGTTATAGGGTTTATTCATGGCTCTCAGGGACATTATCTATCTGTCTATCTATCTATCTATCCATCCATCCATCTACATATCTACCTATGTGTGTAATAAACATTCCAAACTAATAATGAGAACAAATTGCTCAGACTTCCATGAAGATAGGTGCATGTCCAGCAGGACTCTGGCTTCCCTCCACAGAGCAGTCAAAGTGTATCGGTGATAACAAGAAAGTAGCTTCAGATTTCACAGTCTTTGGGCTTTCAGGACTTCTGAAAGTGCCTTTTTCTTTTCCTTAGCAATGATGAAAGGGAAACAGAGGAGACGAGAAGCTGTGGACATTGCGATTCATCCGGTCAACACATTTATCAGCAAAGTCAGCAGCTACAGATGCCAGTTTCCTACAGACAACAGAAAGAAGCAAGGACACTGTCAGCACAACCAATGTTTCTCCACCATAGATGTCTAAGATAATAACGAATTGCTGATTCCAGCAGGGTGCCTATTTCTCTGGGGTGAGTGAGTGAGTGAGTGAGTAACTCAGATGTAAAAATCTGCACTGCTGGTGCCTAAAGACAGGTGGGACAGATTCCTCTTGTATAGCCCAGGCTCCCATCAGAGAAACAAAGCACAGAAACGTACTAATGTCTTGGCTTTCCCTTAGGAACCAACAAAGAATGAGGCAGAGAAATTGAAATATTACCTTACATTGCTAAAACTGGTAGAGTTTTCTCTCTCTGTTCAGTAGAGGCAGTAATTCCAAAGGCAGAGAGGAAGAGAACTTGTGAATGGAGCAGCAAAACAAAAAGCAGAAATTGCTTTGTTTTCTGCTGCAGGAGGCAGGACCTGCTCTCAGCTTCCAAAGGCTCCAACAACTAATACGGGGAGATATTTGAATGTTCGTGTCCTCCCAGTAGGATCAGGTCTCCAGAGAACAACTTTTGGCTGAAATTAAATCATGAGATCAACTTATCATTAAAGATCAGTTAAAAGGTATTTGTTTATCAATCTTCTACATGTTTTAGGACATACTAGCAGTCGGAGTATAAGCAAAGTTTCCTTCCATGTCCTCAGAGCTGTATGAGTTACTGGGACGATTGTTAACAGTACAGGACATTCCCTGATTCATCTTCTTATCTCGTTCACTGAGGTTAGAGAAAAAAATAGAACTGGACATATGTTAGTTTCCTAGAAGCTGAAGAGACTTTCAAAGGATCATGAAAAATACTTGAGGAATGTAAGCGCTTTGTAATAAGACACTGATTTATTACATGCCCCCAGGCATGGCGTGCAATAGTATGATACTAGCTGTTGTGAGAAACATTTTTCTTTTTGTTTCTGTTTTGTCCACTTTAATCTCAAAAACAATTTCAATAGATGTCTGCTGGTCATCTGAAGCACTCTCCATGATGGCTGGCTGACTCCTTGGCTGATGGTAACTCAGCATAAGACACAGGTGCAACAATATGTGACGTGAACTCAAGACAAATCAAACAAGTGAAACAAGTTGTACGAGAGCATCGCAGCTGGGAAAGGTCACAGAGGTGCCACCAATGTTCTCCTGTTGCAAAAGGGTTCAGACTTGAGCCCCAGCTCCTCGACTGCCCACTGTGTATAGCAGGATCTTGTCCTGCTTCTGGTCTGCCATGAGTTACGTGGCTTCCTCATTTGCGTCAATTCTCTCATTCTCCTAGTTGTGTGAAGGCAAATAGCTTTAGCCATGTGTGGTGGCCAGGCTTTGGCTGGCTGCCTGGCTTCCAGCCAGCTGCTCTCTCCCTCCACCTCCTCAACAGGACAGGACTGGACAGGACAGGGGACAACGTAACATGAAATAATCACTTGCCTCCGCTGCTCCTTCCTCCTGATGCTTCACACCTGCTCCAGTGTGGGTCCTCTCTGGGGCTGCAGTCCTTCACAATAATAAGCCTTCCATAAGCTGCAGTTCCCTGTTACCCAAACCTTGCCATGTTCACCCAAGATAGCAGGAATGGCATAACTGTCCTTTCCTATTTGTAGTACAGCATCTCTTTCTTTTGAATTTTCTTTCTATTATTTTCAAGCCTGACCTTTGGTATTTAAAGAATAATGAAATTGCCCAGGAAAGCACATCTTTCTTTCAAGTGCAGATGAAGCCTTCTTACTCAAACAGCTAAAATTAAAAGCTTAGTGAAAGACAGTAGTGAAAGAGTGTTTCTACACAAAAGAGAATCACTCCAGCAGCAGCAGCTTCAGACTCTATATCCCAAGGACAGGAACATGTTAGCATGTCCAAGCTCTGTTATAAATGCCAGGGGCAGGGACTGGGGAAATGGGGGGTTCAGTCAGTTCCTCATGAGTTGTTTTCCTTCTTAGCCGGGGGGGCATTCCACACCCCCTTCCCCTGCTGCACCGTGGGGTCCCACCCACAGGAGACAGTCCTCCATGAACTTCTCCAACGTGAGGCCTTGCTGTCAGCATTATCATCTCCTCACCAATTGCCTCAGTGTAGGTCCCTTCCATGGGGAGCCGACCTTCAGACCCAGACTGCTCCAGCCTGCTCCCCCACAGAGTAACAAGTTCCCCAGCAAGTCTTTACTGACCACAGCTCCTCACATCTTCCCACTCCCTTCTCTGGGGCACAAAGCAGCTGCTTGTGGGTTTTTTCTCCTCCCTGTGATTCCCAGAGGTGCTGTGACCATCGCTGATGGGCTCGGCCTTGGGCAGCAGCGACTCCAGCCTGGAGCCGGGTGGTGTTTGCTCTGTGGGGCCTGCAGAGAGCTTCTGGCTGCTCCTTGCTGCAGCTGCCCCTACAGCCCCCCTTCTCCACCAGACCCCAGGCACACAAAACTGCAACACCAAGGCAAAGGCATCATTCAGTACATCAGCTTTTTCTGCATCCTGTGTCACTAGATCCCACAGCTCATTCAGCCATGACCCCACATTTTGCCTAGTTCTGCCTTATTCACATATGTATTTATGGAAATACCTTTGTGCTGTCTTTGAAATCCCTGTCCAGATACAATTCGATTTCAGCTTTGGCTTTCATAACTACAACTCTGCATGCTCTGACAGGGCATGAATATTTTAAAAATAATAACTTTTAACATGAACTTTAATCATGCAAACTGCCAGCCGGATACTTTAGGGGATATACCCATGTGGCTGATCAAATAAACCTCCCACTCACACAAATGCATGCACACACATGCTCCCAGGCACTGGAGGAGTGCAATGAAAAGGCAAGTAGAGGCTAGGAACCCTTGAGGCACCGGGGAGGATGATGTCACAACCATCTCACTGCTGTTGCAAAAGAAACCAAAGGCATCTCAATATGAAAGGGAACTGTAGAGATATTTGGGTTTGGTGGTTAGGGGTTGGGTTGGGGTTTTTTTTTGACAAACAAGAAAAACCTGTAGCAACCATTTGTATTTAAAGAAAATCAGACCTGCAGCAGGGAAAAAATAATTTTAGGGTTATGCCTATTGTTGAAGTGACGTAGCTTATTTATTTATCAGGGTGGGAGCAAACCCTGCCAGGCCCAGCAGTGTCACAAGTGAGAGCTGGATGACCCAAACACACATATGTCTAATGGCATGGCAGCAAAATCTGACCTGTCAGGGACACTTCTGACTGACCTAGGTCCCCAAAGTGGACTGCTCCCTAAAAGATTCCTAACCCTCTTCTCCTACTATAGCGTGGAGTCTCACCCACAGCAGACAGTCCTCCACAATCTTCTCCAACGTGAGTCTTTTCCCATGGGCCTTCAGTTCTTCACAAACTGCCCCAGCATGGGTCCCTTCTGTGGGGTGCAGTACATCAGGGCCAGACTGCTCCAGCAGTGATCCCCCATGGATTCACAAGTCCCCCCAGAAAACCTGCTCTGGTGTGGGCCTCTCTTTCCATGGGCTGCAGGGCCTACTAGGAGCTTCCTCCAATGCAGGTCACAGCGTCTTCCACCTGTCTCCACCCACTCCAGCATGGGGTCCTCCACAGGCTGCAGATGGGGTATCTGCTCTCCATCATCTCCCATGTGCTGCAGGGGGGCAACCTGCTCCGCCATGGTCTTCTCCATGGGTTGCAGTAGAATCTCTCATCCAGCCCTTGGAGTGCCTCTTCCCCCCTGGCTTCTTCACTGACCTTGGTGTCTGCAAAATTTCTTACATCTTCTTACTCCCTTCTCTGCAGGAAAAAAATCTGTTTGTGCTTTCTTTCCCTCTTAAATATGATTTACAGAGGCGCTATGACCATCACTGATTGGCTCAGCTGTGGTCAGTCCTTGAGCCCTGCATGGGCTCATTTATTGATCGGGTTAGCTTCTCCTCACCATCTCCCTTCTCATTTGTCAGTCAGATTTGTGTCCCTGTAAGTTCCTTCCTCCCTTTCGTATCATTGCTTGTCACACTGAAAAAGCTCCTTGACCAGACACCCATGCTTGATTGCCAGTAGAAATTTCAGCCCAAAGCTCTCTG
>VZTU01017692.1:14119-26701 GCA_013400835.1 Zapornia atra
TCCCCTTTCCCCTTTCCCCTTTCTCTTCTTTCTTTTATAATGTTTATGGATAAGAGAATACTGCAGTAATTTGGCTGTATGCCTGGAGACTTGAAATTTTGTCAATTTCAAACCACTTTCAGGATAGCCATATGCAAAATGTTCAGAATTTCCTTCCACCTTTCCCACTCCCTGCTTTCTTCTTGTGAGTGTGGCAGCAGTATGTTCCTACTTTTCAAATATTTTCAATTATTCTTCTGCAGCCTTGATGTTACATGTTTGTCACAAAGAGTTCTCAGTGTTGCTTTCCTCTTAAGATTTGGAAACAAGGATAGGATATTGGCTGCTAGTGCTTAGGCAAGATCAGTGAAAAAATTATTTTCCTGGTATGACTGGTGGGTGAGTGATTGCAGACTTACTCTGGTGGAACTGGACTATTCCATTTTGCCAACACAAGGCAGGAAATAGGGCTTATAAATGGAACAGAGGGGAAAGCTTGGTCCTCAATAGAATTGTACAGGAAAATTAATGCAGATGCCCCTGAAGGATGTTAGGAGTGAAGCTTATATGAAGCACATGGGTTTGTACAGGTTTGTGTCACCTGTGCANGTGCCCCTGGTGAGCTTTTTTTTTTTTTTTTTTTTTTTCTCCAACCTTGTTGACATGCTCCTATCCATTTTCTGAATTACACATTGCACTGTGATGAAAGTGTTTTATCTCATCTTCTCTGTCTCTCTTCAGGGGGAGGATCCTGTTCCTGTAAAGACCTAAAGGCAGTAATGACAGCATGGGACGAGTTGCAATGACGATGCTACTAAAGAACCATCTCCTTGAACTCCTCGGGTGATGGTTTCAGATGTCACCAGTGCTGCTAAAAGTTGTTTTGTTTTGTTTTGTTTCCCCTAGGGATTCTAGCTTTTAATTCTTAATTAAGTTAATTACTTTGGAATATATCTAACTAGGCATCTACAGTGCAATCTTACAGATATTCATTCAGTAGTAAAATGTAAACTGAAGTTGGAGAGGAAGGACATAGCAAACACATTGAGCAGATCTGCAAATCTTGCAGAACATTAGTGTTTTAGTCAGTTAGGCAACCCTGACTTAATCTCAGTATGAGTGTGCCCCACCTCTGCATTTAAATAGTGTTGTCCACTCGTACTGCAGTTCAAATCAGCTGTGTCCTTGCTGTGTATTATTTGCCCTGTTATTCCAAGCCATCCATGAGAGATTCCCACCTGAAGGACATCCCTCTCTTCACTTCTCAGCTGTTGTGTTGAATTGGCACTATGGCTTTGTGTTTTGTCCCTGCTACACATGGGGTGCACCAAGAGAAAAGACATCAGCTCCAAGATCAGCTGTACTTCTGCTGAGGGCAGATGAACCAAGAGAGGGAAGTCAGAAACACATCCAGTTCTTCATTGCCTTGCTAGTGGGACCATGGAGGCTGGCTATTTGGTCTCACTTGACAGTGGCTTCAGCTTTCTCCCCTCTAGCCAGTTTAAATGGAGAAGGGAGGTTAGCCTCTACAATGGAGACAATCTACCACATGTGGGAAGCCCTATAGTAAGCTCCTTCAATAATCTGTTCATAAATTTGTGGCTTGGTATGTCTGTGCTCAGGTGACATAAAGAAATGGGTGCGGTACAAGTCACTTTTTAGTATAGATACATGGCATAACAGATGATGCAGCATTCTCAATCAGCACCAATGTCCTGTTCTGGCCAGTCCAGAGTCAGCCTCCCCAAGCAGGCAGCACAGGTGAGCTGAGTCAGTCCGGGCTGTTTGCACACCACCTGACATCATGCCCCCATGAAAGGGCTGATCTGGGAGGGCTGCTACTGGGTGCCTCTACAGCAATCCGAGTGCAGCTGGGGTGTTGGGTCAGTCCTCATGTTGGACTCTGTGTCATCATCAGTAGGATACTGTGTATTATCAATGGGTTTAAGCGAAACTTGCCATGGGCTGTTATTGTTCCCCTTTCACAGTGATTTTGTCAGTAAACTGTCCTTATCCCAACCCACAGAGGCTCTGTCTGTTTCTCCTCCATAAGCGAGCAAGTGGCATGTGGTGCTCAGCCACTGCTTGGGGCTGAACCACAATAATATACAAAGCTGGAATGCCATCATCTAGTAACTCTCAGAGTTAATACAGTCATGGGAGCACTAAATGCCCTATGTGGGAGAAGAATCCCCTAGTTCCCACACTCAGTGTGGGATCATAGCCAGAACCGGCACAGCCATGTTGTGCCACTGTTCCCCTGCTTTCACTCTTGCAGCCTTTTTGGCTTCTTTATTATCATACAGACCCCAGGTTACTTCATATAAGAAAATAGCTACCATCAGACTGGAATGCACTGCTGGGTTACACTAATTTTTATTAAGTGCCTTTTAACTGAAAGTGTGGGCAGTCAGCTTGGATGCAATTTGTGTGCTTATTTACAATATAGCTATTTTCTGAGATATGTTGCATGCTACCAAGAACTGTCCACTACCTGAGTTGCTCTAACTGCATTGTTTCTTAGGTACATATTGAGGTCACTGTAGTAAGATTATCTTGACTTTTAAAGAGAAAGAAAGCTTTTTCCATTGAAAGACATGAACCAAGTTTTATTTTTATCATGAGATTTTCTTATTAAATAGCAGTATACATGAATAGATGTTCAGTGATTCTGATGATAGAGGGGATTGCCTTAATGAGGAAACGTCTTAGTTATGACTGCCATTCTTCCTTAGATCACCTTGTTGGACCGTAACAGGGACAGAGACAGGAAAAATCAGAGAAAATTTTGAATTCCCTGTAAGCTGCATATGAATTGTCAGCAACATTAATTCACAACACCATTGTTTTGCCAAAGTTAGTTATATGTGCTATTGTGTTGGGAATATTTGACTGATATGGTTGCCTCTATAATTAGGAGTCTGTCACATTTCAATTATATATTCATACCATTTTTCCAAAGGTTTATAAATCAGATAAACTCCCTCTGGCATGAAATGTGCCAGGACAATTAGTGTGGGGAGAATTTTGTTTGTGTGCTGTGTCCATTACTTTGCTTACAGAATTATTATAAAAATAGGATAGCCTCATGTGTGTTTTCACATGATCTAGAAAGACCTTATTTCAGCAAAAAATGAGTGTTGATATTTCACCATATTGGCTTAACCAGAGTTTTACTCTTGGTTTCACTGTCACAACATCCTGGCAATTCTAAGTACTTTCAAAGATACACTTACAATATAAAAGCACTGTAGTTCATAACGCTGTAGAATACTATCTCAGTGAAAGGGAAAAAAAGAGAATTAAAATTTAAAGTGTCTAGTCTGTGAATGACATTCTCAGTGGCAGTTCTTAGCAAACATACGTCACGTCTATGTACAATGTAAAATGGTAGGGTAACTTACAATTTCTTTTAATTAGAAATGCATCTTTGGTGATTGTTTGTGGAGGAAGAACAATTAATGCCTTGAATTTAATTCCTCAAGTAAAAGTCTTTAGAAAAGAATCATTATGGTGTCCAAGAAAACCCTTAAAAACATGCAGTGATGCACAGATGTGCTGTGAAATTCTTAAAATGTGAGCTAACTTTAAGAAGATCCTCACTGAATATTAAACAACCCTGGAAACTGCGGCCCAGAAATAGCATTTCATTCTCGATGTGGGGGTGGAATGCTGAGAGCTTATTTTGTCAGAAAAGAGTCAGTTGTCATTTTTTTTCAGTCTAATTAATTTAGCTTTACAGGTAAGTTAGGCTACTGGTTTTGTTTTTATGATTTGTTATTAGATAGGGACTAGTGTTTTTAAGACTATGTCATGTGGACTAAAGACTCTTTACTTTGACTGTATTAATCTGTAAATATTGGAATAAATAAAGTCTTAGTCTAGGTGTCATTTGCTTGTCCCAACAGACATGCACTAGGCATGGCTCTTTCTGTATGCAGCCCAGCTGCCTTCAGTGACATCCTCTCTCTCTGGGGACAACATTTTATTGGCAATGCAGGAAGACAGAATAAATAGGTGTGGGGAAACGTTGTGGGGAGAAAACATACACGAATATACTGAAATTCTGTTTTCTTGCTAGCAGTCAGGTCCACAGTGAGGATCAGAGGGCTGGAGTACCTCTCATGTAAAGACTGGCTGAGAGAGTTGGAGCTGTTCAGCATGGAGAAGAGAAAGCTCTGGAGAGACCTTATAGTGGCCTTCCAGTACCTGAAGGGGCTAAAGGAATGCTGGGGAGGGACTGTGTACAAGAGCATGTAATGATATGGCAAGGGATGATGGCCTCAAGACAAAGGAGGGGAGATTTAGATTATATATGAGGAAATATTCTTCATTATGAGGGTGGTGTGGCACTGATTTTCATTACTGTTACAGATAAAAAATTGTGAATGCAAAGGAACCCAAAGCAAGGGAGATCTGAGTTTCATTAGTTTAGCAGGGTTAATTTTCTAGTAGGTCGTATAGGTAGGACCTAATGCTACCTCTGTCTTGGGCATAGTAAAGTGTGTTTTATAAGGCTAAGACATACTATTTATCCACTAACTCATTTCCCTTTGTGATTTTCTGCTAGCTGCCTAGTACTTGCTGAGCCAGTGCCTGTTTCAGATATAGCCAAGGGTGCAGAGTGGTCTCAAAGGACAGTTGGATGTGTCCAGCCTATTTTCTGGAAAGAAAATAAACTCAAGTATACAGAGATAAGTGATGCTAGATCCTAGTCTCCTAGTCCTTCAAACCAGAGAGTAAGCCCTGGTATATTTCATCTGCTGGAATGTAAATAATTGACAATACAAAAATCATAACGCTAAATACGAGGAAGGAAAGGAGCTCACTGTTGAGAAACCACATTGTTCAGGAGAGTACAGAAGCATGTATTTATGCTCTTCTGGAGATCAGAACGTACTAAGTTCCACTTAAATTTAAGTACTTCCTTAAGTGTACCATCTAAAATAAGATTTTTCTTTCAAATCAAGCCGTATTATAAGGTCAATAAAAACTGTGCAGTTTCTATTGGACTAATTATGGAAATCAGGATTTCTCATGCAAAGTTTGCATTTCTCCATGTGTAGGTTGTCTATTCGTCCTTCAAAGCACAAAGAGCTTTAAAATCAACTTTACCACTCCCTGACATGCTGCTAACAAGGGGGAACGGGTGGGGAGGTTGATTTTAATATTTCTTGGCTCTGGATCTGCAACTGAGAATTTCTTCAGATTTCCTTAATATAGGTGTACTCTTATTTGCATTTAAATACAGTTGTTAAAATTTCAAGCTTAGCTGTGAAAAGTTAAATTTTAGGTGAATAACTACTTGATTTTAACTTCATCTCTACAGGACCTTCTTCCCCACAGAACCCAACAGTTGTCTGTAAGTTTTCTTTTTCCTAACTTTTTTGGATAAACACCAGTAGTCTTGCAAAATTTCCATGTTAATTTCTGATATTGTTTCCTCAATGTAGACATGTTGTGTCCTTTTTTTAAAAAAAATTACACCCCAACACACACACACGCCCCTAGAGTGTACATATGTTGAATGTTATTCAAGTGTTTATTTTACAAGTGCTATTTTTTAGTGCCTGTATGTGTGGACATATCTCTATGTGTAACACAGCAAGAGATCTGTTCCCAGAAGCTTAGCAGAAGTCTTCTCTTTCTCTCTTCAATAATAAATGAGCAGAATCTCAGCAGCAGCCAGTGACTACATGATGAGAGTGCCAAAAAACTGAGCCGTCATCTGTACAGACAAGTTTCAGTTCTCCAAAATGAAGGTGATTGACTCCTCTGACGTTTAAATCTACTTCAGCTCACGAGGATCAGTTTACAGTGCCTCTGTCACCTTCACCAGTAGGATAGTTCTGCTAGACCAGGTTATGGTGTGCTGACCTCCTTGACTTCCCACAAAACCATCCCTTTGAGATACTTTTTTTTTTCCCCAGCTGTCCACAGTTAAAGAGTTTAGGGCAGGAAAATCCTTCCTTTCGCTAGTCAATGAGAAGACAGAAGGAACCTTGATCTTTCTGATTCCACACTGAGTTTTGAGTTCCTTCTCTTTGATGGTTTATTTCTGAAAGCTAGGAAAACACTACCAACCTTGTTAGGAAATCTGGATTCAGAGTTTTCCCTGATAAGGGCTAGACTACAATGTCTTCTTCCACCTTATTGTCCAGTGTAATGCTACAGCTTTTGTGCGGATGTAGTGTACATCCTCTTGTAGACATTGCCCCACGAAAATTAAATTTTATCCTCTCTTAAATACCACTAAAATACTGCAAATATCTCAGGAGTCTTACTTTAAGAAGGATTGATATTGCAAAATGCCAATATGAAAAGACATTGTCTGTATACAGCCTTCACCTAGTGAGGGTTGCTAGTGCAACCTGTTCTGAGAGTAGCTTCTACTTCCCTTACTTTTTTCTTCATGAGAATTAGAAGAATCTGGAATAAAAAGTGCTAGCATTACTATGCTGTCCTGGTTCTGTCCCGGCTGGGAGCTGAGCACCACACAACCGCTTGCTCTTGGTGGAAAGGGGAAGGGGAAAAGGGAAAAGAAACCAAAGGCGAACATCGTGAGCTGGGATAAGGATAGTTTACTAGGACACCAAAGAGAGAAATAACAATAATATGACTTTTGTAGAAAAAAAATATGTTAAACTAGGGATACACAATGCAGTTTCTCACCAAACCACACAACTCAGGCTGTACAGCTCAGAGCTGTCCCGAAGCTGGACTGTCCCCAAAAACTGCACATCCTTGATCCATGCGCTCCTCCCCTCACCAGCCCCCCTTTATGCTGAGCATTACATCATTGGCATGGAATAACCTCTTTGGCCAGTTTGGGCCACCTGTTCTGGCTGTATCCCCTCCCAGCTTCCTGGGTGCCCCCCACCTTCTCATTAGCAGGGCAATATGAACAACTGAAAAGCCCTTGACTTCTGGGCACCAACTAAAATATCAGTGTTATCAGCACTGCTGTCATCCTAACTCCCAAACATAGCATTGCACCAACTGCTAGAAAGAAATTAATTCTCTCCTGGCTGAAACCAGGACATATGCATATTCACATTTCAAATATGTTCACAAAAACTTGGTGTCTATTAGGATTTTATAGTACTGTTTTCTGATTTTATTTTCCCTTACTGCAGTATTTGCACTGTGTACATATAAAACTCCATGAGGCACCCCTCACATTTTGTGTGTTCAGAACTCATAAACCACACAACAGATTAAGTGACTCTTGCTTACTAATGTGCAGACATCTCTAGGAAGAGATAATATTTTTATTATTTGTTAAAATGTGTCACTTTATAACAAAAGTTAATACTGGTTACTTATTATTAGATAGCTTCAACAAAGCACTATTAACACACCTTGAAGTGTAAACAGTTAAAGCATTTCATTAATACTTTTTCTGATAGCTTTTAGTCCTTATTATACCTCTATATACATTTCTCATTGATTTAAATATGTATTCATTTTTAAATGATGCAATTTTTTGTTTCTAGTATGCCAGTTATCTTCAAAAATTTTCTGTTATTAATCACAAACCACTGTTCTAGACAGTGCAAAGTGTTATAGACCAAATGAGAGAAACCTGTTTCTTCACATGGGGATATTTTGGAATATCATGGGAAGATGTGAATAAAAAAAATGTATCAGATGTGACAGGACTTCACTCAGAAGCCCAGTTTCTAAATTATGTGTCAGTTTGAGAGTATATTCAACTTTTGAATTCATTGCATCAATAGTCTGTAGTAGAATACAAAGACAGGTACATTCATGAGAGATTTCCCATTTTTCTGTGAAGTGAACTAAGCATTCCCAAGCTCACTTACAATAATAAATTCACAGAGGATTAAGGGTAATCTGAATGGTCATGACAAAGGTTGCAAACGTGAGCAGACCTAGATAAAAATACCTCCAAGAGAAGTTCCAGCAAAAGGAGGGTAATGCTAGCTACAGCTGTTGATTATACACCCACATGAACACAAGCTCCAGCAATAATTTGTATTCCTGTTCTACCAAAAAAGGATGGCTGTACAGCTGTCATGAGTACCACTGTCTATGAAATCATACTACCAAATTTTCAGAGTTTAAAGGGGACTTATAACAAAGACAGAAGACTTTTTACTGTATCCTGTATTGACAGGGCGCAGACTAATGGTTTTAAATTGAACCAAGATAGACTTATATTAAAGAAGAATATTTTTTTTTAATGATGAGGCTGATGAGACACTGCAGCAGTTTGCCACAGGAGTTGTGAATGCCCTATATCTGGAAGTGTTCAAGCTCAGGTTGGATGGGGTTTTGAGCAGGGTGATCTTGTGAAAGATGACCTTGCCCATGGTGGGTGCGCAGAGGGGAGGAGATGAGGGGTTGGGGTGGGTGGATTAGAAGGTCTTTGAACAATTTTACAGTTCAATGATCCACTAAATAACCAATAATTTACTCATTAAACTCATTTAATCTTATTCAGTTTTGAGAGCATTGTTGCTTAGCTGCTTTTGCAGCATCTGGAATCAACCAACTGTCCTGGCTGTGTCATTCCTTTTTCCAATGATGTGTTCTAGAGACTCACAAGTATTTCAGTTGGTATCATGCAGAAATGGAGGATGTCAGAATAGGAAAAAAGCAATTTTGACTCTTCTAACAGCCTAGGAGGAAACAAAGTTTGTCCATCCATTTTGTAGGTAGAGCCTGTGTCTTGTACCTGAGACACCGTCATAGAGTAATGCTGATCACACAGCACAGTCACTTTAAGGGTGACATCTCAAAGCTCTCTGAGCTGTCATGGAAAGGATGTGCCAGGAGCAACCTAATGGGAATGTCTCTAGTCAAATGCCTTGAGCACTGCTGGCAAAACTGCAGCTATCATGGATATGTGTCTGACACCTATTATCTACTGTCACCTAAAGATTAGCTATGAGACCTGTGATGGCTATTTTGTAACCAAATGAAAGAGTACCAATAATTCAGGTACCACTAGACTGTATTGCCACTTCATGTGACATTACAGTAACACAAAAGCACTGTGAAGTTGCATTCCTATGCCACCTATTGCAAAACTGATCAAAAAAAAAGAGAGAGAGAAAAATAGAAGAAAGAGGAATTAAAGTGCTGAATTTCATAATGTTTTCCAGCTGTGACTAAAAGAGAATATGCATTATTTAATTGATGGTCTGAAAGGACAGTAGATACTTTTTAAAAATTAATTTTCAGCAGTTTTTGCAAAGTTCACAGTGTAATTCAAAATACAACATTGTTTCCTCTCAATTACAATTTGAAATGTGGTATTGCAAACATTTTAGCACTTACAGAGCTCTCAAGCATCCTGCTAATGCAGAGAGCAGGATTGAAGGGCAGAAATATATCCCATACAGAAAGCATTTGAACAGACCAAGACTAATCTCTATTTATGCAATATTCCAAAAAAACAAAGTTCTTGTTGCTGGAAAATAAAGTAAGCACTCAGCAGCTATTTTAACTTCTAGCTTTAGCTAAAGAAGTAATGATATATTTAACAGCCAAACAACTCAGCACAAAACTAACTTGGTTAACTTCAATATAAATTATATATTTGAACTGAGTTAGGAAAGCACTTAAAGTAGTGTTGTCTTAACAGAACAATATTAGGTCATTATAGCACATCCCTGGAAATACTGAGGAAAGTTCTCACTGTTATAGTCTCCCTTCAGAGTTTTCAGTAATGGCAATCACAGTGGTAAACATTCTTCTTAGCACTAAAAGCCCCACATTTTCCTGTTAATGACAAATCTGTTCTGAGAATATTGGTACCACTTCAGTGGCTTCCATTTATTTTATCAAGAGATCTTTGTACAAATTTTGTTTGAGAAGTGAGTGGCTTTGCTAAAGGGTACATGCATGATCTGTATGTCTGCTTTACGCCTGGCTGACAAAAAAAGGTATAAAAGGCTGAAGAACAGTATATATCCCTCCTTCAAAATATGGCTTGAACTGTATTTATATGGATGTTTCTGAGAATGTTTGGTCTTGCTGTGAATTCACACTAGCATTGATATACTTAATTCTCTGTAATTCTTGAAGTATACTAGACAGTATTCAGAATTAGACATTATTTTTCCATCTTTGTTGTCTGCTGCAGTCCCTCTTAATGTTTATGAACTACATCTGCTATTTAGAAAAACTATCCTAACAGATGTACAGGATCATATAAAACATAAACGCTTGCTCAGTTTTCTGTAGTTCAACGGCTCTGGAAAAAAACATGGGCAAAAAAAATCCTATTGCTACAGTTTTCCTGCAAAAGACATAAAGCAAACCGCTACAGTGATGCTTCATATTCATCTGTATTTATCATCCACTCATCTGACACTTCATATACTTCAGAAATAATGTCTGTATGGCATTTTTACACCATCTCCATTGAGGGGCACCAAATTTTACTTGGTTTGTTTCTTCTGTGAGTCATTCTCATACTGTCCCAGTTAGTGAAAAGCAAGGTTAATATAAGGAAAGCAAGACTGTACTTTCATTATGTCCCTCTCTCTTAAATTTTGACAGCTGTAATTTAAGCAAAACCCACACCTAAGTCCCTGTCATCATCATCTGGAGTTTTAATATTACATGTTGTGGTGGTTTAACCCAGCTGGTAACTGAGCACTCACTGTGGCTCATTCACCCTTCCCCACCAAGGGCATGGGAAGGAGAATGGGAAAAAACCTCATGGGTTGAGATAAAGACAGTTTAATAGGATAACAAAACCAGATGATGATGATGATAGTAATAGTAATAACAACAACAATAAGAAGGGATGCACGAACGCAATTGCTCACCATGAAAGGAAGAAAAACCACAACAAAACAATTTGAGGCCCAGTCTGTTTCCAAGTGGAGAATCTGTCTCCTGGTTAACTGCCCCCCGGTTATATCCAGAGCATAATATTATGTGGTTGGGAATATTCCTTTGTCCAGCTTTGGTCAGCTGTCCTGGCTGTACTCTCCCAGATCCTTGTACACCTGGCAGGGAGTGGGAAGCTGAAAAGTCCTTGACTTGATGGAGACACTACAACTACCTAGAAACAACTAAAAACATCAACATGTTATTGGCATTATACTTATCCTAATACAAAACACAGCACTATACCAGCTACTAAAAAGAAAATAAACTCTATCTTTGCCAAGAGCAGGATACATGTCTAGTAACTCCAAGGATTCCTTTTTTTTTAATTAATATATACAGTTGTTTCTTCATTTGGCAACACCAGCAGTTAGGCAGTTGTGCTGAGAAAATGCTTTGGTCTTCCTCATGATGTTTTACCTTTCTATTATGGCTACAAGGTTTTGCTCATACTAGCTTTTCAGTAAATACATTTGGCCTTTTTATTTAGTTTATAATTCAAATAGACTAAAGGTATGGAGTTTTCAGTCACATAAGAAAATGGACATCACAGTTTAGCTGCAGTAGTGGAAGAAAACTGTCAGTAGATTGAAAGAACTTCTGTTTTATCTCGCATTAAGCTTCCTCCTAGAGATTTTTAGCACAATAATTTGTTTACAGTTTTACAAAGAGAAGAAATTGAAAGACCTATTTGCCAATCATGCAAATTAAAAAGAAACACAATTTGATCAATCTCTGAACAGTGATTTACTGCTGATGGAAATCCTCTCACAGCAGTAATATTTTATTGCTTATCAGAATGTAAAAAAATAATAAAAAAAAAATTAGAAATTCTTCCTCACTCCTATTTCTCTTTTCTGACACGTCAAGAGAGAAGGAAATTTTACCTAAAGAAATAATGAATTAAGTTCTTTCCACCAGATAGAAGTCTCTGCCTTCATTTTGCAACTAAAATGGTAAATATCCATTGCCGTTACAGCATTCACAGGTTGACTGCTGGCTGGTGGATTGTCCAAAGTGTTGATGTCATATCTATCATTAGGAAATTGAAAAGGAATCTATTCCGATTTAAGTTTTCAGAGTTATAATAAATTGAGCTTTTTTTTAACAAATAAAATTGATCTTGCACCCTAGAAATTTTGAGGTAATAAGATATTGAGCAAAAGTGTAACACAGTATTCCTGTAGCAAAGTGCACAAGTTTCAAAACTTTACCCCATATGCACTAAGCGTTTGGCTTTATGAATTTCCCAATAAATGTTATAACCCATACTTATAATTTGCTGATTAAACTGCAAAGACAAGGACCTTTACCAGGCTTCTCAGGCATCCATGTAGATAGGTTATGGTACAATAACTTGCCAAATACTACCCTTATTCTTCATTCAGAACAGATTGTGGAGACTTTAGGATTTTGAAATTTAGAAGTATGGAAATAAGAGGTATTGTTCATGACAAGACAGTTGTAACTGAAAGTTGTAACTCAAGTCCTTGACTACTCATAAAGCAAAGTGAGCTTGAGTCCAGCAAACATTTACAAAACCATAGACATTTTCAGCAAGGCTTCTCTCAATTTGACTAGTGCTGCTATTTACAGTCTTCCATGTGATTTTATTTAGTGAGTGAAATCATGTCTGTGTTACTACCTGCATCTTTCACCATTTTCACATTCTCAAACATCCTTTTTTCTCTCTGTTCTCAACAACAAGAGCTTATAAACACCTTGCTAAAATAT
>VZTU01017693.1:0-44521 GCA_013400835.1 Zapornia atra
GAGTGAGCCCGGCCGGCGGCCGGGGACCCGGGTGGCTGGCGCCGCCGGGGAGGTGGGAGGGGAGGAGGGGAGAGGCGCTCCCCCCGCCAGCGCTGGGGGAGCCGTCGTGCCAGCGGCGTAAGTGGCCGCGCGGGGGTCTCGCGGCCTCAGGGGTGGGCGGAGCGGGGGGAGCTTCGGCCGCTTCTCCCACCCCCGTGGGCGCCGGGCGCGGAGGCAGGAGCTGGGCCCCGCTCTCGCCGCGGAGCCGGCAGCGGAGGAAGCGAGCGGAGGGGCATGGAGGTCGCCTGGCCGAAGGCGCCCGCGCCCGACCCTGTCTAGGCCGCCCCGCGGGCCTCATCCCTCCTCCTCGGAGCGAGCCCGTGGTCGGGCACGAGCACGGCGCGGAGCAGGACCGGGACTTCTGCACCAGAGAAGGAGCCGGCCCAGGTACGAGGCGCTTCCTCCCCTCCACTTCCCCGGGGCGAGCCGGGGCGATCTCTCCTCCTCTGGGCCCAGCCGGTTGTCTGCGGCCGTGCGTCCCTCTTGCCTGGCGCCAGGGAGCCAGCGCGACTTCCCTGGCCCCTTGGGCTCTCTGCCAGGCTAAAGATAGGACGCGAGGCCCTCGGCCGGGCCCCGGCGCTGGGTCGGCCTTGGCTTCTGCCGAACGGGGTGCGCTGGTTGCCCCGGCAGCCGCTTCCGAGGACGGGGGCGAAACCTGCCCCCTCAGAGCTAGGCGCGGCCCGCAGCCTCACTTGTGTAAATACGCCTTGTTCTGATACTTGGGTTTTCCCAGTGAGCTCTTCTCTATATATATTTGTGTGTGCGCGTCTTTGTGCGGTCTGTACTTGAGCAGCGTTTGCGCGGGCGAAATATTTATACCAAAAATGTTACGGAACCGTCTAGAAATTGGGCGAGTTTAATGGGGAGCGTTTGGTCAAGGTAGCGCTAGGCTGAGATTAATTTTCCCATGTAGTTTGGGCCTCCCGCGTTGTGGTGCCCACCCTAACGCCAGGGGCCTGATGCCCCAGATGCTTCAAAAGGAGAGGGTAAGGCAGTGTGTGTGAGTGAAACAGGAAGGTGCCCCATGCTTCATTGCAGAGTCCTTGGGCTGCTTAACTGGCAAGAACGCAACGGGCGCTCCAGTCTTACTGGATAAGAAGTGTTCACGTTACCATTTCAGACTTGGCATCAAACTACTGATAAATATTCATTTAAAAACAGAAAAATGCAAAGTGAAGACTGAAAATCTACTTAAAAGTCTGATGTTGGGTCTATATAGCCGCCTAATCATAATGGTTGTTTTTTTCCACGTTGCTTATTTTTGGAAGTAAGCTTGAAATAGGAAGCAGTTTCTGTACTTTTTTCCTTAAGTTTCTCTTAATTAGAAAAGTGGGAGGGTAGTACTGTGCATCATTGTTGCCTTTTCAACAGTATGCTTCCACATCTTTCAGTATTTTTCCTTCCTGAGAAAAAATAGTTTCTTCTGATTAAAAATCTGGTATACTAAATATACAGACTAGTAACTTCTAGAGAATGTATTTCTCCATGTAAATAGTTTCTTAAAATGGGGATTTTTTTAGGGTTTTTTTTTTAAATGTAACGTTTGTAGGCACTAATGTATGGAATATGTAATCTAAATGCAGTAAGAGGTAACCTCTTTCTCTTACTAGAATATGGAAGTTTCAACTTTTGCTATATAAATCACACAGTAAACTTGTTATGTGGTTATTTCCCCCCCTCCCCCCAATTTCTTTCTGATTTTTAATAATCTATTTCTTTTAGGAAGAAAATGAAAATCTTTTCTGAGTCTCATAAAACTGTTTTCGTGGTGGATCACTGCCCATATATGGCAGAATCCTGCAGGCAACATGTTGAATTCGATATGTTAGTAAAGAATCGGACCCAAGGAATTATACCGCTGTCACCTATATCAAAGTCACTATGGACCTGTTCAGTGGAATCATCCATGGAGTACTGTAGAATTATGTATGATATTTTCCCCTTCAAGAAACTGGTAAGTTCTTGCCATACTGCATACGATAATTAATAGCGTAAGGTTTATTTTCCCACTTTAATCAAGTCTTTTAATATCATGACCTGTTGATTAGATTTAAAATATTAGATGTAATTCATTATGCAAAAGCTACTTTGTGCTGTTGATAGGCTTTATAGCTAATGAAATTTGAGTAGTACGTGAATTCCATTACATAGTTATTTTTGGAACCATTCGTTGTCTTAGTGTCATTTTGTAACTCAGTGCAAAACACGAGGAGAGGTGCTTCAAGGCAACTAACAGATTCAATATCCTGAGCTATAAGTTTACAAAACCTTGTGTGAGGTATTGTGCCAAATAGAATTTTGTTTCCCAACGCGCTTGGTGGCACTTCATAAGGCTTTTGGTGCCAGCTTTGGAGGAATTCTGGGCTCTAGGAAGAGGTAGGGATCACCCTGAAGCTACTGGTTGGAAAAAGTGGGAGATCTTCCTGGCACACAGCTCCTTGTTTAGAGAAATAAATGCCTGGTGGGTTCAGTAATTCTGTGGCATAAATTAAGGTAACTCATCCCTGGAATTTTTAGATCTTTGTTGAGTAAACCATTGTGCAAGGTCCTAAAGGTTAGTTACCTGTTAAACAAAAGGAAGTTAAGCAGCCTTGTAACAGTGATGCTGGCACAAAGGAGTGGTGGTGGAATATTGGCTGTGTCAGAGCAGAGGCCAAGCACTAACAAATACCTCTGGGAGTTCAGTGATTTGATACATGTCAGCGGCACTGCCTTGATGGATAGCATATCCTGGTTCTCAGGCAAAGGTTTAATTTAAACTCTAGTTTAGAGCAGTTGATATACGGTCAGGTCCCGTTATGGGATTATATCAAGTGTGTGCTTAATGGGTTTGAATCGGTTGGCTGAACCGGAGCTTACGTGGCATGAGAAACTGAAGTTGAAGTGGAAGCGGTGCTTCCTCTTGACTTTTTTGCCGTCTTTAGAAAGTATATTTCTATGTGATGTTTATTAAATCTTGCTAGATAGTTACCCCTGTGATCTACTCTAGCAGTCTTTGGAGAATGATTTGCAATATTGCGCTATTAGAATTTACATTATTTTGTAGCTACTCTACTGAAAACATTGCCTAATGATGAAAATACTTCACGGTACCCTGCAGGGCTAATTAGGTCTAGAGATTGATTTAACAGCTTAAAAATAGAAATAGAGTAATAAGTTGTTAATTACAGTGTTGCTAATGAAGTAACTGAATATAGCAGGAGTGGGTGCTTTTTGCGGCATTTTTGTCTTGGTTTGGCCTGTCGCGGTGCTAATCTCCAGAGAATCAGAAGAAAGGGGTGTAACTCCTGCTCGCTTGGGTTTGGGGAGGTAGCCGTGATAGCCGTTATCTGCATGATGGGCTGTTCTCTTACATGTGCTCTTTTGATTCTTTTAGGTGAATTTCATTGTGAGTGATTCTGGGGCTCATGTCTTGAATTCTTGGACTCAAGAAGATCAGAATTTGCAGGAGGTATGCTTTGTAACTGTCCTTGTGGTTTGTAAGTCGGGTTTGGTTGCAGAATACATCGTGAGAAGCTGCTATGTTCAGGATGAAATAACTTTGGTTAACTAATATGTTGGTGGATCTGGTCTGCAATTATTGCATAGCAAAATTTTAAGTAGCAATCTGTGAAGTTGGAGTATTCTATAGGCAGTTTTATATCATTTTAAAAGAAGCCAGTAGCATAGAGCTATACTTTGATATAAATGTTGGAGAAAATTGAGAAATTACCTATGTATTTCTTCTGTAATTTGGTGGTATGTCTTGAATTTTATTTTTTAAATATATTTGCATGATAGACAAATGGGGGGGAGGAAGGTAAATGCTCTCTTTGCACTTGTTTTCTTTCATACTGAATGGGCCTGTCCTCTGAAAAATTTACTTGGGGGAGGAACTGAATTTCCAGAATCTCAGAAAATAAAACCAGATGGCACCTGATAATGTTAGAATTCCGTTCAGGTACTGGATAGAACTTACTGTTATAGCCAGGTCATTTTCTGTAATAAATGCAAATATTACTAAACCTTGAGAATATAATAACTAATAAATAAATTGCAAAGGATAGCTCAGGGCCAAATGTTTTTTAGAAGGCCAGCAACGTTTGATGGTCTTTAATAGCTCTGTTTTGTTTTCTCCCAACATTATTAGTTTGCATGTACAATAAGTTATAATGATGACTTAACCCATCACTTTAATGAGTGGTAGGAAAGTATTTTTCAATAAAAATGTACTTCTTTTGAACTAGTTGATGGCAGCATTAGCAGCTGTTGGGCCACCTAACCCTCGGGCAGATCCAGAGTGCTGCAGCATACTTCATGGTTTGGTTGCAGCAGTTGAAGCACTCTGCAAAATAACAGAATACCAGCATGAGGCTCGAACCATGCTCATGGAGAACGCAGAACGTGTTGGAAACAGAGGAAGAATAATCTGTATTACTAATGCAAAAAGGTAGGTATGGTGATGTGCTTCTACCACTTTAAAAAAAAAAAAAAAGATTTAATGCAGTTTTGGAAGTCTTTCATTGATTGTCATGAATTAGTGCCCTAGCATTTTTGCATTCTCTGTTAGGTCATTTAGTGCCTTAAGAGGACTTGAGGTCTGTTACAGTAACAAACAAAAAAATTCCCACTTGTAATAGAGCCCTTAGTGGCATCTGGCTTTGAACAGGAGGGCTAATTATACTGAATTGAAGAAAAAGATAAAAATAAAATTTCTTTCTAGTGACAGTCATGTTCGGATGCTTGAGGATTGTGTTCAGGAAACCATTCATGAGCATAACAAGCTTGCAGCCAATTCAGATCAGTGAGTATACTTTTTATAAATGTCATTTCTCTTACACTGCACGTCTGTTATATCCTCTATAAAATATGGATGTATTTTTGACATTGACAACTTATTCTAATGAGGTGTTTGTATAAATTCCTGTGAGAAATAGTGCTAAATCATAATGATGTTGATTGAGAGCTTATGTATAATCATTAGCTTTTTTTGTATCATCTTTTACCCTCATATAACAGCATTCCTTTAGGTTGTTACCTACTACATCCTGCTCCAAAATGAGACAAGTAACTTCCTTGTTACATACTGTATATTTATAATCAGTAGTGCATCTGATGCTTTTTTCTTGATAACCCTGGATTAATTTTACACTCATCTCTCTGACTAAAATGGCTAACTCCTTGAAACTAGTTTTTCGCTTCTAACCTGTGTTGCCTAACACTTCCCTTGAGGTAAAGGAATCTGTTGAAATACAGGTTGCATCTCCTCTGAGAAGTCTTTTTTTCCACTGTATGCTTTGTCTAATTAAAGAGTTCACTGTTGTGGCCCAGTGTTGCAGTTCAGCTCCAGGTGGCAGCTGAGCACCATGTGCTGGGAGCTCACTCCTCCCTTGGCGGGATGGGGAGACGAAGGCAAACCTCAAGGGTTGCTCAGGGCCCCATTGGCAATCGTTCTTCTTCCTGGTTACATGGCAGAGAGGGCTTATAGTGCGACTGTAACTTGGGATATGCATTTGCCAGAAACAGCGCCTGAGGAAGCTCGTGTTTCCTTTCTGTTGGTCAGTGGAGACACAACTGCTGTTTTGTTGATCACACCCATTGCGATCTGATGATGTCCATCCTGCCATTTTATTCCTGAAAACTGGGTCTCCTGTGCAGGTCCCTTGACCTGACTTCATTTTATGGCAAAACCAGCTTTCAGAAGGATTTGGACTGTGTTTTCTTTCTCAGAAACTTCCTCTGCCTTGTTGCCCTATATGATGATTGCAGGTACTGATGATTGCATCTTGCCCCAATATATTGCAGGTGCTCTGGGACTTCACCCTTTTCCAGTGCAGTCTGGATCAGCCTGTGGCAGATGGTGGGGCTGTGTTCCCACCCCTGGGCAGTTGATTCCAGGTATACTGGGTGCCCCTCCCAGTGAAAGCAAACTGTGGTCTGCACAAAGGGGCTGAGATAAATGCATTAGCGATACCAGTTGTGGCGTACCACTTGGCTGCCTTTGATTCCAGTTCGTATGGAAGTTCTGTCTCACTTGGCATGGCAGCACTCATGGGTGATGTGACTTCATTCAGTCGACCACCCAGTACCCTTTTGGGTCCTTAAATGGAGGAAGGTCTCTGCCCAAGACACATGGAGCCTCTGGGCTAGTCATAATGGGGTGTTTTTCCTAGTTAGACTTGCTTCAGCCTCCAGTAGACTCAACTGTTGGGATACCCCTGTCACTCTACAAATACAGCTGGGTTCATGGCTCAGTGGTGTTAGGGTATGCCCTGCACTGGTGTCTACTTGAGCTTTGTACTCCTGTGGATCTGATGGGCCAGGCCATCTGGTCCACACAGTTCTTCTCCTCCACCTGACTGGAGGCAAGACCTTCTAATCCTGCTTTACGTATTTGCTGCTTAGTCCTTGCAGAAAGGACTAAGAGGTCCCGTCAACAGGATCATTTGTATGATCAGGCCTTCCACTTCCATCTGTGGGGCTGCCCACTGAAAACTGGAGCAGTGTTTTTCCTGAGGAATCAACTTGCCTACACGTGCATGTAGGGCCAAGGTGGGCTTTCCATCCCACTTCCTCGTGTCCCCTCTGTGATCCCTCAGGTAAAACCCCAGGGTGCCTTATGGTATGTACCCCTCTATACCCTGCCTTGAGCAAAGGAAAGCTTACTCCTAATAGCTGTGATACTGCTCTGTACAAGTAGGGAGCAGGACGTCCTCTCTGGGTTGCTGGACCTCCTGGGTCCTTCTCCACAGCTGAGATGAGGGAGGAAGGGAGACTTCCTTACATTACCAGAGCTGGCCAGCCACTTCATCCACTGTGGGTGCCTCTTGGTTTTCCCAGTCCATTGCTGCCAGTGAGTGGGTGTAGAATGGTGGTGGACTTAGTACAAGCTTCTGCCCTATAGGTCAGGTATGTTGGACTTCATTGGGATTGGTGTGTCGCTGTGTGTTGTCTGGATCATAATAAACCATTTCCCACATGGCCAGTTCCCAGGTACCGGATACCTCACTCCATGGTGGTCTACTCGCCTGGCCACCATGCAGCATCTTCACTGAAGGGACACCTTTCCCTCACACTTGACAGAAGTCACCTCCAGAGGCTGAGTGCTTGGGTCTTTTTTCCTGACAGCCTGGTTGATGCCCCTTTCCTTAGCCAGGGATCCCAGCTGCTTGGCCTCCTTACCCTCTTAATTCCAGGCTGCTGGCCCTGTTAGTTATCCCAGCATCAGAGCAGTCAGGTGATAATGTGCTTGCTTGGAAGGTGGCTGAAATCTTTTCTCAGCTCTCACAGCTCACTCAGGGACAGGGATCAGGTGCTAACTTCTGGTTCTGCCTCTTCCTCCTGTTCTCATCCATCATCATCATCCCTCACCAAGAGGAATGATTTCTTTGTCTATTTCTTCTTCTGTGTGGGGGGTGACATGCCGGTACTGGTTGGCTTTCTGTCTCAGCTGCAGTGTCTGTCACTGGGGTCTGAGTAGCCCCAGTGCCTGTTGTGAGGTTTGGGGTAGCCTCACTGCCTGTAGGTCTGTTTTCCCTCTCTTCCCCCTGATGGCACTGCCTACCATGGATCAGGGTTTGGTAGATAGCGGCCAGGGCCCAGCACAGCGCAATGAGTTGTGCTTCCTTGGAATAGGTACAGCATTTCCCTTTCAAATAGTCTGTCTCTCTAGCTGTTCAGGGGTGAAGTTCCAAACCTTTGGGGGTGAGAAGGTCTCCACATACCTGCCCATACATTGCCATGTGCCCCCTTTACCCCATCCCAACTATTCAGCCTCAATGAAGATAGCTGGGTGGTATTTTTACAACTTTTTTCTAACCCTGAACAGGACTTTAAACACATTCAGGAGACATCACACTAGGAACATGCCAGTCTGAACATCCCAACAGTGTTAAAAATTGTCAAAAGCTTCTGTAACCTGCCTGAAGGGAAAAGGGGAGGTGGAAGGGAAAAGGGGAGGTGAAAGGGTGGGAGAAAGTGTCCCCCTGTCTTCCCCATACACCAAGTGTGCTTATTAAACACTGCGGAGAGATGTTGCATGACAGAAATACCAGCTGAGGCTCATGACCACTGGTGTTAACTTACTATAAGTTGCTGTCACATGGTACAACTAAATGGGAATCCAGACCCCTCTCCTGAGGTGATAAACAACACAGCAAGGATTATAGAGAGTGAATGCGGGTTCACGTACCGCAGCCGTGTGACCAGCGCCTGATAAGTGATGTGATAAATACTTACCATCACAGCTTGCTGTTTAACACCTGCTCCGGTCAGATCTATCATTATCCCCATGTTGTGGTTCAGCCCCAGCTGTCAGCTGAGCGCCAGGGGCCACTTGCTGATTCCTCTCACTCCTCCTGCTCATTCTCCTCATAACACGAGGCACTTTAGCGCCTTGAAGACTGGCCAGATACTCAGATTGTCCTGGAGCCACCTCTCCCTGCCTGGCCCCCTTTTGTGGTGAGCATGAGGTCATGAGCATGAGGAGCATGAGCATGGGAAACACACTTGGCCAGCTCTGTTCACCTGTCCTGGCTCTTTGTGAAAACTAACTCTTACCCTAGCTGAACCCAGGGCACCCAGGGACTGCGTATTGCGTTGTTATATGTAGAGTAGGCTGAAATCCTATTCTTGGTTGCTCCTTAGGCACTTAAATAGCAGAAGCTGGAGTCTACTCGTGACCTGCTGCAATTGCAGTTTCATGTTGGTATAGTGGGTACTGCCCTGGGGAATCAGGTTCTAAATCCACTGTAAAGAGATGAGCTGTCTCATTCCTGTAGGTAGAGAACAATGTCTCTGATGTCTAACATTTCCAGCCACGTGAGGAGATAAGCATGCTATTGTTTGCTGGAATCCCCTTCTTAATACCCCCCCCACATGCTTGGAGACACAAATACTCTGTAGTATCAATCTTCCTTTGAATGGAGCTGAACAGGTTATACCAGTTAAGGATCTTTTCCATTGATATGTCCAAAAAGAAACTCGGGGAATCTTAAAAGCTGGAAGTGTCACATGGCTTTTCTTTTTTAATTCCGATAAAAGCTTATTTTGATGTATGTACTTTTCAAAATCATTAATGTATTGTGGCATGTAGGGAATGTTTCCAGAAATGGTATGTTGTTACGCATCTTTGTGATTCTGTGTTCTAGAAATCGGATGAATCTTGGGAGAATTGATGTGATTTCTAGGAGACTGTCTGCCACGCTGTAGGCTAAATGGAATGTTTTGTTGGGTTTTTTTTTTTCAGTCTAATGCAGATTCAGAAATGTGAGTTGGTCTTAATCCACACCTACCCAGTTGGTGAAGACAGCCTTGTTTCAGATCGTCCTAAAAAAGAGGTAAGGAGCTTAAAATGAGAAAATTTATCTATGGATTAGGAGCTGTGTCAGACTCCAAACAGACAGTGCGTGTTAAGAATTCAGCAATAATGTTTTGATCCTCAGGTTTCTGGCAAGGTGCAGGTGATACTTTGAAGTGCTGACAGCCAGCACATTGCCCTCTGAAGCGTGGCTCTGTTTCCTTGTTTTGTAGTCTTCATCCATATACGGTATCCCCCTTTTTCTTGTCATGACTTACATTTCTTGCATCAATAATTCATGATTCAGGCAGGGGTTTTTTGTGAAGTAAGCCTGTTAATGCCATAGAATGAAGGTCTTGGGTTTGGTGTTGGTGGGCTTTTTTTTGAGAAGGAAATGCGTGTTTAGGAACCTAATGAAAAGGCATCAACTTGGTGTGTTGAATAGGGTGGTTGAGCTACTTTCCTGACATTTGAGCGTAAGCACCAAGCTAGTGCAGGCCCTGTTTTCCCTGTTACTGAATGATGTGGGTATTGTTCAGCACAATGTGTTCCATGTTACCCAAGCAAACATACTAGCATTTTTAGCCTTTTAATGGTTTTCTCACAAAACCAAAATGAGCTTTTGTATGTGAATTCTGTTGTTCCACTGTTAGCAAGCAGAATGCTTTTTTGATAAAAAAGCCTCGGAAAGCAAGTCTGCCTCCAAGTGAAGGGATAATATATTCTACCAATGTGGTGTCTGCTTGAAGTTCATCAAATACTTAAGTACCCTACAGGTATTTGTAATTTCTTAAGCTTATTTTGCAAAAAGGTGAAAGGATGCATAAATTATTCTATATAGTAACATCTCGGTTGCTCAGTAATAAAAGCACGTGGTATGTGGGCTTGGATGCTTGATGGCAGCTGTTGGTTGGAAACAGAGTACATAAGTATGTTGTGATGTATTCTTTTTATCAGTCAGCTCAGTATTCTGATGAGTGGAAAAGAGTACAGCAGTCTGTAAAAAAGAGAAAAGACCTAAGTAAAGAGAAGCCTTATTCTTAACATGAAAGGCTTCTAGTCCTGAGTATTATTTTGTAAATAAGGACTATAGTAGCTAACTCCTGAGCTTCTTTGCTACAAAATTCTCTAGTGGTTGTGCTAAAAAAAGCCCCAAATGTGAACAGAAGAGAATAAATTGACTACTATATTCTTCTGTTAGTCACCTTTATCACTGGGTTGTGTTTTGTGCTGGTTTTCTTGTTGTTTGTTTGGGTTATTTTCCCCCCAAAGCCTAAAATTGATGTACTTGTTGGTTAGGGAAAAATCAGATGCATCTTATGTTTTGTGTTGGTTTCCCTTGTTGCAGGTAAGTATATTAAAATTACTTTGTTCCTGTTTAGAAAGTTTCTAAAAGTGTGAACATCTAGGCCCAGAGCTGCCATTAAGAGGGTTTCTTCCCCATGTTGTGATACTAATTCTTCCTGTTAACAGATAATGGTTCAAGTTTTTTAGCACGCTTGTAATGTTTGGACAGTTTGTAGTAAGTGCAACTATAAAAAAACTGACATAACAGGCAGGACTGTAAATGTGACCTAATTTTTGCTTTTTCCTTCTTAGTTTCCCATGGTGTGTTTTTTGGGTGGTGGCTTTTTCTCCAGTTGAACTTAGCATAAATGTGCTTATTTTCGAGCTTGTTACATGGTACTGGAGGCTAATCTGTTAACGCTATATACTCTGTGTCAATTTGTTTTAGCTTTCACCTGTTTTGACCAGTGAAGTGCACAGTGTCCGTGCCGGACGACACCTGGCTACAAAACTGAATGTTTTAGTACAACAGCACTTTGATCTGGCTTCAACCACAATCACTAACATTCCTATGAAGGTAATACCGTGTCTGTAGCTTTGTGTTAACTAGCTTGCATCACTTCTAAATTTGTTTGAAAACTTCTACTGTTTATTTTAATTGAATTTTTACATTGTTTTTCTCTCCATATCATATTTTCTGTTCTGTTTTTTTTTGTTTGTTTGTTTTGTTTTTATTAGCCCACGTTCAATGACCAGGTTAGTAAAAATAAAGAAGGGGGAAAAAAAAAATAAAGAAGGATCACAGAACAAAATGTTGTATTGCTGAATCTCAATTTTTGATGTAGCAATACAAGTGTTATTTCAGTTCTGTTTGTATTATTTTATATGAATACAATCTTACTTACCTTGGATTACTTTGTCTGTGATTCTTTTGTCTTTTTCTAGTTGTGTTTAGATATTCTTGACCCTTGTGCATTTTAGTGGCATACTGAGTCTTCTTTTCCTCTGTTTCATTATCATGCCCACCCAACATAAAGGTGTTTGTAACTAATAGCTGATTTTTGACTGAAGGTTTTCCAGTAGGTTTTCCAGTTTGAAGAGCCATAAAACAGAAACAAGGGGGTAGGGGATATATCTAGTTAAAAATATTTAACTAAACATCTGTTCAGCTGTTTGTCCCTATTTTTAAATATTTTTTTTTTATTGTTACTAAGAGGGAAATCAGTGCAACTAAGAATTTCAAGTATTGAGCTTACATTAATTTTCTGATCAGGCAGCAAGAAAATTGAAACAGAAATGTCAGTATTCAAACAAAAAAGGCAGGAGCAGATAAACTAGATTTTTAAAAAATCATCAAGTTCTAATACTGTGAGTCATTACTTGCATCTTTGAAAAATAGCCGTATTTATGGATTTTGAGTTTTAAAACATTAAATTCAAAAAATCAATGTATCTTCACAGCTTTAATGAAACTTTGACATGGGTCATGGCACAAATGTGACTTAAGTTTGCAAATACCTTGTCTGTAACTTTCTGACCTGTGTGCTGCTGGTATGCCTCTCCCTTCTGCCTTCGTCCTTATAGTAATAGACCATGTTGGGTTCTCTGTGGTTTTTTCCTTTATTTTTTCTTTCTTTAAACTTGAAATAAATTACCAAGATTACTGTTTTGTTTTTTGCTAGTCCTCTGCAGCTGTTTAAAGATGTGTGCTCTTTACAAATATCCTTTTTTAAAATTGTAGACTTGCATCTGCAAGTACGCTTTTTATGAATCTTAAATGCAAGAAAATGATATTCCATTTTAAGTGTGGTTTTTTCTGGTTTGATACTTGAGATTTTTAGTTATGAAAAATAATTCTCAGTCACTGTTCTGCAGTGACTGTCGCTGCTCAGTAAGTTGTTCCTGCCGGTGGTATTCAGTATGTCGCAGTCTTCTAATGCCAGTAATTTAAACAAAAATAGCTAAGCCTTTTTTTACCTTTGTTTTACACAATGCTTACTGTTGAATAAAGAGGAAACTATAGGGTTTCAAATATGAATAAAGAGAGGAAAAGCAGATGGCTGCATCTTTAAACAGGCCAGAGAGCAAGCGGTTTCCTCAGCATTGTAATCCCCTTGTTGTCTGATGCACTTTGGAGACTTTTTGTTTTCTTCCGGAGTGAGAGGTAAATGTAGACTCATTTATAAAAACAGTGATCTATAGCTAAAATAATTGTACTTATGCTTTCTACCTTTCTCTTTTAAAGGAAGAACAACATGCTAACACATCAGCCAACTACGATGTGGAGCTGCTTCATCACAAAGAGGCCCATGTTGACTTTTTGAAGAGTGGTAAGTAGAAATAGTCATCTAAAAGTGGCTTTGGGTCAGCCTGCTGGAAGGTTGCCAGCAGCCTTCAAAGACACGAAACTGCAAAGCAAGATTGTGAGCTTCCAATTGATTTAATTGTCAGACACAATTAGCTTATTTTCAGTTATATTTCTTATTATTTCTTACAACTCATGAATTTGAATATACTTTGTTTTCTTTTACTGCATTGATTGCATCTTCTGCTGTATGATTCAGTGCCGTGAAAATACTCTGATATACTCTGTGTGCAGAATACATGTATTCAGATATAGGCTGTAGATACTTGTTTTACTATCCAAAACTGTATTGTATAATTTTAATGCGTATTAGAAAGTTGGTAGTGGTTTAACTTCTAAGAAGTGAAGAATTCAACTAATGAGTTATTTATGTCTGAGTTATTTACCCAAGAGTGGGTATTTCTGAAGGTCCATAAGTAGCCATTTTAGGGAGTTCATGTTTTTGGGGTTTTTTCTCTTAAGGGGATTACCATTGCTGTGAGGAAAAGGAGGTAACTCCTTATTATCATCCACAAATATTGTGCTCCATATTTTAGTGGAGTGTTATTAAAAGTTGAGGAAAAAGAGTAGGATGTGACAGTAATGAATTCAGATATACCTGAATTTGTGATACCACGATACCCCATCCCTGGCACTGTTCATGGCCAGGTTGGATGAGGTAGCCTGATCCTAGTGAAGGTGTCCCTGCTCATGGCAAGGGGATTGGAACTAGATGGGCTTTGAGGTCCCTTCCAACCCAAAGCATTCTATGAGTCTATGAAAGCATAATGCTTTATTGTAAGGCAGAGTAAGAAAGAGTTCTGTAGTAGTTAATTGGCTCAAGGAATAAGTCTGTTAGTAAAAACCAGAAGCAAACACTGACACCAGTGCCTCTTCAAACTTCAGGGACAGAGCCTGTTCTTAGATTCTGTAAGTGTTTGTTTCTTTTATTTGTTTTTAAATAAATCTTTCATCTTGAACAGCCCTGGTGCTAGGAAAGTAGGAATTCAGTTGCATTGATCTGTGAAAGGTTGCTAGAGAATTTTCAGATACAATAAATTTGGCTGTAGATATTCTGAGAGTTTCTAAAATTATTCCTGTTATTTTAACTGGGGAAAAAAAATCAACTTTTGCAAGTTACCTTCATGATTAATAAATCACACAAATGTTTTGTGAGTAAATGTCTTTGATATGAAAGGAAAGAAAACTTAGATGAAAGGCTACACTAAACCTAAGATGTTACGTACAGTGATGCATGTCGATATATGTGTCTCATTCCCCCCAGTTATGGTGGAATTGAGCACAGTGACTCTGCTACCGTAAGTCTGACACTTCATGCAAAACTCAGTTTATTCTTTCCTGAGGTAATGTGAGTCAACAATTGTAACAAATCACAAAACTCTCTAATAGGAAGTAATTTAATGTATTAAGGAGCATTGATAATGTCTGTTTCAATGCCAGAGGCGTTATCAGTGAGGAGACATAGGAATGTATTTTAATGATGAAACATCTATGACCGTGGCCAGTAAAACACATTGAGATACTAAAATTAAATCTGCTGTAGCAGAGATACTGGGTGATGAGACCAAATACTTCTTTACTCAAAAAGCCCAACTTGTCAAATGTTCTTTTAGACCAGTTTATTTTGACTTTGGGATATAACTCATATAAGGAATTATCGGCTCTAACATTTGTTAAGAGTTGATTTCTGTGTGGAAAATTTAAAAAGATACTGTCTTAAAAATCTTAGGCATTTTAAAAGAAAAATTGGCTGTTGCAGATAAAACATACCTATAATTTTCTAAATGTTGAATCAAACCTCTGGAACATAGGTTCTCCTGCAATTTTGTTTGCCAAATTGTATTTTAAAAATGCATGCAAAGGCTGCTGATTTTAGAAAGTTATTTTTTCAACTGCCACTGCTAATAACGTTTTTGCTTAGGTTAGATACCTCACTTTTAAATTACACTTTGTACATGCTCATGTTGTAAATACTTTGTGCCTTAGAAGTTTAGAGGTTTTTCCTATAATAAAATATGGTTGATCGTGTTATGACACACCTTTCTGACTTTGTTGCAGGTGATAATCATATAGGTGGCAACAGCAGAGAGGGCACATTTAAAGAAACTGTAACATTGAAGTGGTGTACTCCGCGAACAAATAGCGTGGGTAGGTACCGTGGTGTCTTACAAAACTGATACTCTAACTCATGTAAACCACTGTTGTTCTGTGTGCTGGTAGGGATCTGAACAAGGAGGTGATTTGCCTATCGTTAATGCTGGTTTTACCTTTTGCTGTATAAGCCTTGGTGCTGACTGCACCCTATGTTACTAACGGTCATATGGTGCTCTCCTGGTCTTGGCTAACCACTGGTTTGTGTATGAGGTGAGAGGAGTAGTAATATTTTTCAATTCCCTCTTAAATATCCTGAAGTTGTTCCTTGACTGCCGTGTTTGGTAATTATTTGCCCCTCCCATGGGGTCAAGTGTACCTTGTCAGTTCCACAGTGGTGTGTTTTTAACATAGCAGCTTCCAGACATTGAATCTTTATTGGCTTTAGTTCTTGTTTTGTGG
Organism: Zapornia atra; assembly: GCA_013400835.1. NCBI lineage: Eukaryota > Metazoa > Chordata > Aves > Gruiformes > Rallidae > Zapornia > Zapornia atra. Next base: position 15,521 of record VZTU01017693.1, read on the forward strand.
GTAGGGAGAATCAAAGTGTAATCCTTAGAGTGCTAAGCAAAAAGCTTTGTAAGGAAATTAAATGTATGTAATGATGCTATTGGTAAACTAGTTCCTCTATGTTAACTTTCAAACCTGAGTAAGGGGGAGAAAGATGAGGAAGATTTGGGGTAACATAAAGAACTACCCATCCATTCAGTTCATGCACCCTGTAGACAGTCAGCTAGATACGTTGACTCTTCGGGCTAGCCAGTCAAAAGTACAGGTAAGAGAAAGAAGAGGAGGCTGACTCTACAGTGAAGTAGTTTAGGAGATAAAGAACTGGAGGTCCTGCTGGAAATAGGACTTTGGAATCTATTAGGGTTTTGGAGTCGACGGTACTGGAACAATTACAAGGAGATGGTGAAAGGAGCAGACTTGCAGATTGAAAGACAGACTTTTTTAGTTCTGCTTATTGTGGAATAGCCTCTTCCTTTCTTTTGTGTGTGATGTTTTTTCTTTCTGTGGGACTACACTCTCAACTTTTCTACTCATTTATTTTTCAGAATTACATTATTGCACTGGAGCATACAGAATTTCACCTGTAGATGTAAATAGCAGACCTTCTTCATGCCTTACTAACTTTCTCCTTAATGGTAAATATATGTCCTTGGCTAATGATTTAACTGCTGTGAATGGTTTAACATTGTGAATAGAGCACTCCCCACGTTTTGGGGTGTGTAGCAGTAAATGCCAATGCACTGCAAAAGCATATGGCGGGGCCGGTGTAAATGGTGCAGGGAGCATGTGGCTGGTGTGAAGCACACAAAAAGAAAGGGGTGGCTGTATGGCCAGGTCAGTGTGGAGAAAGTGATGAGAAATCTTCCTGGCTCAGATCTTGCCCTTGGCTGAAATCATCCCAAATTGGAATAGGATTCCTGGTACAACCCCACCAAACACAGTGATGTTTTATGTTGAGAATACTGGCCGCCTATAAGTAGAGAGGGGAACCTGGCATAACAGCGGCCACCGCAAGGCATCTTTCACCACCACAAGCTTACCTTTCTGAGACACCACACAGAGGATAGGTTCCTGGGAGAAAAGGGTTACTGGGATGATTTGGCGCAGTAGAGGAGCGGGGTGAAAGTGGCCTCACCAAAATTAAAACTTGCAGTAGCAGAGGCTAGTGCCCCTAAAAAATGTTCAGATAATGTTCCAATTGAATCCACTCCACTTTATGTGCCTAATGCTCCTTTTTGGGGAAAACATTACCGAAACATTGGTGTTTTGATATCACAATTATGTTTTGTAGTGGTATTCCCAAATCTGGGACTCCTCCATGTTGTGCCAGTGAGTGCAGGTGCACAAGGAGTGTAAATGAGAAGAGAAGGAGGCTCCAAACCTTGGCTGACACTGCCAGGTGTCAAGTAGCTGTCAAGATAAGAGCCTGCTTATCTGGACACAGAAAAAGGATTCATTAGATCTTGCCTCTTGCCACAAATAATCTCTATATAAGAGGTTAAAAAATTAAGCTGAGGCTGTTTCTTCCAAGCAATTAATACGTAGGCCAGTTAATTATATGTGGGGTTTTTTTAGTTTGCAAACAAAATTGTATTACAAACATACTTTTACTCACTTAAGACTTAAGTCACTCAACTGTCCAAAACGTGCAGTGGTTTTATTAAACACTGTATTTTTATGTATTTTTCTCTAAAGATTCTGTGCTGGGAAAGTACTTTGATTAATAAAAATAGTTAGAATCGAAATTAATAGTGTGTTTTGTATAAAAATGCTTTTTTTTTTCTACTTTTGCTTGCTTTTCAAGCAACTTATTTGGAGAATACCTTTTTTAAGCGTAGTCTATTTTACTGGAAATTAGACAAAGGCAGTTTTATTTCTCTGAAATATGGTATCTGTTGTACGCATTAACAAATAGTATCAATTGATACTTTTATACTCAGGGCTTTTTGTTACTTTTTAGAAGTTGCTTTTAACAAGCTGTAGAGCCAAATAAATTCATTATAAGGCATAATCTGTAATAATTTAAAATAGCAAACTGCCTTTACACACACTATGCCACTTTGAAGTCTTACAAATAGGTATTTTCCTAAGAATAATGTCCTACAGAGAAAACTACTGGTTGGACCAGGAGAGACACTTCTTGATCTTCCTGTAAAATTTTAGAGGATATTACATACTATGTTTTCTCTAAACACACAGAGTAAATACTCAAAGGAGGGAGCGATTTCGTGTTCAGCTAGATGAGAACACAGCTTTAATGGATTTAGAGTCGTGCTGTCTAGGTACAAACCTGTATTGTATATAGTTCTTAATTTCAAGTTGAAAGTAACTAATGGAACTGCTCTGATTCCCAACAGGCCGTTCTGTTTTGTTGGAACAGCCACGCAAGTCTGGCTCTAAAGTAATTAGTCACATGCTCAGCAGCCACGGAGGAGAAATTTTTCTGCATGTATTAAGCAGCTCACGATCAATTCTAGAAGATCCCCCATCAATTAGCGAAGGGTGTGGTGGAAGAGTCACTGACTACCGGATTACAGTAAGACGCTCTGTGTTTTGGGGTTTTTCTTTTGTTTTTTCTTCAGTCACTGCTTATGTCAGGTGACAAGCAGTGGCACGATAGATGTGTAAAGGAAATGTTGGGATGTTTTCTGGGGAGCTGGACTGGATCGCACGGTCAAACTGGTTTTCTCTGTACTGCTGATAAATCTGTGGCACAAAGTAGAGTGTCTGCTTACTGTTATGCCTGCCTCGTAGAATCCTCTCTATATCAAGGAAGTACTTGCTGCCTCACCCACTATGAGTATTTAAACTTTGTTCTGATTCTAGAACAACATTTTACTTGTCGAGTTTTTTTTCTGTGGGCTGTGGATACACATAGGACTATATCCTGCTTACTGTCAGAAGGATAGATTGCATGTGAATGGTTTGTACAGTAAATAGAAATGATGATAACAGCTTTGAACCCTGGATATGGAGCAGACAATCAGCTGGCATTCATGTTAGTTTCTTCCTTTATTTTTTTCCAATGCATCCTTTGTATCTGTTGCAAGCAAGCAGAAGTGGCTTCCAGAAAAACATGATAAAATTCTTGCCGTGTGTGTTGTACCTTGCAGATCCAGAAGGCCTTCTCATCTAAAACCTTGTATCACTCTTTAATCCCTATTTTTATATAACTGCTTTTGTGTTCACCCTGAATAATGCGTATCTGAAAACTAATAGGAGGGCACTAGTTAGGATCAAATTTAGCAGTGGGGATGGTACATGGTTAATGATAAGCAAGACTTTGCTGTTTCGCCCATTCAATGAAAGTGACTTTGTTAGAGAAATGCCTAATTGTATCTTGTTTGGTTATCATTAGGATTTTGGTGAATTTATGAGGGAAAACCGATTAACTCCTTTTCTAGAGCCCAGATATAAGATCGATGGAAGTCTTGAAATTCCATTGGAACGTGCAAAAGATCAGTTAGAGAAACATACTCGTTACTGGCCTATGATTATTTCTCAGACTACCATCTTCAACATGCAAGCTGTAAGTAACCTGGGGTTTGTAGCCTTTAATCATCTCCTAGATTGTTTCACCTTGCAACTTGATGAAATACTACCTCTATTTTATGACAAATCACTTGCCACGAAATCAGTTTAATTTCAGCATTAATTTTAAGTACACTGTATTTGATGTCAGTAGATTATTGGAGTGCCATCTAATTAGAGTGAAATATTTGCACCTGACAGCTACAGTGCTGCCAGGTAAAGAAAACATGCATCTACTAATAGCTGCTTAGAGTTACTACTAAATTGAGGATAAGAGGTGCTGTTTCTGTTGTGTGTTGTTCCATGGTTCTACTGCCTTTGATCTCTTCTCCCTTTTTCTCTCCTGTGACGTACACAGATTTTTCTGGTGGTTGACTTCTGTTTTGTCTTGCAGGTAGTGCCATTAGCCAGTGTGATTGTAAAAGAAGCAATGACTGATGAGGATGTTTTGAATTGTCAAAAAACAATATACAATTTGGTAGACATGGAGAGGAAAAATGATCCGCTGCCAATTTCAACAGTTGGTACCAGAGGAAAGGGTCCAAAAAGGTTACATGCATATCTCTTTGTTGATGCTGGACATGTTTCAGAAATATTCTATTGACATTGTTTTCACACCAAACTTTAAAAATTTGGCCAAAGGCAATACATAGTAAACTAAAATGCTGTATGTAAGCAAAATGTGCTGTGAATGCTTTGCCTGCAGCATTTAGGGGCTACCACAGTACTGATACTGCTGTATGTTAGGAAAAAAAGACATCATTTTACTACCCAAGAATTGTGAGTGTGCTAAAAAAATATGAAAGCAGAGATAATAATCAAGAAACATAGGAGATTGATACAAGGTAGGACAGAGGAAGTGGAATAGTTTTAAATTAATGTAAAGGAAATCTTAAGCATATTGGAAGTGAACAACCATTTAAATTGGGGTATATTACAATAGTTAAATCCTTTCAAAACAGTTATTTAAAATATGAGTTACTCCTTTAAAACAAGCATCCTGGTATCTCAGTCATTGTGATGTGTGCGTTGCATTTCCAAGAATTGGCTGCAAGGAAATTCATCTACAGAAGACTTGCCCACATGTTATTTACAGTAGCACATGGTACAATTCCTTCTAATTTTTTTAATCCAAAGAATTAAACAGTAATGTGCATGTCAGTATGAGAGTAGTTATCTGCGTATCCTGACGTGCATATTTAATTAGCAAATCCCTGAGAGGGTTCAGAAGTGCCTTTTGGCAGTGAGGCCTTGTGGAAGTTAAGAGTCTTATTTCAGTGGATGTAGTCTATTTCAATTTAACTCAAACTCTGGATGTTGACTGGGAAATGTTAGATGCGGTGTGGTTTCAAGGATGGAGTCATCCCAGGTGAATAGATCTCCAGTACATGAGGACAGAGAGTTTTGGAGTTATTTTAGATTTGGGTTTTGTTTTGTGTAAGGGCTGGTGTTTAACCTTATTTTATTCAGTGATTGGGTGATCCTGTGTGTAATATCTTTTTTCTGGCCTTGCTTAGAGATGAACAGTACCGGATTATGTGGAATGAATTGGAGACCCTTGTACGAGCGCACATAAACAACTCCGATAAACACCAGCGAGTCTTAGAATGCTTGATGGCTTGCAGGAGCAAACCCCCAGAAGAAGAGGAGCGCAAGAAACGAGGGAGAAAGAGAGAAGACAAAGAAGACAAGTCAGAGAAATTAGGCAAAGACTATGAATCAGATAAGCCATGGCAAGAATCAGAAAGGTAAATTTTCTGAAGTGAAATAAACTCATAGCATAATAAATTTTATGCAGGTTTCAAATTGTTGTGTTCATGCTTGTAACCTTGGCTTACTACCAATGAGTGTGGATCTCAGGGTTTTTTGGATCAATCACCATTAGCAAGCATGGGAAATGGGCATCTTTAGTATGGTGCCTGCTTCTCAGACTTTTCAGATGAACTTATTTTCCAAGCAGTGTGGTTCTTGGACAAGTTGTTGACTACTTAGCAGGGCTTTGCCGCTTGTGAAGTCACTATTGTGGGCTTTTGTCACAACCACAGCACCTACTGGACATGAAATTGCTTTCTAGAAATGTAAAGTGTGACTAAAATCTAAAACCAGCAGGTATTTTCACTTGAGCTGTAGATAGTTTAGTGTTCAGGTAGATAATAGAGATTGATTTGGCTCTTCTCTTTAGCTGAACCTTGGGATTGATTGTCCATGTACCTCCTGTCTATAGTTTATGTTGTTATTGTAACTTACGTGCTAAGCATCTGTCAGTCCCTTCTGCTTTTCAAAATACTCTTCTGAAGAGATCAAAAAGCCTCTCACGGTAGTAAGCTTAATTTCCATATTACGTTTTGTGCATGCTACAATCATTTAGGGTAGGAGGGCCTTTTAAGGTATTGTTACCGTGCTGATGGCATTTCATGCCTTACTGTTTATTATCAAATCCATTCCTATAAATGTTTTTACTTTCATGTGTGGAACAAAACAGAGACTGTGATAAAAGGGATTTGGTATAGAATAGGTCTGAATTCACAAAGAAAAGATAATAGGAAAGTGGGTGGTGGTGGTCTATATGCATTTTTAGTCATTCTTCAGAATTCAGAATGATCAACAACTACAATATAAATCCGGCTAATTAAAGTGAAATCATATTTTAAGATCCTTCCCTTAACTCTCTAGATAAAGCCTGAAGTAATTGGGCCAGTCTTCCGTGTTGTTTTTCATTCATTCCAAGGGGTCAAAAGAAATTTTCTTGAAATAGGGGTTGCCTGTAACTGAGGAGTGCAGGATGGTATCAAGAATCATATGTGCTTCTCTACAATATTTTATTTAACTGCTTTCCTGCCCTCTCAAAAAGGTTAAAAGGTCTGTTGGATCGTGAAAAAGAAGACTTAGCAGAAGCTGAAGTTATCAAAGATTCCCCAGATTCTCCTGAGCCACCCAACAAGAAACCTCTTATTACAATGGATGAAATGCCCACAGTTGAAAAGGCAAAAGGTAAACCAGAAGAATTACAACAGATTATTTCTTTCAAAGGCAGAAGTTGTTGTGTCAAACTGTATTTTCTAAAATGATGAGATGAATCTTCCTGCAGTTAAAGCTAAGTCAGTGAGGATCACTTTTAATTAAACAGTCAAAGTTGAGAAATTCTCTCTAAGTATGTTAACCTCAACAGGTCTGTAAAGAGAGATAATACAGTGTGGGCCTACAGATAGGCTTGGGTTGACAGGGGGTTGGACAAGTTTCTGCTGGTGTTACCTGAGCTGCTTTTATGTCAGCAATGCTATTTTAAGGACAGGTGTCAGAAATCTCTGCCTCCTGCTGACCTAGCTTAAACTTGCCTAAGCAGTATAGTTGGTGGAATGGGCAGATCTCTCTCGTCCTTGGTGTGAGCTGTTGCCATCTGCCGCAGTGGCTGGGCTGATGTTCGGATGCCGCATTTGACGCACAGTCACTTAGAACAGCTGATCAGTTGCATCATCTCACTTTGTGCTTTGCTTCCATGATAAGGTTGTTCAGCATTAGTGGGTTCAATACTTTGTATTGCTGTTGTCTGTAATGTCTTCTACGTCTTTATAATGGTGTAATGTTTAAGAATGCAAAAGGTAAATCACTTAGACTCCTTCTACTTGAAATTTTAGGGCCAATGTCCTTGCTGTCATTATGGAGCAACAGGATTAATACTGCCAACTCGAGGAAACACCAGGAATTTATTGGGCGTTTGAACTCTGTCAACAATAAAGCTGAGCTATATCAACATCTGAAAGAAGAAAATGGGTTTGTATCAGTAAATGCATCACTACGAATACCTTGGCAATAGGCAGTATGGAGGAATACTTAGGTTACAGCATAGAAAAGACTCCTTACTCTTTTGAGGATTAGAATGGATAAACACATATCTTTGTGTCTCAGAGTTGCTGAACTGCAGCAGTTCAGCTTTTCAGTTGTGTCTGCGCTGAGCAAGGCGGCGTGCTGACAGGAGGTCTTCCCTGTGCCTTAGCGATTGCCCTTGCAGCAAAACACTTACTAAACTTCAGGGGGTTAAAAGTGGTAGCTTAAATTGAGATTTCCTGTGTCAGTCTGCTTGCTTTAGCTTCCAAAGGAATGGCTGTCACAAAAATATTATTGGTAAGCGAGTGGTTGAATCTTCAGCTGTGCTGTAATTATAGTCCAGAAAGTACTGAAAAACCAAAGCAGCATCCTCTTAAGTAAATAATATGGTGGTAATTAACAGTCACTTTAAGAAGAGTGAATATGAAGACCTTGAAACAAACTGCTAAAGCTCAAATTGTAGAAAGGGATTCTCTCTAGTCACATGAATATGAGCTTTTGTCTTTTGGTGAGATTGAGTGTAGGTAGTTCTTTGGTTGTGGCTGGATAGTTTCTCTGAAGAAACCTTTCCTTTATGAACTGATTGCTTAAAGAAGTTGTAAGAAGAGATGAGATTGTGTATGTTGGGGTCAGGGAAGGACAGGATGGTTTGTGAAGGAAAAAATATTAAAAAGATACATGTCTGATTTTTTCCTTTCTTAATCCGCGGGTTATTTCCAATGAAAAGCCTTACCAATTGTTGTCTTGCATTTCAGAATGGAAACAACAGAAAATGGAAAAGCAGGCCGGCAGTGATGGTTGATTTTGCTTCCTTGGACAAAACTTGGCCAAACTGTAAAAATAATGAATGCTGGAATTGATATTGGTACCATTTCAGTACAATTGTATAGCTCTGTTTTGGTTTTTACATTTTTCTATTCTTATTTTTGCTATGAAATAAGAAATCTTCATATCACATTAAATAGTATGCAAAGGAGCAGTCCTGAAGTATTTTACAGTCATGTTTTTAGGATGAAGAAAACCTGTGCTGCCATGGACTAAATCAAGTAATCAAAAATATTAGTCAGAGTTTAAAGTTCTTTCCCATAAGTACTGTTAAATATTTCAAAATCAGTGATGGCTGCTTTTAAAAAATCAAGTAATTGATAATTAATAATATTGTTAATTTTGGTTCACAAATACTTTTATTTATATGAAACTTCCTCAGGAGTACAGAACTGCGGAAAAGACCGCACACTGAGTACCTAGTCACTGAGCTGAGACAAAATGCCAGTCTTTGTTTTCAGCCAAGGGGTGGGAGGAGGAGTGGGTTTACAGATAAAAATTGTTGGGCTAAGGACTTAAAAATTGACTAGAAATGATCTTTAGAAAGCAGATTTTTCAGGTTGTTGTACTGGAGTTAAGTCTTTGTAAGCAGAAGTAAAATAAAATTTTTGCTAATCATTATGGGTTTTTTTTTATTAAATAAGTTCTCTAAGACACCCGTGGGTTTAGGTCTAAGCTTACTGAATGTCATGGGGTGACTTTGAATATTAATGGCTGTGAGATGGCAAAGATGATGGAGTAGACCCTTGTACTCTCTGAATGGAGAGTAGAACCCTCCGACAGCAAGACTCGCTCAACATCTGTGATCCATTCCCTTGTAAGATTTCGGCTTGGCTTCCAAAGGGAGTCAACTCGAGTGGGCTAAGGAATGGTGAATAGCTTAGCACTCCAAGTGTATCAGCCTTCCTCTGATGCATGTCCGTTGCTATTCTAGCCCGTATAAACAACTGAAGGTCTCACAGGCTTGATATATTACAGTTTAAGTGGATTTAAGACTGAGCTTTTCTAAAACTAGAGTTACTCACCTGAAACTTAAAGTAGCAGAACCTAGTGACGACTGGATCTGAACACAAATGTCACACGAGTATGCTTATGTTGGTAGCTGAGTCCCTTCTTCAGCTGTGCTAAGGTACCATGCATAGTTTCAAGGTGATTAGTGACTGTGATGCAGGTCTGTTTGCTGTTAGATAATTTTAGAACCATTTTTACAGTGATTAAAGGGTACTTGCATGATAACATTTTTTTAAATTGTATTTTAAAGCTTAGCGTAGCTTTTACTGAAGCAGTGTGTCATTTTTGGAGATCTTAAACTCTGGAGACTTTTATTTTCACTACTTATTGAAAATAAGATGTCCTACATTACCATGGCTCTTGATATCCTATCTGAAATGTTCTGATGGAGAAAACTACCAGGGAATTAGTGTTTCTCTCATGTTTCTGGTGGGGTGTTGTTAAATGAGGTTTTACTGCATGTCAGTCTGGATATTCCTCTTGTTTATTAAAGGAGTTTTAAAGTATGAAACCTATGGAAGCACATAAATGTCAGCTTTCTGCAACTTGTTGCTAGTCTGGAGAAGTATAACTGAAAAGCTTATCCTGTGCCTTGGGGGATCATGTGCTTTGCATCTCCTGATGTGATGTTAGTATTCTAACATCAGTCCTTAACTATGCACTGGGATTAAATAGTTTATTAGAGGAAAAGAATCCTGCATCTGGTATTAAAATATCTATTTGTAGTTAGTAAACAAGCAAAACATTTTTCCACTTTTGGAACATCTGCCAGGTAAGACTGTTAAGTGATTAAATGAACGGGGCCTGATTCTTCATGGTGGCTGACTGTATTTGAAGTACTTGAAGAATCTGAGACATGAGAATACTGCAATGACTGAGGTTTCCTGTAGTAATCCTTTAGATTTATATTGTACCAATCTCATGTCTAGACTACTGACTACAGCAAATCACTGCTGCTTTGATGACTTTTAACATCAAACCGTAGAGCTGGTTTATAGCTGGGTGGCTTCTGGAAAGCATTGAAGTTGCCATCTAGAGGAATTTGTATTTATCCAGAAAGTTATTCAACTTCGTAAACCCATACAAATGCTACTCGTTCATGCAAGAAGATACAAATCCTGTCACTACCATCATGTTCACAGAGCAACTGTTGTCCCCAAAAAAGAACATGACACCTTAGCAGTATTTTTCATACGCACAGCTAACCAGTGTGTGTTGTTCATCTGCTCCCACAAGTATGTTGTAACTAGAGGTGTGCTGTACGTGTACAATGCACACACAAATATAATTTAATCTGTTCAAATACTTTGGTCCTGTAGCTCTTGGTACACCCATGGCTAGCGAGCTGTTCAGATTATTTCTCTGCCGTGACCACTGGTTGAGCTGTACTGGTGTTGGGATTGCTGGGTGGTGAGAGTCTGAAGTTAGGAGACACAGCAAGCCAGCAGAGTCTGCCAGGACCTGCATTGGTGCTTCGTGCTGGTGGTTTGCAAACTATTAATTGGCACTACAACATATAAGTGTGCCACTGGAGAGCTGTTCTCATCTTCGGGATGACCATTCCCAGATCTATCCCTGGGCTGGATTCCCTTTGGCCTGGTCAGCAGCCCGCTTGCAAACTGGATCCAGTCCTGCCGGGTTTCCTTAGAGTAAGAGTAGGTGTTTCTGCCTGTGGTCTTTAGCTTGCAAAAGGTATTTGGCGAGCTCGCTGCTCTCTAGTGTCTGCTCACTGTGCTAGAGCAGCATCTATGGTGGGTGGACTGCCCTGTGTACAGGGTGGCTTCTGTATCTTGTGCTCCATCAGACTTCATCAGAACAACAGGTACCTGCTACGCACCATGCCAGCAAGAGCACACCGTGAAAGGATGGTTATCCTGTGAGCTCTTGGTCCTAAGCAGCCAGGTGAAACTGTCTTCAGAGCTGTAGTGTCAGTGGTCTGAGGCTCCTTGGCCATCCACCTCCAGTGAAGTCTTGTGGCAGTTCTGGGAAGGGCATCCCCTATGTATCTCCTTTCCTTTCTGTGTGGTGGTAGCGGGGGTACTTTGATCACATTTCACACTCTGCTTTCAGGTTCAAGGGAGATTGTCTCAGTTCTGAAGCAGTTTATGCGTTAAAATTGGAAGTCATAGATTAAGTTCTTTAATCCACAATTTAATTATGGATTAAATTTTTATGTGTTGATCTATTAACCTGAAAGGATTTCAAAATACTTGGGAAGCTTTTAGAAATTTTTACACATTTTTCTTCCTTATGGTCCTTGAACTGTCATGGGTGGCAGCAGTTGAGAGACAGTTTTACTGTAAGAAATCGAGCCTGTAACTGTAAAATGTATTTTTGAACGTACATTACAGTTACCTAGCAGAGCTTCATTTTAAGTGGCTACCGTTGCCTTTATAGTTGCTATGGACAAAGTATTTAATGCCAACACTGGAAAAAGCTTTGGAAGCTCTGAGCACAGAGACGATGTCACCTGTGAGAGAGGGATGATGCTGCATGCTTTTTTTTTTTTTGGAAGTACTAATTCAAATTCTGAGGTGACACAGTCTTTAGTGCTGTAGCGCCTTTGAATTTCAATGGAAACATGGTGGTTTGTGTCAGTCCTTCTGGCAGTCCTGCCTCTTCTTACGTAAAATGTGTATTTGTGAATTGGAGATGGAATGCAGTTGGTTTTACTCAGCACTGGGTATGACCCTGCATTCCCACCAGCATTGAGCTTGGTACATGTTTTCTCTTTCCAGCTTGTGCAGGTATATCGCCCTACGCACCTCATCCATGGATCCCTTCACCTGCTTTATTTGGCATTTTGTTCTAGAACTTCACTTTCAGGGTTCTGCTTTAGCTGCTGCCTGTGTCAGGAGTAGGTTAAGTATGTCCTGTTTTAAACTGAAAAATGATAAAATTTGTCTCTTTGTAGATTTGCTCTTAATATCATTTAGAAGATCTTACTTAAGCCTGGGGATATTGCCCTGGTCCTTCTGGGTAGTCAGACCCTTTGGATAACAGGGAGGGAGTTGGTATTTTGGCGGTTGGAAAGATGGTATGGTGTGAGGCAGCCTTGGTGGCCTTGAATACTGCTCTTCTGGGGTAAGTGACACCAGAGGTGGTATCCATAACTGAGATGCAGGTGAAGCCCTGCACTCGTGTACAGGTGCTTTGCGAGGCTTCAGGACGTCCAGTTCCACATCAGCGTGGCGTAACTGGGAGTTTATCTGAAACGTCATCTTCTTGTCATACTTGCCAAACCAGTAAACCAGTATTATCAGAACCAGGCCAACAGTGACACAGAGGCTGCTTACTAAGGCATATGGGGTCTTCCTGGTCATGGAGTCATTCTTGCCAGGTAGCGTTGGCACAGTACTGTCAAGAGACCCATCGAATTGCTTTGTAGTGGGAAAGCAGACTTCAAGATATGAAATGTTGAAAATGACATCAATTTTGTATTCTGGCAGCATTGCTTGGACAAAGTGTGGGCTGACGTACCCATCCGGTACCCTTAATTTCTCTAGTGCTTCCTGGATTTCATCTCTTGCACACCAGCTGGAGGATCTGTTGGCACTTGTGCACAAGGAGCTGTTATACCATGAGATCACTGTGGACCCTGGTTTGAGGGAGGTCACCGTTATGTCTTTGGGACTGCTGGAGTTCAAATAGAGGGAGAGCTTCTCAAGAAACAAACTAATCCTTTTCCTCTCTCTCAGGAAGGAGTAGTAGCTGTTTTTTGTTCTGAGGGTGTAAAGGTGGCACGGGACATTGGTGGGCTTCAGAAGCTCAATGGTGAAGGATTCCCAGGCAGTCAGTCCTCCTGAATCTGTGGCAGACAGCACAAACTCTTGAGGTGAGTACTGGAAGTCAATATCCAGGGGATAGCCATGCATGGTTTGCTGAGAAGTGTTAAATTGCAGCCAGCTTTCTGGTCCTGATGGAGATCCATCAGCTGGAGTGATCTGTAGAGACAGCTGAGTTGAGTTGCCGTCTTCCTCGTCATAAAATGCGTTGGCAGGTATAGGGAAAAAGAAGAGGCATCCGATAGTTGCTGTTAGGAATCTAATGGAATGAACCACCTTTGGGGAGGTGTTTGCTTGCCCTTTAGAGAGGAGGAAGAAAAGGAAAGAGTGAGGAAAAAATATCTGTCTGATACTGAATTATAGCAAAGAAATCTCATCGGCCTCATAGGACTGTGGAGCATGTTGGCTAGAAGGGACCTCTGGAGGTCATCTAGCTCAAAACCTGCTAAAAGCTGACCTGTAGCCAAGATGGAATGAGTGCAAGCATGGCTTTGTCTAGTGGAGTCTTAAAAACATCTGAAGATGAAGGGTCTCAGGTCTCTGGGTGACTTCTTCCAGTGCTGCATTACCACTAAGTAAAGAAGTTTTTCTGATGGGTGAACCTCCTGAGATGCAGTTTTTTGGGTATTGCCCTTTGTTCTATCATCTGCCACTTTTTGGAAGGATTGCATTGCCCTCTAGACTTTGAGGAACTTAAGGATTTCATTTAGGGTCAACAGAACTCCCCACTGTTTTTCTTACATTATTTCTCTTTGTGAGGGACATTGCAAGTCGTTCTCACCTGTGAAGTAGCTGAGCACAACCACTTAGCTGCAGCAGCATTTTGGAGGATGAAGATTTTTATTTTTTTTTAAATAAAAAACCCCACTCTCTCTGACTGCATTGAGATGGAAATGTGTTGGTAGAGTTTCTGTAGCATCCTTAAATGGGGATCATGTCCTAGGCCTTGGGAGACTTAGACTGATAATGAATGATAAAGATCAATACGATTCAATAAAGCACTCTTTACTCTGTACTTTTTTCCCAACCCAGCATGAACAAGACCAACGTATATCGGACTATCCGAGGATAAACTCAAATGCAATTTAAAAGGTTCAAGGTGCTGGAACAGGCTGCCCAGAGAGGTGTTGGATGCCCTGTCCCTGGAGGTGGTCAAGGCCAGGTTGGATGGGGCCCTGGGTAATCTTGTGTAGATCCAGGACAGGAGGTTGGTGGCCCTGCCTGTGGCAGGGGGGTTGGAAGTCTATGATCCTTGGGGTCCCTTCCAACCCAGACCATTTTATGATTCTATGAAGTTGAGATTTTAGTTTCATGCTCATTAAGACAAAGCTAAACTATGGAAAAATAGTTAAAAGATAAATGATCTTTAAAAATCTCCTTTACATTGTGCAATAACTAACTGCTAATGTCATGCAAATCAGAAACAAGCCCCTTCCAAATGTTGTCCTTTCTTAGCCTGCGTTGGACGGAGTGGATGGTGTCTGCTCCATGGACAGAGTGCCTGTGGCCTCCCACAGCTCTGACCCGAGAATGACAGTGACGGATGCTGAGACCTGCTAAGGGAAACACTGGACTTGCCTTGCTGCTGCTGCAACTTCAGTTTGTAACAGCACTGCCAAGTGCTGTCCTTGATCCCATCTTAACAACTGCATTCACTTCAGTGTATTTAGGTATTATTTAGAGAGGGGTCAGTTTGCACAACGCTGTTCTTCCTACTCTAATGTATTAGTCAGGTCCTGTATAGCATCTTCCAAAATAGTAGCATCTTCTAGCGACTTACACAGAATTATCACAATATGCTCTCAAGTGATGCATATACTTCTTGGTGGCAGTTAAGTTGGTCTGATTTCTAATGCGTTAGTTACTGAAGAATAAGGACAGTGTTCCCTCCTATTATTGCAAAGTTCTTGCTTTTAATTTTTTTTGGTTGTTTGGGTTTTTTTCATTTTGTGTTATGGAAAGCTTACAAGACTCATCCTTTCATGATTGGATGGTCTACTAAAATCTGAGTTTGGATTACATTTCAACACTGCCCAGCAGGAGACTGTGTGCTGCTCTGGTACATTACCTAGCAGACTTTAGCACAGATATCTCATTAGCAAGGCTGTCATCAGACGTTACCTTGATTTGCCTTCATTCCCAGCATTAAGTCCGCAGGAACGCCTTGGGAGTGTACCTGCACAAGCTGAGGTCCTCAGAAAGTGCAGAAGCTTGTGATTATGTTTCCACATGAAGTGTCATCTTGGGAAATGGACACAGCTGCTGTAGAACAGCTCTTAACTCAGAAAAAAATCGGTCCCAGCCCTGATGTCCCAGTGCTCTGTCATGAGATTCTGAAACGGAGCTCATGTATGAGGTAATTATTAAAACCTATTACATCTTCTATTTCCAGTACTAGCCATGGATTTTTTTGTTTGGGGATTTTATGAGAATATGTTTAATTTGGGTTATTTGGGTTTTTTAATACCACTGAGCTGTGTTTAGCATTAGGAATAATTTCAGATGAATTAGGCAAGCAATGGGTGTCTCAGCATCACCCCGCTTCTGGAGGTGGCAGACACCCTGCCTGGGACAGGGCTACACTGAAAGCTGTGCATCTGCCCACTCTGAAGAGCTCCTGCAAATATGTGAGTGGATGCCAAGCAAGCTGTAGGATGATAAAATGCAACCACAAATTTGAAAGGGAATCTTTTCTATTACTGTTAAGTGAAGTTTGCTGGCAGGCTCAATGTGTAAGGGACATGGGAAGGACATGGGGAGTTCCTGCAGCCTGTGACAAAAACGTGCCTTCCCGCCATTTCTGGATCTCATATGTGTGTGTTTCCTACACTTTAGGATAGGGACTAATTCACAAAATTGGGTAAAATCATGCCCTAATATTATCCTTTCATTATATAGTACCTAATGTAAGTAATAGGGAGGGATTAATTCAGAAGGATGTGAGCCTTTAGGACATAAGTTTGAGGAACTACATGGGTTCTAGCATAGGAAACCAGAGAGACCTTGCAAGGTGGACAAGAAGGTTGATGACAGCTTCATTTGGAAGTAAGAATCTAGAAGTAAACTCTTTACCTGGGGTTAGATTCTGGTGCTCTTGTAAAACAGACCATGGAGGGAGGGTCCGTGCACTTTCCACAGACTGCAGTCTTTCAGGTGTGGGAAACAGCAAGGTGCTTGGATCTGTGTGTGATGGCAGTGGTGTCTGAATCATCTCTGTGAAAATTAGATCAGTAGAGCTTAAGTTGAAAGATCGTTTAGATTCACATGAAAGGGACTTTATGTTAATAATTCAGTATGGGTTTGGGAATGTAGTTTAAAAGCTTTCATGGCATGTGATTGGAAAGTCTTTGCCGGCATCTGCCAGTGTGGGAAGGACCGTGGGAAGGAAGCTAGAGTTCACCCTCCCCTTTAGAAGACAGGGGAACTTTTCACCCAAGCTGCTTCTCTCACTGGGGCAGAAAGATATTTTTTAACATCTCTAGGTGGCCTGTTTTTGCTAGAGCATTAATAACAGTATTGTGTTAGGGCTGTGTTGTCCAGCTGTGGGCTTTGGCAGATGTGTGCTCCGGCACCTGATTGCAAACCTAAATATTTCAGACTATATTTCAGTCTTGTGCTACTGGTAGAGACGTAGGTCTGCTAAAGTTTTACAAAGAAAATTGTTCTGATGGGCATGAACAAGGTCAGTGCATTAAAAATAGGGGCAGTTGGGTCACTCTAGAATGAAGGAATGTGTGGCTCAGTAAGTGTTTAAGATGTACTGTGCGTACCTTTTAACTGATGTAATGTAAGCTGAAACATACATAATCCTGCAAACTTATCCCACTGGTCCTACAAACATACCATCTGTTTTCTAGTATAGACTTAGGCCTGCATCTTGGACTCATGCAGTTGGAGAAGGTGGACTACAAAGGGCATCTGTTGTAGTTCTTTACTCCATTGGGTACACTTAATACGTCATTTCTGATAAATATTTATTGTTCTGTTCTTAAGCCCTTCACAATGCTCCATAAGCATCTTCTGTAATGTTTTATTACCCTTACTGTGAGCAAGTTTATCTGATATCTAATTTAAATTATTTTAACTGCAATTGAAGGTCTTTAGGACTGCTTCAGTTTCAGGGGATACTTTTAAGCAAACTGTTAAACCTGCGCTCTTTCCTTAGTCTTCTATTCTGGCTATTTGTTTGTGCTGTTTCCCAGACCTTTGAACATCCCTGAGCTCCTTCGGAGCTTTTTCAGGGGGTCCATATCTCTGTTTAGGTAGGACAGACAAGTCGTTCAGCTGAGCTGTTACCCATACCAAGTGGAGCAGGAAAAACAACTTTCCCTTGTGAGGAACACCACTGCTGACACATCCCTTGAGCGGTTTGCAGGAGTAGCTGTATTGAGCTCCTCTGTTGGGACTTGTAGGGCAGGAAAGATGAATGGAAATTCAGATCTCAAACATACCCAGGATACTGCTGGACAGAAGAGAACTGGCATTCCATAAAGTCACCAGAGGTACTTCTACAGCATCTGACTCAATGCCTGAGATTTTCTGTGACTCCAGGATAGGCTCAGTGACCTTTGGCAAAGTCCTTGTTTCCAGATCTCTGTCCGAATGCAGTTCGTTTGTGCCGCTCGGTGAAATGGCTGCAGACTGCACCTCTGTTCTGAACATGCTGCCGCCGTAAGGAGAACACAGGGTGTTTGGTGGCCTGGGTAGCTCGGACCTGTCAAAGCTAGAAAAGGCTACTGACAGAGTAAGAGCTGGAGTGGTACCAGAACGGGACAGAATGGTTAGACTTGGTTCATTAGATGCTTCAGCTCTAGTAGGGAAGGTGCCATATGACATGCTAGAAACGGAGGCCGAGGCATCAGGACTGAAATTCAGTTTGGGATAGACAGTCTGTGCTTCTCTCCGGGTTACAGCAGAAACTGTGCCTTTCCCTCCAGCAAAGAGAAACCCACTGGACTGTGGAATAGTCATAAAAGCTGTAGATGACTGCTTGTAGTCACTAGTGAATGCTTCGCTCAGACTGCTAGTTGGAAACATGTAATCGATGGGTAGTATGAAGTCAGACAAACTTGTGGCTCTTACTGAGGCTTTTGGGAATGGTGAAGGGAGTGTTTCTGGAGAGAAGAATGCACTAGGAAGCGTTTCAAGTTCTGGAAAGTGGCTTTTTGCCTCATTGCTGTCATCTGGTGCTTCTGATACTGGCATTGCTTCTGACAAAAATAATACATGAAATTCTGTCTTAGAAGGAAATGCCTCTGCTGAGCTGTGAAGAGTGCTTGCCACCCAAGTGTACATGGGCCTGGAAAGCTGGTCTGTGTGTGAAGTGATGTCCTGTAGGAAATGGTATGTAGATACTTCTGGCTTACTAGAAAGGAAATAAGAGTCTGTCTCAGGCACGTGAGGCTCCAGCTGTTCTAACAGCAAGGACGAGCCAGAAGCTCTAGTAGGTGCCACTTCAGTGAAGAAGAAAAGCATTGTTTTAGTAGCCAGGGAAGGAGAAAGATCTGGAAAACCAGAGTCTGCAAACATAGTAGATACTGGTGAGTCAGTTGGCATGTCCCATGGTGCCTCCATTTCTTGACTTGCAAGGTGGGCATTATTCCGCATTTTGTAACTTGCTGGCATTGTACTTTCTTCACAGAACAGTGATGAACTTTGAGTAAGTGATACCACGAGCTGTGTGCGTAAGTGGCTTGGCACAGTAAAGGCCAAAGGCCTGGGAGCATCTCCTACAGCTGGTCTCTGGGTAATTCTAACTGGTTTTAATGTAGGGGTTGGTGTGATCATTAATTGCCTACGTTGTCGTCTTGGAGGCTTTCTTTCATAATCAACTCTCCTAAATATTCTCCAGCCTGCAATTTCATGCCCTAGCAGCTGTGAGAGGTGATGTGAGTCGATGTTTTGTCGCAGCACTTGGGCGAACTCATGCAGCATGGCAAACCCTCCACACGTCACAGGCCAGGAAAGTCCTGTGTAGTGGTTCGCCGTCAAGTTGATGTGCGCAGTGTCTTCAGCCAGAACAGTCGGACCCTGCGAGCTTCCGTGTGCCGGATCTGTGTATTGCAGCAGGGTTAGCAGGGAGGAATCCAGGTGGAGATACTCGGCCATCGTGCGCACGAGGTAGAGGCGTTCCTGTACTCCCAGGGCTTCCGCTTCAGTAGCGAGAATGATTTCAGCAGAAGTGATGGCAGCTCTCTTCCCACACCTGATATTGAAAGTCCGAAATTACCTTGGTTAAAAGTCATGTATCTGCCCCCCTGGTTTTGGGAAAAAACCTGTTTGGATTTAGTCTCTGATTTTACACGTGTGCATCACTCAAAATTGTACCTCTTAGTCCAGAACTTTCCCCACTGGATATATGAGTGTTCCCAACTCCATTGATTTTGGTAAGCTCTACACTTGATCCCGTCGCATGTGCCAAACACGGCAGCATGATCTGGAGTCACCAAACGTTAATGCTGTCCCATTATTTGGATATCTAAATGTAGGTACTTGCATTAAGAAAGTACCATCAGTGAAAATAGTGTCTTGTGGAGACATTTCAGAGCCTCACGGGGAGCCTGCTGACAGAAGTCTGGTTCCTAACTGGGGCAGGGGCGCTTGGTGCCACCACTATGGTGTCCACCTGGAGAATCAGTGCCCCAGTGCTGCTGGGCTTGCAGTCTTCAGGCCCATGCTTGCTGTTCAGCGGGTAAACAAATCTCACTTTTGGGACAACACTTAGGTCTCTGGGGCAACAGAGCCTCCTGCTTTCAGATTCAGCATGTATTCGCTCAATATTTTGAGGGGTTTGTTTTGGTTTGATTTTTTTCCTTTTTTTCTAATGTTTGTTTCCCCAGTGCCTCATGTAGGAAAACCTACCCTGTGTCTGCTGGGGAGCACCCATCTCTCTCTCTTTTTTTTTTCCCTTTAAAATCCCCCCACCCCAATGAGGATAAAAGCCATTGGAAGCTGTCCATACTCACTGGTAGCCGTTTGGCATCTGGTTCAAGCTCTCCTCCGTGCCCAGGAGTAAGGCGCCACCCTGAACGTGGATGGTGAAATTTCTGGCAGCTCCCGGTGTTTTCTGGGCACGCGCCCTTCCTGAGGCAGCCACATTCAGCTGGTACACTCCGCTCTCCCCGGCCATCGGCAGTCCTTGCAGTGTGTTTGTGCTGGGGTCGAAGTCCATCCATTTTGGCAAATCTGCACCACTGGCTAAAGTGACCTGCTCCATGAGAGGGTGGTGGGTAAGCAGAGTTAGCGATAAGGAATGGCGTTGCTACTCCAGTTTTACCCATTGCCGGTTCTAACTGGACAGAAGTCCAGGAAGGCAGCCCCAAACGATCCTGTTATATAAACCTAGGAACCACAGCACCTTGACTCCTGTGTGGTGCTTGTTCTGGGTGCCTTCTCAGGTAGTGGCAATGCCAGCTGCCCGCTTAACCACCCTGCACTCTCCAGGCTGCAGGCAGGTAAAGTGCCCCTCATGCAGGGGAAGGGGGGAGGGCTTTTGTTTGTTTGCTTAGTGCGTAACTGCTCCGTTGGCAGTGACAGCGAGGTTTTTGCTATCGGCTCTGATACATCTGAGGACCTTTCTCTAGAAGGGAGAGGTTTAACAAGTTCATTTTATACATAAAGCCTGTTTCCTGCAGCAGTTGTACCAAGGAGCATATTTAATGGCGTTACCTCGTACTGAGTTATTGTTCCCTGAAAGGCGAATCCTGGCACTGGATGATAGAATATTTTTCCCATAAGGATGGTTGCATCTGGGATTTCTTGTGGACTCTTTGTTTCTTCATGGCTGTTACTTGATCCCTTGGCAACCGCAGCGGGAGTGTTTACACAGATGGATATCAGCACAAAGAGGAGACGGAGACGGGGCAAGACTCGAGTCCCCAGGAGCAAAGGGGTCCCCAAAGCAGGAAACCTGTTGTGGGTGCTAAACGGGTGCATCCTCACCCAGCAGGTGTAGAGTCTGTGCACTGCCGCAGCCGGGTGCTGCTACTTCATTGTGCGTTGGAGCTGTAGGGGAAAGATAAAAACCCAAACCCTGTATGCACACGCGCTTCTGTCAGCTTCATCTTGGAGGGGAAGCGGGAAGCCATCAAACATGGTGAGGCTTCACACTGCATTCCTTACAGCCCTGACGCACTTGGGCCTCTGTGGCATCTGTGGAGGGTTCTGGGCTTTCAAAAACTCTTGGTACTTACCATCGCTGCTCGGTTCAGCTGAAGGGTTTTCCTGGGAAAGCACCAAAGCCAGTCCATAATGCTTTCTAACCCAGTTTCCTTCAAACTTGCTGTTGTCCCCATGTCTTCTGTCACGATAAAAGCCCGCTTGGTCTCTAGGAGATGAAACGCTATGCTAGGGCCTCATCAGGGGGGCCTTCAACATATGGCTGGGAGGAGAGCCCGGCAAACAGCGAGGTAACCTGACCTGCCAGGATTTTGTGGTACAGCCATAGCAAAGGGAAAGGTGAGTAGGGCGCGTGGCAAACAAATTGTGAGGGCAGAGACAGGCTGAGAGTCAACTTCCTGTGCCTTGTCGCATCAAGAGCTGGACTTCTCATTCATGACGTGCGGTGCTCGGTTTTCGAGAGGAGGTAAAAACTAAATACTCACCTAGTTCCTACAGGTATGGGGCTCTCATAAACCTGTGAGTGTCTTCCCACTATTTGATGAGAAGGCCAGACACTATGCTCCATCTGTCCCGCTTAGGACAGCTTTATCTAAAAGCACGAAAGAAGAAAATAACCGTAGGCGGCAGCAACAACAACATTTACTAAACTAATTGATACAGCTGGAAAAACACGGACAATCTTGGGTGCAGCCGGCACCAGCAGCAGTGCTGGGAGCGCTCCTCTTGATACAGCTCCCACAACAGGACGTCTTGAAATTCATGGCCCTCTTCGCCTTGGCTCTACAAACTCAATGGCCATGTACGTAGGAATGAAGTCTTGCTCTGCTGGTCTTTGTAACAAGATTTTTTTCCCTCCTTCTGTGTGTGGCAGTGTGCTGTGCAGTAGCTGCTGACCTCTCCGTTGTGTTCCATTGCTCGGGTCCCTTCCATTTTAGTGACGAGCGGTGTGTATGCTGTGGACAAGGGTGAGAAACAGTAACGTAAATTGATGTCCCTGAGCATTCATGTGTAAACACAAAACCTGTGTGGTATCTCCTGACAGGTGGTGGTTTTACTAGAGCCGGCAGTGTGTCCTGCTGAAGGAGGCAGAAACCAAACTGCCCAGCTGATGGGTGCCCAGAGCTCAGGGAATGTGCACGAGGTGGTTGGCTGGTGCTGGACAGAGATGAGTCTGTATTCATCTGAGTCTGTTCCTGTTGCAGTTGGCTCTGAATAAATAAAAACTTGCATTTGTTTGATTATGCTCGGTTATGCTGAGAAACAAGTAGCTACGCTCAAATCTCTGTGTTACATAGTCCGTGTGTCCCGTGTTCCTTTCTTCCTTCCATGGCCTCTCAAAGCATCATGGCATGTCCTCATTTGCTGATTATGAAACTATGAGAAGAGTGAGTAGGTGGTGGGGAGGAAATTCGAGTTGGAGATGACAACTTTTATTTAGAGAATATAATTCTTATGCAAGGGATTGGGTGCTTGACAGCTGACTAAGCTCTCCTAATGAATTTGCCTCCTGAGAGCTTAGTAAATATTGCCATGTAACCACGTATGAATCATCAGCAGGCTCTAAAACGATGGGAATGCTCTGAGATCCCTTGATTGCTGTGAGGTGAAGGTAATCAAAACCACCTCCAGAAGTGCAACATCTGCCCCAGTTCAGGCATCCAGAGCCCACGGACCCACCTGCATTTTGGGTGGGGAAATGCCAGTGGGTGTTTTGCCTGTTTGGATCCCTCCTTAGGAAACTTTGACCTGCAGGCTTCGACAGCAGCAAATATTGTGTATTGGCTCTGTAGCATCCAGGTGAGGCAAAATATTTTCACTGCACCTGCTCTTGTGGCGCTCTTGATATGAACTTAACTAAAGCTTCAGGTGAATGTGTTAGAGAAGCTTAAAATTAGGAATTTTTTTCTTTAAACTTCTCTGGAGATTTCATGTAATCCCCACTGTAGTAAAATTACTGAGCTCCTAATTAATTTTTTCTAACTAAATTGCAGCAGAGGCATGTGATAGTCTGTTAGTTTCTGGTTTTATCAACAGGCATTTACCTATCTGAAGTGCCACTCTATGGCTAAATACAGGAAAACTTGTAAAAAAAAAAAAAAGTAAATAATGTAACTCATATAGAAACAAGGATCCCTGGCTTGTTTATTTCCCAATGCAAAGAAATACCAGAAGTTTTATGGAATAATTTCATTCTTGTGTGATTTCAGGACCACAGTTGAACCAGGTACATAAAGGTGGGTGAGTGCAATCCAAAGCTGACCTCAGTGCAACAGGATCTTTCTAGGGCACACATAAGTGCTTGTAAAGACAGAAACAACTTATTTTACTTAACTTCTAGCTGTAGATACCATCTTTTCCCTACAAGTCTGTACTAGATTTACCCAGATATGATTCTAAACCTGGAAAAATACCCACCCCTACATCTTGCACCAAAGAACGTAACCGAGGGATATACTCTGTCATCTTTTCTTTTTCTAAAGACGACTCAGTGATCAAACAAGGGAGGGGAAACACAAACTTGTAAAAATGAAGTTGTGGCTGTCTTGTTTCCCTGCTCTGCCCCCACCTAAGGTGCTCTGTCCTCACTCCAGCTCAGAGGAAAAGGGGGGGCAGATGTCCAGTGTGTTCCTCTGCGCGATGCTTAGCACGCCTGCTCGGGGGGCTTAAGGACTCCTGCAACATCCCAGATAGCCTAAAATGGTTGAGTTTTATGGCTTCTACCACAAAGCTAATGTTGGGGGGGGATGTGTTTATGAGGTTGCTTTTGATATCCATTAAAGCCTTGGCACCTGGGATCGAGTAATTGCTTGGCAATTTTAACTTCCTTTCAAGACACATTGATATTCCAGCTGCTGCAAAGGAAATTGCAGTATTTTCTTAGCACCCACAGAAAACTCAGCAAGCAGAGGGTGACTTAAAGATTGTTTTTCGGGTTCTCTGAGGGGGTCCAATTCATTATTTTTCGGAATGCGTGAAGCTGGCAGCACTGACAGCCCTGGGGTCCCCACCTCACCAGCTTGCCAGGCAGTTTCAGAATGGCTTGTGTTGACGTAACAGGAAGCCTGGTGGTAGGGCATTTTCTGCTGAATTGTTCGGCAGCACAGTGCAGTTTTTCCCCCCTTTTTCCTCTGACTTCCCTTATATTCCAGGAAAGGGCTCTTGTGTTGGGAGTTGCCTGGTAACCTGTAGAGATACGCCTGCAAATCGGCTGCTGGCGCGCTGAGCCTCATGCAAAACGCGGGAGGTGTTTTTGTTTGGTTGTTGCAATAAACATGTTGTCTGTTTATGGAAGGCAGAAACCCAGTAACCGGGTGTTGGGAAAGACAAAAATGCACATGATGGAAGAGGGGAACCTGTATGTTCCTGTATGTCTCAACTGATGTCCCTCCTATGTGCTGGGCCAGCCAGATCTAGTGGGATCGTGGTAACACACCTTTTTCACACAGAGATAAAATGTGCCAGGGCACAAGGCACACTTGTTTCCAAGAAGCATTCGTTATAGGTAGGATCATTTTTAACAGTTCACCCCTTTATCCAGAGCTAGGGCTACATTTAAGGAGGATGCACACTTTAATTTTGATAAGGGAGGAAGCCCAGCGTCACCACTGGGGTGTTGCTTCCCCCTCTTGCCTATTCGGTGGGGTCAAACAACAGATGTGTAGTGAGGTGCAATGCAAATGATGGAGAAAGTCAAGGTTTTGGTCAGGAAGAGTTGGGTTTCTTTTTGTGCCTGTTCTTCAAAATAAATTGCCCATCATTTAATGAATTTGAAGCACGCTCATGCTGGTGTTTATCTTTGAGTTGCTGTCTCAGGTTTCTTTCTCTTATTTTGAAACAAGTAGCAGAAAGAGTGGAAAGGACAAAGGAACAAGATCTGAGGGAAAGCTGCTCTTTAAACCTTGGTTTTAGTTGTTTCTAGTTCTCATTCTGCTTTGTACTGGGAAAGTGTTTTCACTTCCCACTTCACTTCCCTCCCAAACCCTCATGTTTCCTCTGAGAAACTGTCAACGTGGGAAAGTTTAAACATGAAAGTCAAGGTATGAGTTTATACCAGAGTTAAATTTGGTTTTAACCATGTGAACACTCTTTCTACAAGCATTGTTTGTTTTTTCCCAAGTTATGGTTTTATTTTCTTCTTTAAAGCTTAGCTTATGGCACTGCAAAATGTTTAAACTGAGCTAGAAGACGTTGTAGTAAAAGGATCAGGCACTTAGGTAGTTATAGCAATATATCTAGCAGATAAAACCTGCTCAGGCAAGTCCTCACTATTTCATCTTAGATTTTTTTTTTTCCCTCTAGGGAGTTAAAAACTGAGAAGAATTTACTCTGGTTTCATTTTCTAAAGTACCTTTTTTGTTTGTTTGTTTTGTTTTCCATTTCAACTTCTTTGAAAACAAAACAAAAACTTAAATTCAAAGTTTCAATTTTTGATGAAACTTTTTTTTTTTATAAAACTTGAAAAATTATATAGATTTTTTAACTTTTCAAAGTTATTAGCTATTTAATAAGGAGAAGGTCGCTGGATTGACTTGAAAAAAGATGCTCTGTTGTAGTGAGGTTTTGGTTTTAATGTTCTGCTCTGCAGGGTCAGAGGCAGGAGGCTGTTCTAGAGCTGTCCATAAAGCAGGACTTTGGGCTTTACACCTTTGTTAAATTTGTTGGGAGACCTGTAAATCTCTAACAGAATCACAAGGTTGGAAAAGACCTTTAAGATCATAAAATCCAACCGTTCCCGTCCTATGCTAAACCATATCCTTAGTACCTCATCTATCAGTCTTTTAAACACATCCAGGGAAGGTGACTCAACCCCCTCCCTGGGCAGCCTGTTCCACATCCAGACACCTTTTTCAGTGAAGAATTTTTTCCTAACATCCAATCTGAACCTGCCCTGGTGCAGCTTTGTGCTATTTCCCTTTGTCCTATCTCCTGTCACTTGGCTGAAAAGACCATCACCCACCTCTCTACCACCTCCTTTCAAGTAGTTGTAGGCCCTGATAAGGTCTGCCTGCATGTGCTCTAGCTGTTGATAAGAGCATGGGCCATCAATTTGAAAGGGGTTTCAGGAATCCTGTCAGCCAACAGTGCTTGAAGCTGTCCTTTGTGACTGCTGGTTTTGGCTGGGATGGAGTTAATTTTCTTCATAGCAGCTGCAAGGAGGCTATGGTTTGGATTTGTGCTGGAAACAGTGATGTGATAGCACAGGGATGTTTTAGTTACTGCTGAGCAGCACTTGCAGAGCCAAGGGCTCTTCTGCTTCTCACACCATCCTGTCATCAAGCTGGCTGGGGATGCAGAAGGAGTTGGGAGGGGACACAGCGGGATAGCTTACCCCAACTG
Organism: Zapornia atra; assembly: GCA_013400835.1. NCBI lineage: Eukaryota > Metazoa > Chordata > Aves > Gruiformes > Rallidae > Zapornia > Zapornia atra. The sequence goes on from VZTU01017693.1 coordinate 41,935, forward strand.
ACCAAAGGAATATTCCATACCATATGGAACATAAAAAAATCAGCATGTAAAGCTAGGGGAAGAAGTGGGGGGACGCCTTGAGTGATAGGGTTTTGTCTTCCCCGTAACTGTTAGGTGTGTGACAGAGCCGTGCTGTCCTGGGGACAGGTGAACACCTGCCTGCAGGAAGGGGTGAATGAATTCCTTGTCTTTCTTTGCTTGCACGTGTGTGCCTTCGCTTTCCCTATTATCTGTCTTTATCTCAACCCAGGCGTTTTCTTGCTTTTTCCCTTCCAATTCTCTCCCCCATCCCGCTGGGGGAGGCTGAGTGAGCGGCTGTGTGGGGCTGAGCTGCTGGCTGGGGTTAAACCACGACAGTGGCAAATGGAGCTAGTGACTGAAACCCTTTGGCAATGTACTGTTGGGGTGTTTTTTTCCCCTCTGCCCTTTTTTTGGTCAGATGCAGGAGCCTGAGATTGAGCTGTACAAACACGGGGGCAGGACGGAGGCTGCTGTGTGAAGTTCCAGCCTCCTGTGATTTGGGGGGTTGGGTTACACATCAAACGGGGCACACGAGGTTTATAGTAATGGATGTGCTGACAGAACCTTATTTATGGCGCCTGCTGCTGCTGCTCCCGGGCTCGGCTTTTGCATTCAGTCCGTGCTGCTGGCTTCCCACAGCGGCCTTCCCAATGAGCCACTGTAATAACCTCGCAGTGTTCTTTTGTCTCACTCAATGGGCTTGGTTTAGCCTTGCTCTTCGTTGATGTGACAGTTTGGGACAGAGCTCCCTCACCCTGGCACCAGCCCCGAATTTGGCTCAAAGCACTCCGCTAAATCTAGCACTGCTATCCCTCCGCTGGCACCGACGCTGTTCCCATCACTCTGTCTGCATGTTAGATGGCTCCTATCTGCTGGAAAGAAGGCAAAAAAATAACAAATCCCATTTCCCTGTGATCAGATGTGGAGCTTTTTTCATAGGGAGGGTTGATTGGGCCTGCCTGAGGGGGTCAAGAAGCAGAGAACATGGCAGCGGCAGCGTTGCTAGGTGCAGGAGAGGCTGGCTGGGTTTAGGGTGTGCACTGTACCTTGGACACCGTGGTTTCAGGGGTGTTGGAAAAGGGGCAGCGGGTGTGCCTGCCCTCCTTCACCCCCTGTTTGTCATTTAAAGTGAGTCCTAAATTAGTGCACTCTCTCTCAAACCCAGACAGGTAAGAGCTGAAGCCCCTGTGCCTTTCTTGTGTTGCAGTAACCGAGAGGCTGCTGGATGATGGGGGGTAGGAAGCGAATTTACAGCAAGATCCCCAGTTTTTCTTCCCAGATGTTTGTCTTTCTGTGCTTGTTTTACTTTGGCAATTAACTGAACAAATTGCTGTCTGAGCGGCGGAGCGAATGGAGTCTGGTTTCCTTCAGGCCTTTCTGAAGTTGCCTTTCTTTTCTCTTAATGATCCTAGCTCTGTCCTCTGCCACATCATCTGCGGGGAAGGGCAGTGAGGAGCCAAACAGAGCTGAGCACCACCGACTCCGGCTTTCCCTTCCCTCAGTGGGGACATGCTTTTGGATTTCTGGCCTTTACCCAAAAAAACCCTTGAAAGAACATACTTTGAAAGTGTCCTGGAGACCCCTCACCTTCCAAATGCTCGAAACTGGCTAACAACGGGGTCAAGGTGGTTTTGGCTGGGGAGACGATTGGGCTCTCGGAGGGGACAGGCAGGCTGCAGTGGCACAAGCTTCATTCCCCCCTGACATGAAGGTGGTTGAAGTTCAGTTCCTGGAAGCCTTCCTTTTTTTAAAAAAAAAGACTGTATGTTCTCTGTGCCCCCCCTGGGCTATGCAGGTGAGCTCTTCCTGATGTTTCCCAGGGGCGTTTGAGCTAGATAAACAAAACCCTTTGCAACAGAGGTAGCTTGAGGAAGCAGCAAAAGGGTGGGAGAAAAGTGCAACATGGCTTAAAAGAATTTTCTCTTTAAAAAAGAAAAAGAGATCCCATGTATTATCAACATGATTCTCATCCTGACTCCCAAACACGGCACTACACCAGCTACTAGAAAGAAAATGAACTCTTATCGTTGCAAACCCAGGACAGATAGTTGTGGTAAAAGTAGTATTTCTAGACATTCTTGATTTGATAATGACATTGACAGCTTCCTTTGGCCTTCCCTTCAATTGGGCTGGCCCGTGATTACCTGTGGGATTCTGCCTTGCTATTTTTATTCATTATTTGTTTTCATTTTTAAGCCAATCTTCTCCCTGTTGTAGGTGAGACCAAGCATTGCTCAGGAAACCACAGCTGAGGGAAAAGTGTCGCCTTGTGTGTGAAACCAGCGACTGCGGAGTTACCGAGGCCTCTACAGAGAGGCAGCTGCAAGCCCGCTTTCATGCCTTTGAGGAACCTCTGGATTTATCAGTGATGAAGCCAGGACATTCGATAGGGGATTGAATCTAATCCCTAAATATTTCCTATGCCAGAAATTAAAGAAAAACCACTTATGAGATTTTAGAGTGGGTTGAGGCCTTGCTCCAAGACTCTGGTGAGTACGTGTGTGACTCGCCTTGAGGTGTTTGAGGGTCTTTATTGAGGCTTATCAGTCTGATAGGGAAAAAAAAA
>VZTU01017693.1:44538-230745 GCA_013400835.1 Zapornia atra
GGGGGGGGTGAGATGGGGAGGTGGAAGGCAGCTCTTGAAGTTTCAAGTGAATTTAATGCTAAGGGAAGTGAGTTTCTAAAGCATACTAGGGGTAAGGGCTCTGCGTGCACATTCCTTACAGGCCTATCAATGCACTGCAGCCTTGCACAGTGCCACTGACACGTTTTCAGTGCTCTGGTACGGGAGCTCCTCTGGCCAGAAGCACAAAGCGGTGCCCATTAGTTGGTGGATTTTTATTAACTTTTATATAAGTTCTTTTGGATGTAAAATGAAGCCAGGAAGGATAGTGTGACCCACGTTCACTCTAAAGAGTAAGGTGCAGCACAATGACAATCGGCCCCAGACTATATACATTGTGTTGAAGTTGGGGAATAGGAGAAAACCAAAACAATTTACTTTGTATAAATGCCTCTGGCCTGAAAGGAAATTATGTGGAAAATAAAACAAAAAGCCTGTAGATGAGCTTAGGAACTGCTCTTAGAAAGAGACAGCCCCTTTATGGGGCTGCAGTTCCAGAGCCAGGTCTCAAGAGTGGGGTTTCACGCTCTGATTAGGCAGCAGACAAACTAGTCAAGTTGTTAGGAGAAGTTCAAGTCTTTCAGACTTCTGGAAGCTAAAACTACATGAAGAGTTAGCTATGGATCTAAGGACCTCACTTCAGGCTCTTACTTCTGCAACTATTGGTCTGGCTATCTGCCCTTTTTGGTTTTTGTTTTTTTTTTCCCTTGCAGGCTGTTGTGCCTGGATGCTTTTATTTGCATACACAATGTTTGTTCCTGCAACAGTCACTGCTCTAAAAGTTGCCACGGTAACAGAGTTCGCTGTTGTTTCCTTTTAAAAGCAGGGTGAGAGTACCACTGTGACCTCCTGCCTGGGTGCTGGACCGAGAGCCAGGAGAGGCGGGTTTCAGCCCCACCTTGGCTGATGGTGTTTGCCTTTGTGCCCATGTTGCCATTTGCCTGCTTTGCCCCAGCAGCAACCAATGGGGAGCTTCAGTGATTATTTTTCTTTTGGGCGCTTGTTGTTGGGAAGCCACCCAGATCCTGCTTTTGAACCTCCAGCATCCGAAACGTTTCCACACCCATGTATGAAGGGCTTTTCTCACATCTTGCTGTCCACCCTTGGCCCTGATCACCATTCCCAATGTGCCCAGACAGCCTCCAGACCTCCCTGGTTCCCCAGATTCCTTTGTAACTCCTACCATTTACCTTTTGGTGCTTCCATTTCTCTCCTGACCCCTGGTCTGTCCTGTGGACTCCACCAGGTCATTTGTTGACTTCGTGGCTGTACCTCTGTTTATCGTAACCAAGCACCAGGCCGCTGGGCAAATGTTGACTTTTTTTTTAGGACCAACTGTATGGAGACAGGAGTCTGGCTGTGGTTCTTGTGTTGCTGAAGCTCTTGGGTGCTTTTATTTTGTTACTACATTAATTACCTGTTTCTTGAATAGGCCTCAAAACATCAAAACAATTATGGTCAGCTTGCATTAAACAAATTAACTTCATACTCATTGATATCATTGATCTTTAATTCATCTATTGAAAGCCCCTAAAAAGAGGGGCAGTACTGTTGGTCTGTTGGTTTGAGTTTTGTTGGGGTTTTGTTTGTTTGATTTAAGGGAGAAATCTTTTTAAGCTCAGCCTGCAGATCAGTGTTGGAGCATGACTACAGGCAGGTCTCCTGAGGTCCCCCTGATCCCCTCGATGATGGATCAGCCTCTTTCATTGCTCTGGCGTCAGGTCTGTGAAAAGTTGCATTTATAGGACGGGGCCACCAAAAAAAGCCTACAATACAGTTTATCTCCAGACTCCGCTCCTGTGTGTCTGCCAAGTGATAATTGGGAGGGAAGAAAAACCCAACCCTCATGATACCCATTTGGTCCATGACTGACAGATTTATGATAGGATGCGGTTTCCTCTGTTTGTCTGGCCGCGAGCGGCAGGACTGTGCGATTGTGCGTCCGCCTTCTCGCCGGGGAATGCTTCCAGCTGGATCCACAGGACAGGAAATGATTTAGCGAAAGGCTTTTGGTGACAATTAACAGAATTCCTGCTGATAACTTCTTTTTTCTTCAGTCCTCTCCCTCAGAATATTTTTACAAGGAGCCCTAAGTCGTTGCTGAGTGGCATTGGAGGTGGGTGGTTACCAGCGTTTGACGAGTATGGCATGGAAAGGCTTTTATTTCTGCTGAAAGCACGGTTTGTTTTTTCAGTCTTAAATATTTCTACTTTCTTTGTGGTAACCAGAGCAACATAAAATTTTATTTTTGTTACCACATGGTCATACCCTACAACCCAGCCCAATGTGGCCTCAAGCAAAGGAGGACTATTGTCCAAGTAACTTAAGGAAAGGGTGAGATTGTCCGAGTAACTTAAGGAAAGGGTGAGATTGCCTGAGTAGGGAGGATCAGGGAAGCGGTTTATGCCTATGTCAGGAGCGGCCCAACTGCACTGTAGACTGCCCACTTTACCAGGAACAGCCAGGGGCTCCAGTTAAGTCCTGGGATCACAATGGTAGTGTCAACTCCGGAGCACGTGTTTGAAAAAATGTCTTTTGTGGTGTGTTTCCATGTAAGGCATCTCTTGCAAAGAGGGAAAAGTATCTGTTTGTTTGTTGTCACAGGACTGCCTGTGTCAAAGAAAGGAAAATACTGGTGTTGGATGTGCTTCCTCCAAAAAACTTTTAAGAGTTATCCTATGTGCAATGTTGGGAACCAAGGATTTTTCCTTAGAGCTTGGTGGTCTTCAGGCCTAAGGTTTTGTTTCACACTGTGGGTGGAAAAACAATCTGAAATCCTCAGTGTTGGTTCTCCTCTTAGAAAAGGAGGAGGAAAAAAATATTTTTGGAGAACTGATATATATGGAAATAAACCAGCTCTGTTTTCAGTAGATAAATTACAGTTCAGGAAATTAAATAGTAACTGAGATGGATATTTGTCCTCGGGAATTTGACACCTGTAAACAAAACACTTTATTTTGAGAGCTTAAGGAGCTGCTGTAGGCTTTGTGCTGGTTTCATATTTGAAGACTTCCCCAGAAATGTTTATTCCATTGTAGTCTCCAGACAGATTTACTGGAAAAGGGTGGAAAATAATGAAGATCATGTTGTAAGATGGATCAGGTTTTTTTTCTGGGTTGTTCACCTTGTCAGTGACTCTTCTAAGGAAGTGCTTTGGGGAAAGGACCTTTCATTGTCTATGCCATTGGCAGAGTATAGGCAAACTGCTCTTACCTACTTTGGAGTAATTTTGGATACTGACAAGCTTGGGTCTTTTGATCTGCTGTAGCCTGGCTGGTGGCTTTGCCTGCACAGGAGCAAGCTCAGGAGCTGAGAATGGAGAAGGAAAACTCCAGTGGCCACATGGGGTGGAAAAGAGGCAAGTGATGAGGCCATGGAAATGCCATTGAGAAAGTGCAGGGAAAATGGACAGGGACTGGAAGAGTCAAAAGTTGCTGTGGAGCAGCAGATGCTGTGGTCATAGTCTGCCCTTCTGTAACTCATATTCTGAGACAACTTCAGCTAGAAGTTTTTTCTTTAAGTATTTGACAATTTAAATATAATCTGCTACCTGGGGAACAGAATGTCTGGTAACATTAAACTATTTTTTCCCTTCCTTTTGAACCTCAGAAATTGTCTTGTAAAAATTCCCTTTGTGCTTTTCCAGAAGTTCCTGTGCTCCCCTTCCCTTCCCCCACCTGCATATAGACAGGTAAACGGTTGAAATCTTGCTTTTTTTTTTTTTTCTCCTAACTGCATTTTTGGCTTTGAATGGCACAGCCTGTTTGATTAAACTCTGTCTCCTTGATTTGAGTTACTGTCAACCCTATTACATCACTTGCTATGAGAAAAGCTGAGGACTGCAGTTTTGCCCCAGTGATGTACAGTAGATCATGGCATGTGTGGAGACACTGAGACCTCCACCTCTTGTTTCTGGACATGAGTGATACAAGGACTGATTGGTACTGGAGCAGCTAAATGCAGAGGTGGGAGAGCTGATGGAACCAGCCAGCTGGAGGGGGTCAGACATGTGCTGAGCAAGACGAACCCCCTTTCTTCTCACCCTTCAGCAAAGCTGGAGGACTCCCAGAGATCCCCCAAGCAATCTTTAGGTGGCTGTTGTGAAAAGAAAAAGTGGAGTTGCTTCAGTTGAGATGTAAATCCTCAGCATTTTCCCTAGGCCAAATGAGGTATTTGGACTGTAAACGTGTGTGTGTCCTGAGTTTGTCTAGGATAGGGTTAATTTTCACTGGAATTTGGGATGAGACACAACTTGAACAGGTGACCTGGACTAGCCATAGGGGGTAATCTATGCCAATGATGACTTGCTCACTATAAAAGGGATCTATTCAGGGAGAGGCAGTGTGGCTCCAGGACCTGTGGCTTGGGGACGGTCTGGTTTCAGGGAAGCTCTCAAGCGTGCAGTATAGGTGGTGCAGTTTGGTGAGGAGCAGCATTGAGTATCACCAGTCTTATATATTCTATGTCCTGCTGGTTTTGTTTCCCCTCCCCTTGCTGTCCCAGTACTGTCCTTACCCCAACCCTTCAGGCTTGCCTGTGTCTTCCCATTCTCCTCCCCATCCTGCCAGGGAGGGGGTGAGTGAGCAGCTGGGGGGTACGTAGCTGCCAGCGGGGACTGAACCATGACAGTCCTTTTTCATGCCCCACATTGGGCACCCAATGTCAGGGTAACAACAGATCTGACCCGATCGCGTTAACACCAAAACTGTGTGAAGCATTCATTGGATTATTTAATTGGCCTTTGGTCAGAACAGTGGTGTGTCTGGTCATGTGGCTGCAGGATATAAACCTGTACTCTGTATGTATTCCTTCCGGTGCAGTTTATCATCTCTGGGAGAGGGGCCTGGACTCTCATTTTACTGTGTGGGATCAACTTAAGGTATGATAACATCAGTGGTTGTGAGCTTAAGCTAATATTTGTATGGCGTCTTCCTGTCCTGTCCATACTTTGGACCACATCTTTTTAATGTGATTAATAATCATATTCCTGTCCCCAAGTGAGCTGTGAAAAGGTTTCAGCCGCCTTCCAGGTGAACACATTATCACCTTGTTGATGCTGGGACAATGGGGCCAGCAGCCTGGAATTAGAGGGTAGGAAGTCCAAGCAGCTGGGATCCCTGGGTAGGGAAAGAGGCATTGACAAGGCCCCTTGGATGTCCTGGAGCCACACTGCCCCTCCCCAAATAGCCCCCTTTTATAGTGAGCATGTCTTCATTGGTTTGGATTACCCCCATTGGCTAGTCGGGGTCACCTGTTCAGGTTGTGTCTCATCCCAAATTCCAAAATTAACCCTATCCTAGACAAACCCAGGACACACATGTTCGTAAGGGAAAAAGACTCAAGCCCTCAGCCTTTGGAGGTGACTTCTGTCAAATGTGAGAGAAAGGTGTCCCTTCAGTGAAGATGCTGCATGGTGGCCAGGTGAGTGGACCACCATGGAGTGAGGTATCCGGTACCTGGGAATTGGCTGTGAAGTAGATGGTTATCATCCAGGCAACACACACTTACCCACCGGTCCTGACAAGGTCCGATGTACCCAACCCATGTGGCATAAGATTGTCTTGAGCACACTGTCATTATATGGAAACTCCCTGGCAGTGATGGACAGGAAAACCGAAGAGGCTGGCTAACTCCACCAATATGAAGAAAGTCTTCGTCCCTCATCTCAGCTGTGGAGAAGCTGTCTGAGGAGGTCCACCAACTCAAAGAGGACATGTCCTACTCCCCACCTGTACAGACCAGTATTGCAGCTATTGGGAGTAAGTGTTCCTCTGCTCAAGAGGCAGGATATAGAGGGGTACATACTATAAGGCACCCTGGGGTTTTACCTGTGGGATCACGGAGGGGACATGATGAAGTGGGATGGAAAGCCCACCTTGGCCCTACAGGCACATGAGTTGCAAGGTAAAGCAGTCACAAAAAGGGATTCTTCCAGGAAAAATGCTGTTCCAGTTTTCAGTGGACAGTTTTCCAGGCCAAGTGGAAGCCCTGATCCTATGCATGATCTTCATGAAGGGACCTCAAGTCCTTTTTGCAAGAACTGAGCCGCAAATAGGATGAGCAAGATTAGAGGAGCCCTGCCTCCAATCAGGTGGAAGAGAGGGACAACCAGGTTTATTGGACTGTGTGGATCTAATGGCCTGGCACATCAGACCCACAGGAATACAGTGCTTTAGTGGACACCAGTGCAGAGTGTACCCTAATGCCATGGAACCATGAAGGGGCAGAACCCATCTGTATTTCTCAGTTGACTCTATTGGAGGCTGAATTGAGTCTAAGAGGGAATGACTGGGAAAAACACCCCATTGTGACTGGCCCAAAGGCTCTGTGCATCCTGGGCATAGACTTCCTCTGGAGAGGGCACTTTAAGGACCCAAAAAGGTACTGATGGGCTTTTGTAATAGCTGGCTTTGAGATGAAGGAAACTGAGCTCTTGTTGTCTTTGCCCAGACTCTACGAGGACTCATCTCTTGTGGGGTTGCTGAAGGATAACAGATACCAATTGCTACCACAATGGTAGACAGACAAAATGAGACTGATCCCCATCCAGAAGCTCATTTGTCAACTGGAAGGTCATGGAGGGATCAGCAGAACCCACTCACCCTTTAACAGTCCCATATGGCCAGTGCAGAAGTCCAATGGAGAGTAGAGGCTGACAGTAAACTATTTTTAGCCTGAATTGAAGTCACATCACTCATGAGTGCTGCTGTGCCAGACATGCCAGAACTTCCATGCGAACTGGAATCAAAGGCAGCCAAGTGGTACACCACAACTGGTATCACTAATGCATTTATCTCAGCCCCTTTGTGCAGACCAGTTTGCTTTCACTGGGAGGGGTGCCCAGTATACCTGGGATCAACTGCCCCGGGGATGGGAACGCAGCCCCACCATCTGCCACAGGCTGATCCAGACTGCACTGGAAAAGGGTGAAGTCCCAGAGCACCTACAATACATTGATGACATCATCATATAGGGCAAGACAGGAAAGGGAGTTTCTGAGGAAGAACACAGTCCAAATCCTTCTGAAAGCTGGTTTTGCCATAAAATGAAGTCAGGTCAAGGGACCTGCACAGGAGACCCAGTTTTCAGGAATAAAATGGCAGGATGGACATCATCAGATCACAATGGGTGTGATCAACAAAACAGCAGTTGTGTCTCCACTGACCAACAGAAAGGAAACACGAGCTTCCTCAGGTGCTGTGAGTTTCCAGCCAAGGCATAGCCTCTCTGTCATGTAACCTGGAAGAAGAACAAATTCCAGTGGGTCCCTGAGCAGCAACAAGCCTTCAACCAAATCAAACAAGAGACAGTCCCTGCAGTAGCCTTTGGGCCAGTCTGGGCAGGACCAGATGTAAGAAGCATGCTCTACCACAGCCAGGGAGCATGGCCCTACCTGGAGTCTCTGGCAGAAAACCCCAGGGGAGACTTGAGGCCAACCCCTGGGGTTTTAGGCCAACCCCTGGGGTTTTGGAGTCAGGGCTACAGAGAATCTGAGGCCTGTTACACTCCCATCAAAAAAGGAAATACTGGCAGCATATGAAGGGGTTTGATCCCCTTCAGAAATGATTGGTACTGAAGTCCAGCTCCTTCTGGCACCTTGACTGCTGGTACTGGGGTGGCTGTTCAATGGGAGGGTCCCCTCTACACATCATGTGTCTGATGCTATGTGGAATAAGTGGGTCACACTGATTACACAATGGACTCAAATATGAAACTCCAATCACCCAGGAACCCTAGAAGTGATCATGGATATGTAGCAAAGGCCACCTGGTTACTTAACTTCAGAGGGTCTACCAATCAAGCTGGCCCTGCCCAATTGAAGCTTCCATGCCCTGCAGAAGGAGATAAAGTCTCCATAGTGTATATGAAGACCATGGTGGGGACGGCAGTCTGAGTTCTCCCCAATTCAGGCAACAGCAAACCCATCCATGGGTTTGACCATTAGAAATGATCAATTGCTAAACAACCCTGCCATTGTACGTTAGCAATGCTACAGTTGCCGTATGCTGTATCAATGGTGTGTTGCAGTAGGAATCACTCAAATTAATGAAGGATGAGTGCCTCAATCATGGAGCTAGAACTGGCCTCAGCAATACTTTAGATGGATGGCTCATAGACTAAGGGAATGATAGCTCTGTGTGTGTATATATATATATAAATGTATAGTTAAATATCTATTTAGATATTTATATTGTGTTTTGAACCTTTTGGAAGGGCAGCATTGCTCCTTTCCACCGTTCACAGCCCCCACTGAAGTTTGTGAGAGGGTGGCACACAGCTCGCTCTGTGCGGGCTGTTCGCCTCAGTGCCTCCTAAGCAAGCTTGTGCCAGGGGCTTGCAGTGAAAGCGCAGGGAAATCTGGAGGATCAGGCATGACGTTGATGGACAAACATCTGAGCAGCCAGGTAGATGGATGGGGAAAGGAGTGCCCGTTACCGTGGGGTCTCCTCCAGTNAAGACCTTTAAGATCATCAAGTCCAACCATTCCTGTTCTATGCTAAACCATATCCCAAAGTACCTCATCTATCCGTCTTTTAAACACATCCAGGGATGGTGACTCAACCACCTCCCTGGGCAGCCTGTTCCAGGTCCTGATAACTCTTTCAGTGAAGAATTTTTTCCTAACATCTAATCTGACCCTGCCCTGGCACAGCTTTGTGCCATTTCCCCTTGTCCTATCTCCTGTCACCTGGTTGAAGAGACTATCGCCCACCTCTCTACCACCTCCCTTCAGGTAGTTATAGGTGGTGATAAGGTTTCCCCTCAGCCTCCTCTTAAGGCTAAATTAATTCTGTTAGAAGCCCCGTTGTTGTTACTTCCCCCTCCCCTTGCAGTCCCAGTACCGTTCTTACCCAACCTCTGAGGGTTGTCTTTTTCTCCCCACAACAGTGTGCCACCCCCTAACCAAGTGCCTAGTGATCACCTGGGGACAAGTGATGAGAGAACAGGTCTGCAGATGACTGTGCGCACCACGGCTCATCCCAGCATGGCTCGCAGAGGACAAAATGACTCTGAAAACGATGCAGCAGCTTACAGCTCTGAAGAGAACCCAGAGGCAGGTGAGGCAAGGACCCCTCCTTCCCAGAGACAGAAACCTCATCCCCAGCACGGCAGAAACCACATCCCTAGGTCCCCTGTTTGCAGCCCTGGCTTTCAAGAGCTGTGCTCCTTGAGGAGCCGCTCTGTGGCAGGGTAACAAGGCTGTGCTTTTTTTCATCATCCTCTTTTTTTGGTTTTTTTTTTTCTTTTTAAAGGAAACTCATGATGTCACATTCTCCCTCTTGGCGGGGTGCAGCTGAAAGGAGGTGGTGAGCTGGCAAAGCCAGCAGCTGCTTAAAGCTCTCCAGACCTGTCTATGCACATCCTTCCTCTCAAATTCCTAGGGTTTTCAGAGCAGCACAGGCAGAACGCTGAAAAGGCTTTCTTTGTAATCTCTCCATCTTCACTCTGTGTTTTTGCCAGTGCAGGTAAAAGAGAGATGTACGCTCCATGCTCTGCATGTACTGGTGTTTCCACCAAGGTAAACAAGAGATAGCCTAGGTAATTACAGAGAACAATCTGAGCGAAACATCTTGTCTCTACAGCTGGTTCCTGTGACACAGGAGCAGGCAAGCTTGCCCTGCCAGAGTATCAGGAGTGTTTCTCCTTATTTAGATTACAAGAAATGAAATTCATTCTGCTCCATCTAAATTCCAACTCAAGCTTGAGGGAAAGCTTTGTCTGAGGTTTGCAGGAGGTGGTGGTGGGGACTGGCTCTGCTGTAGTGCTCTGAGACCCATTTTGTACACACAACCTAAACTCATGAGGCAGTCCTTCCCATGGCACACCTGAGGCCCCAGGTTTGATATGGGAGCTGACAGGCCACTGCCCTTGGTGTCACTACTCACCGGTGGTGCTGCAGGCAACGATGAGATATTCAGTGTTTGCTCAGGGCCAATCCTTGGAACAGGGCAATACCTTCAACAAGCCTCAAGGAAATTCTAGCATGGTAAGCATTTCTTAGGCAGTTAAAAGTCTTTCTGTGTGGTTATTTCCATAGTGGGGTTTTTTGGTCTTTTTGTTTTGGTTTGGTTTTTTAAAGCGGGAGACAACCCAGCTAAAAGCAAACAGGATTACCTGATACTATGAAGAACAGAATTTGGCATGCAGGTTACAAAGTAGTCTGAATCTCACTGCATGAAAGTATTTAACAGTACTGCAGAGCCTGATCGCTCCCTCCCAGGCTTCATCTGGGGCTGAGGGCAAATCCCAAAGAGAATTCTGTCCTCTGGTATGAATGAGAGTCACTCTCCATATATATATGGATAGAGGGGATCTCTCCTATATCTATAGATATTTTTTAATTTGGTGGATTCTCTTTGGGTAAGTTAAGCTGATGATAGTTGGCTTGGCTTTGCAAGCTGCACGCCAAATGATTTTTGTAGCTTGCTTTATAAACTTAACCTTTGTAAGTGAGTTACATGTATTGAAGTCCAGAGCTGTCAAAATCAGTGAAAGTTTAGCCATTGCCTTCAATAGTGACAGGCTTGCAAGAATGGCAACGCCAGCTCGGATAGGTGAGTCACCTGGCTCAGCGTCCTCCCCCAGTAATGGCCAGAGGTGGATGCCAGGTGAGCAGGAATAAGGTATGTATGCAGTGATGCTTGCTCCTTCAGCCAATTCACAAAATCCATGAGCTGGATGAGGTGCTTCTGTTTACAGCAATTCTTGGTAGATTTCTGTGAACATTTTTGGTCTCTCTGTGACCCTATATAAACTTCTGGCAACCCACTGCATCCTGGGGAAGGAGCTCTGCAGATGCACTGCCTCTTGTGCGAAGGACCGCATGCCTTTCCTTTGTTCTATGTCTGGCTCCTTTCCGGGGCTTCACTCTGCACCTCTTAGTAGTTGTATTAGTGGAGAGGGGAAAACATCAGTCCCTGGAAGCTCTCCACACGCCCTGATGTGGCAGACTACCATAGCCCCCCTCAGTCATCTTTAAACTTGAAGGATGTTTGTGTGCTCAGTGTGGAATTTTTGATGTTGTAGTGTTGTTAACAGAAGTTGTTGTACTGTTGTTGCCCTTCTCTGATCCTTTTTGCATTGTAATACATCATTTTTGAGTGGAGGGACAGAACTGCACCCCTACATGAGGTCTGGGCCAATCTGAGGTTTATGCAGTGGAATACAGCCAGTGTCTGGTTTGCTCCTTGTTTTCTTCTAAACAGAAGAAAAGTGTCAACCCTTGACATCCCCTGTACCACTCTGTTAGTGAGCATTTGGACCGTACTCTTGGAGGGTCTGGAAAGGACGTACCCCCCTCTTCCAATGGTTTATCTGGCTGTGGTCCAACCTTATTTGTCTCCTCTTCCCAGGGCAAATGCAAGTTGGAGGGGGGGAAGTCCTGTTTTTAGACACCTCAGCTTGTAATTCTGGACTGGTTGGAGATAGACAAGCTTGTGGGAACTGGGAAGGAGGAGGGGCTAAATTTTGAGGCATTCCTTGGCATTGTTCTTCTAGAAGTGTATTTAATTTGCCTGCATATGTAGGACTCTCATCTGTTAGGCAGGTGGCAAATAAGAGCAATTGAGCATGGGGCACAGAACGATTCGGCCTTTGTCAACATGAGGCCTGTTCCCCAGCTGGGAGTTACTTTCTTCATGTCTAAGGCCAGGGGTTTATGAGGAGACCGGGCAGAAAACCCAAGGAAGCTGGCTCCTCAAGTGCAGTGGTGAAGGTTGTCAGTGGAATGGGAGACTTCTTAACCACAGAGTGCTTTTGGAGGACATGCTGCAGTTAGAACCCAGTGTTTTTGAATGATCATCAATAAATGTTGAGAGAGAGGAAAAAAAAAAGTGCCACACCACAAGCTGAACTATTTTCCACTCCAAGTCATATTCGCTTCACTTTTTCCCTGTCTCTAATCCAAGGCATGATTAGTAATGCCTCCCTCTTCCAAATAACTGTCACATAAATCCCATTTTTATGCTTGTCAAAGAGCAGTCACGGCTTGCCTGTCCTGCCCACCATGGCTTTGTGCAGGTTTGGAGTTGTTGCCTTACCCCCAGCGCTTCTGGGAGGAAGCACAGAGCTAGACCTCTGTGGATGTGGAAATGGGATCACTTTGCTGGTCTAGGAGTGAGGACTGGTACTGCAGAGCCCATGGGCTGGGATGCAAGCGCTGATGCCAGGAGCACAGTTGTCAGCAGCGGGTTGTTGCGTTTCACTGTGAAGGCCAAGCAAGGAGGGCTTGGGGGACATCACTCTGTTTCTGGCCTTGTCTGCCCCATGGTTTCCATAGCTAGGCAGTGAAAGTGGACTCATGCACACAGACTTGGGAGGGAGAGAAAACCCCTCACTGCAACATGCTTTCATATCAGTAAATGTAAAATAACGTGGACAAGGTTAGTGTTAAATTTACAGCTGTTTTGGAGACCAGGGACCTTCAGGCATCACAGCAGCCCTCAGGGAGTAATACTAAAAAATAAATTAGTAACCTCATTTCCCACCAATTACTCGCTTTGACTTTGGGGGAATTTCAGTTCAAGGCCTTTGCAGTGGTGTTACAATGCCTAATTATATGACTTGAGGTGCAGTTAGATAGATGCAAATCACCTGGGTACACTATCTCTCCATTTAATCAGGGATTTGTTTGCCATTTGGGTACAGAAAATACTTTGCTTAAAAATGAGTCGAATGAATGAACTTCCAGTAAGAGCATCAGTGGGAAATAATGAAACATAGATGATTTGCTACTAGTTGAGAGCATCCAAGAAGCTCCCTGGTGTCGTTCACTTACTCGGAGCTTTACATGGTACAGAGCCAGCTAAACCCAGACACGAGCCCTCACACTCCCTCTTTATGGTGTTTCCCATTAATCTTTAACTTTGTTAAAAACCCTGAAGCCAGCTCCTTTATTTGCTGGGTGTTCCCCTTAATTTGAATCCTACTTTTCATTTTTGGGGAGATCTCTCTTTGCAGTCAAAGTCCTACATTGCAGTGGTATTTTTTTCTGAGAATGAAGTGTAAGACTCAGGGAAAGTCAGCAACCTGATGTGGGGTCATGTAAAGAGATTTGTCAGCAGGTGAGGCTGTGTATGTGCGTGCCCATGGGTGTCTGGGGCAGACCCGTGGGCACCGCACTCCCATGAGCAACTTGATTAAAAGCCCATGGAAAATGGTCAAACTTCTTCTGTATGTCAGGGACTAAAAAATACAGGCACTTGATCACCAGTTTGTTGCTACTCTTTCCTTGTCCTTGCCTGAGGTTGCATGTAGAGGCTGAATTGCTGCTTGCTCTGCTTGCACGGCATCCGGCACGCTGGAGTCATAATGACTGACGAGGGCTCTAAAGTACTACTGCACTGAGGGGAATAAATACCAGTTATTGCTTTGGCAGCCAAAGAAAAAGCAACAAACTTACTTCCTTTGCACAGTAACCTGTGGTTTCTTCACCCAGGGAAGGGAGGGATGTGCGTACCTGCTGCACACAGGGCAGTTCTCAAAGCCCTGGCTGAGCCAACATGGCACCTATCCCATGCAGGAGGTCATTCTCTGCCATGTGTATGACAGCCTTTCTCTAGGGTTTTCCACCTTGTAATATAAACTTAAGCATCAACAACAACAAATATATATATCTAGCTCATAATTCCATGCTAGCTGTAAAAATAAAAAAGAAAACTCATACCACAGAACAAACCACATCGATCCCAGCACTCCTCCTATGGTTCTTCCCCACACACAGACCTTGGTGAGGGAATATTTACTGTGGAGGAACATCCTGTCCCTGACCTGCCATAGCTGGCTCCTTCTGGGCTGTCTGATTCTCACCCCACAGGCTTTCTGAGCATCTGTGCTGATGAACAGACACTGCGACACAAATAATTGGAGCTTGTCTGTAGAGGACACCACCAGTCAATCAAGTCTGCATTCTTTCTTTCTATTGGATGAATTTAAAACAAAACAACCTCCCCTTGTTGTGTCCTTGGGGTTAAAATATGAGATTCAGAAAGGCTCCTTAGTGCCAGAACTTCTTGGCGGATTGAGCACCAACTTGGCACTTTGGTGGCATCTCCCTGTGCATTGCCACTTCTTTTGGAGGTATCATGTAATGCTCTTTTCAATAATAGCATTTCAGATTCAGGTAGGTACCTCTCAGACTTTGCAAGGTAACTAGGTAGGTTAAGCACTGGTGTCTCATTCTTCTCTGCAAGTGGTTCAACAGCTCAGCTGGTTCACAAAATAACTAAATCTTCCTAAATGCTCGCTTCTCTGACTAAATCAATTCCTAAATGCCTTCTCAGATACCTTACGTGCCTCCCCTGTGCTCTAACCCTCCTCAGGTAATACTTTGCTTTCTCACATGGATGCTGTCAGGATACGTTCATTAATGTGGTGCTTACGTACTGTGGGAATGGGGGATAAACCAGTTTTTCAGATGGGACAGCCAAGAGGAAACTTTTATCTATCAAAATGCAGTGAAAGATGCTTGATGCTGGAGGAGGGCTTCTTTTCTCCACTGCTTCCAAAATCCTCTATGCTCCATGATGTTCGTAGGTGGTGTGCATGAGCCAGGGGCTGGCAAGGAGCAACCCATCAGGAAGCAGCAGCAGACAGACATTACCTGTCCCTGCTATGGAAAGATGGAGTGGCCTTGCTGTTAAAGAGACTGAAAGCAGGAGGTAGACTAGGGCAGTGGGTAGGAAGAGATGAGTGAGGGGCAAATGAAAGCTTGGGACACCATTGTGCTGCAGATCAGCAATAGCTTGGCAGCACGTGCTGGGAGCAGGGGTGGGTTCAGCACAGCACTGTCACTCTGCAGAAATGTTGGCTTAGTTTTGGGTTGGGTTTTTTTTTTAGTATATCATATTACTTTAGCAAAAGTGACACTGAGTATGGACCACATCTGCCACCTTCAAGGTCTTGGAGAGTGGTTCAGTAATATCTTCACTTGGCTCCGTCCTGCTGCATCTGTGGAAGCAGCTGCATACTCCCCTTTTACATTCTCAGGCAGCTGCCCCATGGCTCCAGCTGGCAGGGGTGCAGTTTGGGGGATTTCTGGAGGCTCTGATTGCCATATGAAGTATGTTTTTCTCCTAGCTCTTGGAGACCAAACTGTACCATGATGAGAAAATAGGTAGAGATATACAAATTTTAAATTAATTTTTTCTTTTTGCCTTTATGCTCTCATTTCCCTCAGAGAAACTTTATACCCCTAGTTAATCTGTGGGTGAATCTTCTTCCAACCTGTGCCCTGATAGAATCCACCCCACGCTCCATATACATCTCACGAGCACGTCCTTAGCACTCACGGCTATTGAACGACAAGCAGGCAACAGGAGTGAAGTGGCCTGTTTGCTTATTGATGTCCCTGCCACTGAAAGGAGGCAGTTCCCACAGGTGGAGTCAGGGTTGCGAAACAGAGGCGCCAACAGCGCTGATCTCAGATACCAGGCTTGACTTTCGTTTCCTATCTTTTTCAGCCAGCAGTTTAAGGTTACTGGGGTGCACTGAGGAGACACTGTCAGGTGTGGTGCCTAAATGTATAAATATGCATTTTAAAATTCTATTATTATTTGCTAATTCCCACCACTTCCTTGCCTAGGATGTGTTGACAGTGAGATGGGTTGAGAACTGGCTGTTGGGCCGAGCTCAGAGGGTGGTGATCAGTGGAGCAGAGTCTGACTGGAGACCTGCAAGTAACGGTGTTCCCCAGGGGTTGGTGTTGGGTTCAGTCTTGGTTAACATCTTAATTGAGGACCTCAATGAGGGAATAGTGTCCACCCTCAGCAAGTACGCTGATGATACAAAGCTGGGAGGGGTGGCTGACACGCAGGAACACTGTGCTGCCATCCAGCGAGACCTGGACAGGCTGGAGAGCTGGGCAGGGAGAAACCTAATTAAATTCAACAAGAGCAAGTGTAGAGTCTTGCACCTGGGAAGGAATAACTGCTTGTATCAGTACAGGCTGGGGGATGACCTGCTGGAGAGGAGCTCTGCAGAGAAGGACCTGTGGGTCCTGGTTGATGACAGGTTGGCTATGAGCCAGCAGTGTGCCCTGGTGGCTAAGAGGGACAATGGGATCCTGGGGTGCATCAGGAGGAGTGTGGCCAGCAGGTCGAAGGAGGTGATCCTCCCCCTTTGCCCTAGGCAGGCCCCACCTGGAGTATTGCATCCAGTTCTAGGCTCCTTGGTTTAAAAAAGACAGGGATGTCCTGGAAAGAGTCCAGAGGAAGGCTACAAAGATGATTGATGCTGGCTACAATGATGCCTGGAGCATTTTCCCTACAGGAAAGGCTGAAAGAACTGGGGCTGTTCAGCCTTGAGAAAAGAAGACTGAGAAGGGATCTGATCAATGTTTGTAAATATCTGTAGGCTGCCCAGGGGGGTGTGGAGTCTCCTTCTCTGGAGATATTCAAGACCTGTCTGGATGCCTCCCTGTGTGACCTGTCCTAGGGAGCCTGCTTTGGCAGGGGGGTTGGACTCGATGATCTCTTGAGGCCCCTTCCAACCCCTACAAATTCTCTGTGATGCTGTGATTTCTTCTGTACCCTTTAAACAAAAACCCCTTTCACTAGCAGAATAACTTAACCTGCTGCTAACAGTCCTTTTTCAGATTGACAAAATGGAAACGATGGGTAATGTTTCTGCTTTTTTTTTTATGTGCTTCTTTGTGGTTGCCTACAGACTAGTTAAAAATCTAATTTCCTAAACGTGCCCATATTTCTAAGTTTAACTACTACTAAGATGCAAAGCATTTTGCAAGTTACTGAGAAATAGGATATTATTCCACTGATTTAGTTTTTGTATAGCACTGAAACAGGGTTTTCTTGAAGTATGCCCATCACTTATCTATTTAAGTGTTGCCATACTGGAGAATAGGAAATTGCATGTCTCAGCTTTCCAGGATTCAGCTGTGTTATGCTAACTTTTGAAGCATTTAAGGAAGATACTCAAATGAGGAACATATTATAAAAAAACAAACAAACTCCAACTCCTCAGGGACAAGGCATGAACTTAATGCAGACTTTTCTGGTATCATCTGTTTTGTGACTCTTGACTTCTGCTATTAGCAGAACACCAAATATTGATGGGTGGTGGGGGACAGTGGTACGTGCACGAAGCATTCCTAAATGAAAAAGCAGATCAGGCATTTCCATGTGATGAATATGTAAGCTTTTTTTTCTTTTAAAGTCCCGAGTGAATTTAGCAGTTCAGGACTCAACATGCTTTGAGATAAGATTTTTGCTTCAATTCACTGCATTCTGGAGGTCTAGAAAGAGAGAGACTCCAGTCTGGGAATCCAAATAGACAGTAGTATTTTAATGATGTCTTTAATTCCATATCTATCTTTTTAAAAATCTGCTTCTAATTAATGGAATTCAGGCTCTAATTTCCTAGGCAAAACTGGGCTGAGAAGACGGAAATGCATTGAGAACTTCTCCATACAGGGCACTTCCTTCATCTAGGTACAAAATCAATTTGAACTATCAGTGGCGTGAACCTCAAATCTTGGTTCATGTTTGGCCTCAAAGACATTTGCTGCGTCCTTGGAATCCTGGCCCCACCATTGCAAATCTTATGAGGAGCAGCTGAGAGATCTGGGGTTGTTTAGCCTGGAGAAGAGGAGACTGAGGGGAGACCTTATCACTGCCTACAACTACCTGAAGGGAGTTTGTACAGAGGTGGGCGATGGTCTCTTCAGCCAGGTGACAGGTGACAGGACAAGGGGAAATGGCACAAAGCTGTGCCAGGACAGGGTCAGATTAGATGTTAGGAAAAAATTCTTCACTGAAAGAGTTGTCAGGGCCTGGAACAGGCTGCCCAGGGAGGTGGTTGAGTCACCATCCCTGGATGTGTTTAAAAAAAGGGTAGATCAAGTATTTAGGGGTATGGTTTAGCCTAGGACAGCAATGGTTGGACTCGATCTTAAAGGTCTTGTCCAACCTAGTCATTCTGTGATTTTTGTTTTGCTAATGAAATCATTCCATAATGTCCCAGAAATTAATCTGCATTTGGGACAGGCGAAGGAAAAGGAGAATGCAACCATGATGCGCCAACGCTGATCAGAGGCAAGGGCATAGTAGGCTGAGACTCTCAAAGAGGATTTCTTGTACCTCCCTATCAAATAATTTTCTAGACATGGTAATCAAAATGAAAAAAGAAATGGTTCCTGACCTCTATTTTTTCCTTCCCAACGTATTCCTGAGCAACATCAGATATCTGGTGGTGTGCTTTTAGAGAGGGGCGAGAGAGAGGAGTTATTTCTTTAACTGGATTTTAACCTTCCTAAATTACTTCTCCAGAAACGCAGTGCGAACTGCCCAAAGACTGTTGACTTGTGTTCACTCTCCTAATGTGGCATTTTCAGTCTCTTTTAGCGCCCTGAAAGCTAGAATAGGCCTAAGGTGACGATGTGTAGCCCCCGCTGTTGCAAGGAAAGACCAGGACTCCTGAGAAAAAGGTGCTTTGCCTTCTACCTCCTTTCCTGCGCTTCATCCTGACATTCGAAGTGCTACTGTGGCCCAGGAAGGATGAGCCTGGTGACAGCCGTTTGGGCAAAACTAATTGCAGATTCCTTTCCACCTCTGCTCATTATTGATGTGGAAAGAAAAAGGAAAACCAAAAGAAAAGAAAAAGAAAAAGGAAAAGCTGGCAGAGGCCTTGTTTTGTCTTTGAACTTTGGAAAAGTTCTTCAATAAGGGACAAAAAAAACCCTGATTGGAGAAACATAAGCGCAAGGCTTTGTAAGCAGCCCTAAAATGCAAAGCTTAAGAGTGTTTGAAACAAAACAAGCTAAAAAATAAAATGAATCAATAAGAAAGGTAGGGGCATGTTTCTCAGGTACACTTTCGTGTTTGCAATTAAATTGCAGCTATAGTGCAGTGACAGATTTTCCCGCTTATTTTAATCCAGCAGCTGTGCTCTTCAGGGATGCTAACAGCTGCTGCTTTATCCTATAGCTGTGTTTTTAAGTGTCTCCCTAGAGCTGTTTGTTTACTTGGACTTTTCCTCATTGTGCAAGTTTTGGTGAAACTATTGTAACTTTTTTTTTGTACTCCAAAATGAAGATAATCGAGTTTCAATGAGATGCAACCATCAAAATGTTCATCCTCGTTTATATGGTTTCATATATAATTATTTTAAAGAGCTGTTGTATATTAACTGTGCTATAGCCAGGCTGCAGCCGCTGCCATAGGGTCAGCCCCTCAGCTGGTAATAGGGTATTAATGACAGGACCCAAAACACACAATTGCTGTGTAATTACAGTCCTTATGTTTTACAGATCCGCTTAGAGTTCTGTTGCACAGGTTGTGGTTAGGACTGAAAAGCAGAAAAGGCAGCTGAAAAATGAGACTATTTATATTAATATCCTTCTATGAAGGTGATTTACTTCCTTCCCCCACCCCTCATTTTCAGGTTTGAAACTTCAGAAATCTTAAGACAGGCAGCAAAAGAGGAAAATTCAAGCGATGTACATGTCTCTGTTCTGTAGGGAAAAGGCTTCATTTTTAGGCAGCCAAACAGAAAAGAAACCCCAGGAGACGCTGCCTGATTAACAAGTCTGCGGGGGCTGGCAGGGAGTTCTGCAAGGTTGAAAGCAAACTTGGTGTAACCATTGGCACTTGTTCCACGTAGGAATAGTAAGTTCATTTTTGTGCGCTTCCTGATGCTTGCTCTGTGGTTGCGAGCTGATAGAAGGCAACGCTTCAACTTCCTGAATCCTCTAAATAAAGCATCCTTTTCATATAGAGGTTTTCAAAGAAAGGCACATTGTACTTTCTGCTTTGGTCGGGTTTTCGTATTTGGCTCTTTGAATGAGCAACTTTGGTCGTTAAACAGTTGGAAACTTACTTCAAAAGGCTCAAATGTATCACAAGGAAAAATATCTTCACTTGAATGGCTTGGAGCTGCTCTCAGAAGTTTATTTACATAGCTGTTGTATTGTGCCACAGTTTGAAGGGCATCCAGGCTTCCTCTTTAATCTAAACTCCTTTTGCTTAAATAATTAATTCACAAGTAACTTCAGTTTTCATTATTTCTAAGTCTGTTTCTTTCAAGAGATTGCTGTAGCAAACCAGTGATTATTTAAATACTTGAATTAATACATATATTAGCTCTTACAAATTCAGGTGTAGCAAACAGCAAGTCAGCCAGCCCCTGTCCGTGTGTGTACACTGTAATATGCACAAGTGTGCCTGGGTAGTGAGGATGCAAAGCTCCTGCCCATGTCCTGGTGAAACCTAGTGCACACCTGAGAGAGCTGTTCATTTTCAGGGCCACCTCAAATGTTGAGAAAACCTGTGTTTCACTCCAGTGAAAGTCCTTTTTAAAACTGGGTGGTATGGATTTAGCTGGAATTTCCCGTTCCTGCTACGCCAGGTTGGATCAAGTGGGTAGGCCAGCATCGAATGCTCCATATTCTGGGTTTCTCATTCTCAAGCAAATTATGATGCTTATTCTGCATGATTCACTACACTTTATTATGTTACTAAATCAGATTTATCTCTGTCAGGCCTCTTTTTCCCCAGGTTTGGGGTGTTTTGGGTTTTTTTTTCCACCAGATGCTTAATATTTTGCATGGCACCAATTCCAACATGTTGTTTAAAACAACATCAGTAAAGAGTTAACTCCCATGAGAAGAAAAAAAAAAAGGCAAAATGAGTCCCCACAGGTAGCAGCTATCTATCAAGAAATCATCTAGTACTCTGACGTTTGCTATAGGCGAAATAAAACAAAGCACCACCAGCAATAAATCAATCCTTGTGTGCGGGTACTGTCAAAATAAGCTGTTCTGGCACTCTCTGATCCAGCTTGTAGGCCAAGTAATGCTGTCTTTTCTACATCCCAGAGTTTTGAAATGCCATCGTGCTCAAGGAAGAGCTAGGCTGTCTCAAATATTAATATCCACAAGGTAATGGGTGTCTCCAGCTTGTGTGGGAAACTTTGTTAGGTGCCTTCAAAAGCCAGGCCTTCCTCAGGTAAGCTGTTAATTGTGTGTTGCTTGGGAAAAGTATATTAAAAATATTCCAGCTACAGATGGGCTTTAAAATCAGAGTTGGATTTTGAATATCAAAATGTCTGGAATGGTCTGATGACTTTTTTTAAAATTATTATTATTTTTTGTGTCCCCATTAGAAAGATGAGAAACAAATGCAAGGCTTTGGGTCCAAACTCTCACATACCCCAGAGCTTTAGCATGTGAGTACCTGCCTGGGTTTTGGCCTGGTCCCTTCTATACCTGCAGTATTAAAATAATTAAAAGCAGTCTTTCCCCCTTTTCCCCTGCTATCCTATCTTCTGCCTTCAAGAAAACAAACATCACTGCTGCCTGTTGTGTAAGCCTCTATTTGGTCCACTTTGCTGTCACTGAAGGGGCTTATTTATCTGCAACTTCATACAAGAGGTAGGTTGTGTAGGTGTGGGATTAAAGTCTTTCCAATCTTCAAATCCATAAAAACCTCAACTCCTGTCAGGAGCCTCTCCTGCTTAGACAAGATGAGCATGAAATTCAGACATCTTCCTAAGACATGAGGGGTAGAAAAGGAGCAGGAATATAATGACATCGGCCTATTTCCTTGGTGAGTTGAGTCTGAGGTCATTCTAATATTGTGTGTTTTTGCAGCATTGAGCATACATTTTAGATGTGACGTGGTGTTTCTATTGACCAACCTCTCTGTGGATAAACTACTTCTATGTCTCAGCACCAGAATGAGCATCAAAATGTAGGACGCAGAGATCATGCTGAAATTTCCCTGTATTAAAATACTGCCAAATACTTTCATATAGAGACCTAATTTTAGAATACCACTGCAAACATTGCTAGAAATATTTTAATCTCTGAAAGTAAGTAATAGGTTAGAAATGAAAGTTGAGTAAGAAAGGCTTCTTTGCTTTTACAATGTACAGGGCTATACGTGTGCTGGGGCAGCCTGTCAGCACTAGCTGATGATTTCTGCATCTGGGTCCTGTTTCATGGAGAAGCCTGTATTCCTCACCTTGGAACAAAAGATTACTGGAGATAACTGGTGGAAAACTTATTCCAGTTATTGACTAAGCAGCCTCACCTTCACCCTGCAGCTAACTGCAAGGTTAAAAACTGTAGTAGAAGTGTCCATACTTATCAACAAAATGGGTTTATTTCTTCCCTAGACAAAGCAATATTCCATTACCCTCTGACCATGCTTTATTTTTTTCTAGGTAGACCTGTTATGACAGAATCTCTTCCATTTTAATTAAATTTTTCCTGATACTATCTTCATAAAACTAGCACTTGGAGAGGCACAATCATTGTTTTTAATAGAAGAAGGTTAATACTTGTTAAAAATGCCAGAGGAGCATTCATCACTGCTTAAGTTTTTTTATCTGCAAGGAGAAGATCAGCAAGGATTACTCAGATCTGCTTTTCCAGTGTCATCTCCATACTGATTTAAGACCCAATCTACAAAAGTGTGTAAGTGCTTGCTTATTTTCAGCGTACAGATAATTTAGTAACATCAGTAAGATTGTTGGGCTGTTTCAGCAAAATGTTTAAAATAAAGTATTTGCTTAAATACTTGGATGCCTTCGGGATTTTACTTTCCCCTCACCCCCAAAATGCTGATTTCATGATATTAATTTCTACTTAGCCATCACTGCTCAGAACTGGATCAAGATTTCTGGGTAAATTCATATACATCACTAGAGAGCTGTGAGGCTGTACCAGCTTTCAGCTGCTGGTGTGCTCTAGCCTGAGCCAGGATGAAGCAGCCTCGTGCCTTGATTTCCTTGGGAGGGAAGAGATGCAGACAACTGCAAATTGATGGGTTGAAGTTTTGCCACAGCAAGCAAGTGCTAAATGTTTACTAAAATGACCTGAATTAACCTTCTAGCTGCCCGCAGGCAGATCTATCAAGGGCATAGCAGTCCTGCTTCACTGCTGATAACCTGCAGCCATGTCTTCCTGGGTATCAAAAGACACTTCAGAAGGTCCCAGTAAGCTGCGTTTAGGCAGCAGGAGTTGAACCTTCCCGGCTGTGAATGGTCCCAAAGGAGGATTTGCTCCCAGGCATACAAAGGACAGGCAAATTTGCTGCTTGGCTAAGTTTTTAAAGTCCATCCTCAAGAAAACTCCCACTGATCTAAGGCACGCCAGGATTTCTTGTGCTGCTGGGAAACCTGAAACCTCGCTAGCTAAAGTACCTTAATTAGGCCATTAAAGCCTGGTATAAAATGGCTGTGATAAACAGGGTCAGGAGGGCAAATAAAATGGTCAATGCCTTGTAAAGCCTTTGCTGATCAGCCCTGGATTCAGACTGCCCCAAACCAGGTTTTCACAAAATAAACCACCTGGTGGCTCCTGGTCAAGGCCTTGCGCTTTGTCAGTGCGTGGGCACGGTGTGTGGGCATGGTGCTCTAGCTTCTCACCCCCTTCGCTGCCTTGTGCTTGCTCTGACTTTCTAATTCTGGTAAGCTTTAATTTAGTCCAACTTTGGGATTGAATATGTGTGTTTTGGGAAGTTTGAAACACCTCGTCTTTGTTTTTCCTGGGCAGGGGCTGGTTCCAGAACAAGGGCTCCAGCACGTCTTCATATTTCTTTTTGAGAAATGTTTTAATATTTGTGGTTACTCTGGGAGGCTGAATTGAAAGAATTTGGTACAGTGTCAGGTGTAGGGCCTGCGTACATACACACAGATGTAAGCAGAATGCAAGCACAAATCTCTGGCAGCTTTGTATCCTGGTGGGTCCAAAGAAGAGACAAGTTTGAAATACTCACCATAAAAGAGCACAAGGGTGTACTCGAGAATGGTAGGGCAGGATTTTCTGTATGTGTAGATGGTAAAACCTTTTTGCTTTGAGGACTCAGCATTTCTGATGTCAGGAATTTATGTTCAGAAGAAATAAGATAAGGCTTGAAGCTGTAGATGTGAGAAATAAAATGCAAGTATGAAACCCTCAGCCTATTACTTCCAGCACTCTGCACATTCCTGCAACCAGATTATATTCTTATTGTGTGAGTTAGTTAGTATTTGATTGGGCTGTTAGACCTGGGTGAGGTGGTTGTTTTTTTTAGCCCACACAGTTTGATGGGAAAATACAGTGGGCAACCAGTGCTGCTGCTGAATTTGCCTGTAATGAGGAGAGTTGTCTCGGGGAGGTCTAAGACGGCTGAAAATCTGCAAAGAGTGGAAATGTTTTGATTCGTATAGCCCTTGGTGGAAATGACACTTTTGTTTAAAGAATGCACGATGATTTTGAAGAATAAGAATCCCATACTGGCAATAGCCTTCCCTTTGAACTAAGCGCTTCCATCCACGGCTGGACAGGTGGTTTCACAGGCCTGTGCTGGGACTGGTGCGGTGTACTGTAGGGACGGGCATCCATGCAGACCCCTGTCCCTTTGGCTCTCTCTGCGGCCCTCTTCCAGGGTGCTGAGGGAGCTGGCCGCCCCTGCTCCACTGAGCACGGGGAGGCTGCCATCTCCCCCCTTTCCGCAGAGAAAAATCTTCCAGAGCGGTATTTTGTAGTGGTTGGTTTGGGGGTGGGTTTTGTGATTGTTAAATCGCCGGCAGTTTTTAAATTTCATTTTTTTTTAATGGAAATAGGTGCTGTGGGAATCCCAGCACAGGGTTTTGGCAAGATTAGTTTTTTAGTTAAGAAAATAAAGAAGCTGTGGTTCCTAAAGTTTGTAAGCCATAAAATAGAGCGTTGTCGTGCGCCGGTGACTGAACTAAGCGGAGTCCCACGGTGCCCTCTTGGCGAGGGGGCGGCTATGGGGCAGGGACACTATCCCACCCCCCCCACCAACCCGCCGACCCACTACCCTCCGCTCCGCGCCTCTGCCCCGCTGCCTCCCTCGGGTTGCAGCCCCGGGCGGCCGTTTCCAACCCCGTGGTCGAGGGCGGCAGGAAGATACCGAGGAGTTACGGAGGAAAGGCTCTGGAGCCGCTCTCCCGGCTGGCGGGCGAGCAAAGGAGGCCCGACCCATCAGCCCAAAGCAACGGCTCCCCTTCGTGGGTTTACGACCCCCATGGCCGGGGGTGGCAGCGGCGGGGATGGGCGGTCCCGGGAGGCGGAGGCGGGCGGAGGCGCAGGAGGCGGTGCGGCGGGACGGCCGAGCCGTGGCGGTCC
Source organism: Zapornia atra (assembly GCA_013400835.1). Classification (NCBI taxonomy): domain Eukaryota; kingdom Metazoa; phylum Chordata; class Aves; order Gruiformes; family Rallidae; genus Zapornia; species Zapornia atra. Next base: position 69,647 of record VZTU01017693.1, read on the forward strand.
GCGGAGGGCAGCGGCGCCGAGCTCATGTCAGCCCGCGCCCGCCGACGCGCAGCGCCTCAGGGGCCGCGCTGAGCGCCCGGCCCGCTCCCGCGCTTCGTCTCTTCGGCCTTTCCCCCCTCTCCCTCACCCCCCATCGGTTTTATTTTGGTTTATTTTATTCCTTTTATTTTTATTTTTTTTTAATGGAAGGGGAGGAGTGCGAAATCAACTAAAAATGAGCCAAAATGTCTGAGAAAATGTCCAGCTTTCTGTACATCGGGGACATCGTGTCCCTGTACGCGGAGGGCTCTGTCAACGGCTTCATCCGCACGCTGGGGTGAGTGAGGGAGTGAGGGGCCGAGGGCTGTGTGAGCCGTGGGGCGGGGGGAGAAGGGAAGGCGGGTGGCGGCCGTGCCGTTCTGTGCCGTGCCCGGTGAGGGCAGCGCCGGCTGCAGCACAGGAGGCGGCCGGCAGCGCGCTGCCGCCGCGACCTCGGTGGCGGGGAGAGGAAAGTAGGAAGTGATGAAGAGGGGAGAAGGCAGGAATGAGCGAGGTTCTTGCACAGGCCTGGGGCAGCCGGGCCCGGACGGCGGCGGTACCGGCGGGGCGGGGCGGGCAGGCAGGCAGGCGGCAGTGCCCGGCGGCGGCCCCGTGTGGGGCTGACCGCGCTCCTCGCTTCCCCGCTCGGCTCCTGCCGGGGCTGCACCTCCGGGCCAGCCCAAACCGGAATACCCAGCGTTTGCCAGTACCCGCTCTGTAGAAGTCGTCCTGTGCCGGACCCAGATGCATTAATGCAGTCGTTATTTCCAGCTGGCTCGCTCGGGTGGGGTTTTCTGGGGAGGGCTTCATTTCACCGGGAATTTCTGAGAAAGATGTAAAGGACCAAAACTTTGCTTTCTTGCTCATCGCGGTAATCGGCTTGTTAAACGTGTATCCCCCTTCCTTCTGGTTTGCGTTTGCCTGAAGCCTTATCTGCAGTCGTTAGTAATCAGATATTTAATTTCATGGGGATGCTTTTTTTCCACGAGCTGCCTTTTCTCTCTGTGGGGTGAAGAGCTGTCGTGTAGCTGCGTCTGCTTTGCTGAGCTACTCCTGCCTGCTTGGGGTTTTTATTAACCTTGACCGCTTTAAAGCACCTTTTTGGAATCCGGGACAGAAAACCACAGCGAATGACGTTTGGAATGCATCGGTATGATGTAACACGGCTGTAGCAATATGTGACGAGGGTGCAGTGGTTCCCTCTGATGTTGGTAGGAGAGCTGCACTAGTATGGGTGACTGTGGCATGCCCAAAGTAAGCGTGTCCTCAAACCTTTGTCAATGGAAGCATCTCCTGCACTGCTTGAAACGTAGTGATCTCTCCTTCATGAGGTGGCTGTGTCATTCACTGCTTAAATGTTAGCTGTACCTTTGTAACAAGAATTCAACCTTGCAAAGGCTGGTCCACTGCTAACTGCCGTGCGCCTGGGTATCGCTCCCGTATGGTGTGTCAGGCTGCCTGTGTCCTGAGATGGCTTCAGTGGGGGACTGTAGGGCCACATAAAGGCAGTATTAAAATACTGACATTAAATGACTAAGTCAATCATCAGGGTACTGTTATTGGAAAAAAGACAGTGTTTGAGGTCCTTTCTATTTTTTTATCTTATTATTATTTCCTACCCATGCTGTTCACTTAATTCATCTCTTGACAAATGTTTATTCCATGGTTTGTTCCTCTATTTGTTAATCTTGCGCCTTCTCTGTGACTATTTTGCCTCAGATCTCCTTTTGTTTTGCTGACTTGAGTAATTTTAAACCCTCTCTGCAATCGTTTGTTTTCTGCAACTGTTAGTCACTGGATTTTGGCTTCTTCTAACCCCAGCGCTCCTTCTTCATTGGCTCAGTTTGTTGTCGAGGTGTTTGGTTTTGTTGTTTTGTCTCATTGCTGTGTTCTGTTATCTGGGGCAAGCTCAATTTGCTGTACTTTTCTTGTACTTTTCATTATGCTGAGAAATGTTCCTTGTTTCATAGAATATCTGCTTGTCTGGAGTCATAAACGTTTCTGCTGTGACTGACGCTTGTACAACTGCGCGTTGCTTGAATACACGTTGGCGTTCTTGTATTGCAGTCTTGGGACTGCTGAGCCTCTCCTCATCCCTCGGAGCTAGGGCAGGGCGCTTGCCCCCGGTTTTGTTGATGGGAAGCCAAGATCAAAGCTTGCCTAAGGCACTTGTAAGGCACTTGGGAGTTCTTTACAAGGAGAAATAATTGAATTCAAGCCAACACACGAACTAACAGGCCGTCCAGGCTCTTTTAGCAAGAGCCAGCTAACCCAGCTCAGGAAAACTACCTGGGATGAGGTGGGACTCCTGGGTGCATCTCTTGTTCTGAAGCAGGCCAGGAATGCTGATGTAGCTGCTTTTTAGTATAGTTGGTTTTGCCCTGCCAGGGAGCAGGGCACAAGTCCGCTGCGGAGCTGGGATGCTGGAGTTGAGGATCTGAAGGCCTTAAAGGAGAAATCACCAGTGGGAATGCTGGCTCCTCTGCTGGTGGTACAAGAGCTTGGACTGAAATTTGAAGTTACGATGCCAAGTCCTGTTATCTGTGCCAGCTATAGCAATTACTGCCTTCTGTCTCTTGCATTGCTGCAACTGCTCCAAAAAACCTCAACTGTCTGTTCAGGAAAGATGCCTGCCCAGCTTGGTGTGCAGCCATTGCTAAACTCCTGCATCTTCTGCATTCCCGCAGGTCCTATGCTTAGGTGCTTGTGGTGGCTTTTGTTGGTGAAGACAAAGTGAGGTAGAAGCAGGAATGATGGCTTGCTCGCCTCATTTGGCTGATGCGGATCCTTGCTTTGCCCGTGTGGCTTAAGGTGCTGTTTTGGATGGTGCTGGGCAAATGAATTTGTTGCTTTTGTGCTATTTAGTCCATTGGGCAGTTTCGTGCGGTTGTGAGGTCTTGAAATCCAGCTCACGTCTAGTGACTCCGCAGCAGGGAGAGTCCTGTTTATTTTAAACTGTCAAAGCCTAATTGTTTCTTAAACAAAGCATGAGTGAGGCCATTCTATAAATAAGATTAAAAAGTGCACAGCACCTCTCCAGGCGGAGGAGGTCTGTCACGTCAGCAGACCTTACGCCTTGAGGAGTTGAACCAGCTCAGCAGATGAGCTTTGAGGTGGAGATTTCCAAGCAAAGGCTGTTTCACACTTTTTAGAATTTCTTTTGCTCATTTGCTAGTGCAGAAATTTTCATGTGCTCAGTTTAGGAAACCTAAAGCCAGGAGAAAGGTTGAGCTATTCGGATCAAGTGTAGGCTCAGGTTAATATCTACTAGAGCCTGAGTGTAGAATCTTCCTCTCATGCAGCAAGGACCTCCTAGTCTAGGAGGTCTGTCCTCCTTGTTCAGGAGATGGGGCATCCATGCCCCCTGGCCCCGTGTCTGGGTGAGAGCACTTGGTGGTGGAGGGGGAAGGCAGTAGTGCCTTGCCACACCTTCCTCTATGAAAACGGTTTGAGGGTTGCTGGAGCAACAAGATGCTGTAAATGGGACCCAAAAGGTCTGGGCACTTCTGTGAGCTGTGTGCTCCTGTCCTTGTTTCTGAACTGTTTCTTTAAACAGCTGTTGAACATGAGTGTGAAAGCTCTACTTTTAGATTTGATCCCTCTCAGTCAGAAGAGGAAACTGAACTTCACTTCCGCATCTGGGGTTAAGTGCTGTAGTGTGGGATGGGGGCAGGGGCAGGAAAGTCAGGCAGCGCTGCTCAATTCTTCATCCTGTATCTGTGTTTTAAAGGAGAGCAGTTGTGCTCAGTTTTTGGAAGAAAGGGTCTAACTACTTGTCTCCAGGAGGATGTTCCAGGCTGTGGATCCTGAGTGAAGGGGGGCATCTCTGGGTAATGGTACAGGAGAGGGTTTTAGGTAGGGCTCAGCATGCTCCATTGGCTGCTGCAGGTCTCTGGGTAGTTGATGTACTTCAGAGTCCAAGCAACGCCTTGCTATTCTTTCTGCTTGGCTTTGTGCTCATGCTGGGTTTGGTGATGTGCAATCTGGTTTTTCCAATCTCGGGGTGCTCTGAGTTTCTCCACCCTCCACTTCCTTTTTAAAAAAGGTGAATGCTTTTGAATGTATATAAACTGATACTTACAGTCCCATACAGAGAAGAAAATGTTTGGGGAAAGGAATTTACATCCATGGGAAGCTTTCTGTCATTTTGAGATGTATTTGGTACTGGATTATATCGAGCTGTGATAATAATGTGAGGTTGTTTCCTCTCCCCACCCCCACCCCCCATTTTTGAGCTTTTAGTTTGGTTTAGGTTCTGTGCAGTTGGAGGCTTTGTGTCTTGTGGGAGGTATGTGGCAGAGCTGAGGGAATGAATCCAGGTATCTGGATTAAGTTCTCCTAGACCTGCATCTGAACCTTGAGACCACCTTCCCCAATACTTGGGCTGTAAATGTTGGTAATGAGGTGTGCTGGGAATTAGAGCTGCTGTTAATCACCTATCAGTATAGTGAGGGGAAAAAAAAGTATTCTTAGTTGGAGAGGTGGAAAAAAAGTAACAGTGGCCCACATCAGCTGTTGGAAAGTTTGACGATTGGGCCTGTTAGTCACCATCACCATCTGCATTCCTGTCTCACCTCCATAAATGCGGTTCTGTGCCGTAGTGGCAAGAAACCTCATGGAACATAATTAATGGAGCATGCAGCCAGAGCTGCCTCCTAGGTAATATATGGCCATGGATGACGAGGAGGCTGCAACTGATTTCTAATTAGCAGCAAAAAGAGTGCTGTATTTGGACTCATTTTCTTGCATTTAACGTTGATTTCTCTTGAACAACTTCTCTCTTTCTTTTTTTTTTTTCTTTCTTTTTTTTATATTTGTGGAAGTGTGTGCCAGAACTTTCTGGTTTAAAATTAGTATCACAAATTTTGTTTGGGCTCCTTCACTAAGCTTTTGTGCGTTAGTTGTCTTCCTGAATTTGGACTTGACACACAGGCTGAATCAGCCATACTTTGTGAAGAGGCAAGGTTGAGTAAAATGCCTGTGGTACTGCATAAACCAAAACATTACAAATACCACCAAGGCTAAAAGGTGTCATCTTGGTGCTCTCAGGAATGGTGCTATGGGAAAAGATGTAGTGACTGATGATGCTTCAAAACATCAATGTACTGTTTTAACGGATTCACTTTTTTCCCCCCCTACTTCTCTACCCTACTGTAGGCTATGCTTAGAGAAAGCATATATGTCCTGCAATAGTGAATTGTTCTTTCTTTTGCCAGCTAACAAAATGTAATTAATTAGGAAAGAATAAAAAGCCTGAAGAAAGTGTGAGCGGCATAATTAGAATTACTCATAATTTAACTCTGATACAGAATCAAATAATACATGGAAGAGGGAAGGGAAAACAAAATTCAGCTTTCCTGTGGGCAAAAGTACTTGTATATTTTATTACTGAGGTACTTTATCCTCCTGCCTGGTGGTACCATTGAGATTTGACGGTTTTGATTGTGTGTTTCTTCATACTTTAAAAATTATTTCAATACTGTGTAGGATTAGCATTTTGAGAAATATGTTCTCTTGTTCATCTTCCTAATGCAAAAAGCACTGGCCTCAATTTTGCAGCTACTTTGACTGTATGCTAATGTACCTGGGGAACCTAATTTGGCCCACTATGTGACGCTTTTCAGCTATATGATGTGTTTCTTTTCTGTGATAACTTTCTTAAGCATGAGCCATCCTATGTGCATTATTAAATACCTTCATTGATCTTACCGTAAACGCCACGTAAGCGGAGATGTAGACGTATAAATACAACCCTGTATCCCGCGTACCTTGCAGTTCAATGCATGTATCAAAGCTTATATCCTCTGTAATTATCCACTCACATTAGCAATTAGGCACCGCTCCAGCTTTGCTGTTTATAATGAACTTATTTTGATGCTCATCTCAAATATTCCAACAACAGCGCTGCCTTTAAATAAACAATGAGACAAAGCTTTCCACAAAGGGCCCTGATGGGAGTGCAGCAAGTAATGAGCCCTGGAGGGGATTTGTTTGTTTCAGATGTTTGAACCCGAGCATGGAGCACAGCTTGGGTGTGAAGGACGTAGGATTAGGCTTAATTACAGCATTATGATTTATGAGACTGTATGCTAAAGTGTAATATCCTTGGTTCAAAGAGCTCAATATCAAACAGAAGTGGAGAGAAAATTGGGGTTAGGGATGGGACCAATTGGTTTAATGTAAAAGCGAGTTTACCCGTAAGCTGTGTGGTAGTAATGGGAATAAAGGAGGACTGGAATTTTAAATGGAGGGAAGCGGTGTAGCTCTTACAACCTCTGCAGTTCTCAGCTTGGGCTATGGGTAATGTAGGGAGTAGTTGGGAAAGAATGGGGAGATTGTTTAACTCGCATGACTTTAAGTCTGATTTAACTTCCTTTTACATAACGAGGGGATTAACTAAACGGTCTTTATATGGTTCTCATACTTGCTAGAAATAAAGGCTATCCTGTATGTTAATGGTGCCACAGAAGAAAGAGTCGGATCAATCCTTGGCTTCCTCAGCTTGGAGCACCTTCTCGTAAGAAGCACATGAACCTTGGCTCAGCTGGGTGTTTTGCTGCACAGCGAGGTGTTTGAAGCCTGCTGCCCTTCGTTGTTCGTGGTGCAGGCTGGTGCTGCTGCTTGGCTGAAGCGCGAGCCTGTTTGCTGGGCAACAGCACAAAGCCACGTCCCCTGCACGTGTATTTAGTGTACTCCAAAGTCTGGGTTTTTTGCTTGCTTTGGAAGGCCTGTTACTTCTTGTACGCAAAGAAGACAGGTGAAGTTCAAGTGAGACCTTGATATACTTGAATAGGGATGTTTATGGGGAAAGAAGGAGAACGGAAAATGAATGATAGTTCGGGATTTTACTTCTTTCCTTGTCTGTGTTGTATTATATCTCTAATTCAGAGATGCATGTTTTATGTTAAGGACCTAAACCCCATTATAGCTGATTCTTTTAAACCTTTGTTTGTTATTTGTATGGTATTCCATCTAATTACTTGAATTAGTACTTCTACCGCTACATAGATCTGTAGATACTGTCCTGGTTTCACCTGTTCATAGTGATGCTAAACCTTGGGTTTTTGGACCCAAGGCATATGCCTTGGGCTGAATGTTTTTGTGGGGAAAGTTTCACGTAGCATGGCATTTCTCAGAAGACAAGCAAAAATGTATGTTAAATTTTTTTGTTTGTTTTGGGGGGCTTTTTTTGGTTCGTTTTGCTTTGCTTTGCTTTTTTNTCTTGCAGCTCTGTGTTGAGAGCCTCCCTGAGCTGCAGTGTGGTCTTGAGACACTCTTCTCCTCAAGCACAGAGGGCTTCTCCTTCCCTGCTCCTTTGGAGACTTGCACAGGGTTTGACAGGGCAATGAGTTAGGAAAGGATCTCATTCAGGTCCATACAACCATGTGGGCTGTCTCAGTACCTGCATCTTGCTGGAGGGCAGTGGGTGTTTCATAGCAGGGACAGCTTCTCCTCTCTGCTGGCAGTGGGCACCAAGAGATCCCCCCGCCTGTCCTGCAGCTAGGTGGGAGGTGAATCCCTGTTCCCAGGATTTCCCAATTCTTTTTCTGGGGGGCACAGGGCAGCTTTGGTTGTCCAATCACTTTGTGTTCACTGTCTCTGGAGAAGAAAAAGTAATTACTGGTTTTGCTACCTCAGTTGACTTCAAATATGAAACAGACTTAAACCAAGAAATTACATTCTAGCAAGGTAATGGTTCTGATCACAAAACTGGAAACAGTTAAAACAGGAGAACAGAACACAGAGGAAACACAGGCTTAAAACCTACTTGGTATTTATGACTTGCATTAGGTATTGCTTGAGGTTTTTGGGGACTGTTTCGGCTGTGGTAGCCAAAAGATTGTCAGAAGTACTGTTGTCACTCTAATGCTGTCTTTCCAGCTGTCATCCCGTGCCCAAACCCCTGTCCACCTCTTAGGCTTCTTTGCAGTTTTTGATTGAATAGCAGCAAAGTTTCATCCAAAGCACAGAATTTAAAAACATGAATTTATAGCTTCATAATAAAGGAAAGAGGACCCTAAAGTGTTGAGTGGGCTGGGCTGCCTGGAGTCTGAGTGGGTGCTGCTGCAGTGGTCTGCAGCGTGCCTGAGCATGGGCCACCCCTTGCAGAGCTCCCGCAGCGCTGGCTCTTCTGCTCAGGTTTACCTTCTGACTTAGCATGCTTACTGAACTGTCATTCTAGACTTTGGGCAGATGTTGCAAACCACGCCCATGAGTGCTTTTGCCCCTCTTCTTTCTGCGTCTCTGGTTTAGGGAGTCCTTTCATGGTAGTGGGAATGTTTAGGAACTCGGCAACTTGAGATGCTGCCTGTGTCTGAAGCTGCCCCAGCCCTTCGTGGCCTTCACAGGTGCATCACATCACCTGAGCAGGATTTCCCTTGCACTGCTTCCGCTGCCTGATGAGTGCCCACTGCTACAGGTTGCAGAAAAGAAAGCAGGGAAAATGGTCTCCCTGTCCTTTCAGTGGTCTCCCTTGCTGGCCTCTGGATGATGAAGAGCAGAGAGGGGAGATGGGTACAGAGGGCTGTGTTGGTGAATGTAGGGTGAGAAATCAGCAGAGCAAGGGTGCATGGAAAGAGGTAGGTGTGTGTGGTGGGGTGGTAACTACTGTGCATGGTCTAAAAGGCAACACGTGTTAGAGGGGAAGTAGGGCTGAAGAGGAACAGAAGATGGACAGTTGCTTCTGGGAGTCCCCTGCTGACAGAAAATAGCTATGAAAGCTACTGGCAAACTGTCTTCCTTCTTTCCAAATCACTGCATGTGGAAGAAAGCAGCTTGTCACTGCCACTGAATACTTTCATATTGCAAATGGTAGAACTCTGTGCTGAGGCTGGTGTGATCTCAAACAATTGAATATTTGATTTCTTTTTTTCCCCCCAGGGTTTTTGATGTTTAAGAGAATTCCTCAGGAAGAAATAGCAGTTTTAAGATTGTCTGTGGTACCTTATGCAATTGTTTGTGTAAAAGCACAACAGTCCTTCCTGATGTGGTCGTGGATGTGGCTGACTTGCAGGCAATGTCCAATGCCTCTGTAGGAACTAAGGTTATGTATAAAGAATTGCAGTACTCCAGAAGTCTTCTTTCATTTGAATGCTCCTTCAGCTTGTTGCTACCACAGGAGTGAGGGCATGGAGCTGAAATTTATTCGAAATTACTCTACAGAAGGAGGTTATAAGAGCATATCCAAGTGTGGTTGTTACTGTTTGACATTGTAAGTTAAGACACTGCTATTAAGCTCACTGCGGCTCTTCTCAGCACAAAGAATTGGTATTAAAACAGTAATGAAGTTTTTGTTCTTTGACCTCTGGGAGATAAAAATCAATGTCATTAAAATAAAGTCAACAAACAAACCCCAAGACAAGGGTTTTTATGTGAATCTGAAAATACAGAAACTTGTTATGATCCAGTGCTTGGGCGGCTTATCTGGATTTACTTTTAGAGGCTTGTTTGAATTTCAAACAAGTTTTTCTTTTCCTGCACTTGAGACAGGCAAGTTAATGAACATTGCAGAGGCAGCTGAAATCACCCAGTTGCACGATTAGGAAAACAACTGCCTAGGCTCATGGTAAGCTCCACATTTTTATACCTACTCCCCACAGTTAAAAGACAGCAACCTGGTTCTTAGGGATTTTCTTCTTTTTGGTGTAAATGTGTGCTGGTATTGCTGCTTGCAGAGCAGAGGCAGGCCAAGCACAGGAGGCTCCCAGGTACCCAGCTGCCTGCCTGCCTGCCTGCCTGCCTCTTGACACTGCTTTGGATGAAAGCCGGAGGAGCAGCACGCACAAGCCGCCAAAGTATCCCCAGCCACCCTGGCAGGACAGGTTTCATTTCACTGTGGGGAATTTTGCCTGGCTCCAGTGTGCATCTACATCCTGCTGCCTGGGAGATTTTGTGTAGTTGTGTAATCTTGAGTGCTGTGATGTAGAAAATTTAACTAGGCAGCTTTAGAGGGCAGCTAAGTGGAATGTGACCAGTGTAGTTTTATCCTAAATCTTGCAATACCTGGCATTATTTGTAAATCCCAACTCCCAAGGCCCTATGAGTTTCAGATATCCTCAGGTTTAATTTAAGAAAAAGTGAGTTGCTCTCCCTCATGGACGTGGAAAAAAGCTTGAAAATAGGAATGTTCACAAGTGGAAGGTGTGTAAGGAATGCCCTGAGTTTTCTTCTGCTAAGTTTCAATCCAAGCACATGGTGTGTAGGTTGGGGGGACGACTAACTAATGGTGTGCGAGTGCTTGAGGCTGCAAACAGGGCTTTTTGCATGACCTTGTTGATGTAATTTTAAAGTTAGCTGGGTTTGCATTTCTGATCGGCTCGCCAGTTCCTCCAGATAACTGAATCAGTAGTGTGCTTTGCTAAAATATTCCAAGTCACCTTCTAAATCTAGTTAATATTTTTTTAATCATTCGGAAACAGTAAATATAGAGGGAAAGACTGGATAGCAGTTTTGAAAACACTGAAAGCAGACCTTTGTACGTTTGAGCGGTGAAAAATGTTGAGATGCATCACTAAGCAAGTTTCATTTTCCCAACCAAAGAGTAAAAGTTTTAAGGCTGCCTAGAAAGTTAAAAAAAAATCCTCCTTCATTTTAAAAAATAGTAATAAAAAAACCCCCTGTCCCAAGTGATAATGTTGGCAATACTGTTAGTAATATTTATTTTGACATCTTTGACATCTGGATGATTTCCGACTTCAAGTATTGCCTTTTGCCAAGGTAGGCTTGGTTTCAGCTGAAGGCACCGTTCCCCCCCCTCACGCTTGTGAGGGTGCCAGCCTGTGGACTTCACCCCTGCTCCAAATTGGACAAACAGGACCTAGTGAGCTAGACTCTCTGCAGACTGCTAAAAAGTCAGGGTTCAGTGAGGAGTTTGGTGGGACTTCATTGTTCTAAAAGGAAGTTTTACGTCAGGTTTGCTGATGTAAAAATCAGGTAGGGCCATGTCTGTAATGCTTCTCAGGCTGAAGGCAGAATTCAGCGGAGCTTTAAGGTTGAACAGGTTCCCTAAGTAAGGAACTGATGTAATAAATATTTTGGATTTTAGTGCTGCTGTAACAACAGTGAAGTTGAGTACTTCAGCAAATACCAGAAGCTCAGATTTTGAGTAAGATTTTCACATATCTTTACAGATATCTTTTCATATCACTGCTGTTAGTGCAGTGTGTTATTTATAGACCACATTAAGAGTGTTAGAATACAGGAAAAAATAAATAATCCTTGCCCTTAAATGATAAAAGTACAAAATAACATGCAGAAAATTTAGTGGATATTGTGTGCTAGTTCTTTTTTTCTTTTTGTTGAGGAGGAGGTAATAATTTATTTGTCAGGCTGTATGCTTGTTACATACTACACATTCTTTTCTTCAGAAGACATAACTAACAAAATAGGGGCAAAGATTCATAACATTATTTCCTGTATAGATGGTGTGAGGTGTAAGTCCTACACCTGAAAATTTGTAGATTTATGGTCTGGAAATGTCAAGAGGCATTTAAAAAAAACAAGAGAAAAGATGCTGAAGAGAATTCCAGTTAAGATTTTTATTTCTTGGGATAGATTTTCAGGAGTATCAATAACTAGATTAAGATTTGGTCATGAATCCATTCAGAGGCGAGCATCCGGTTCTTCAGAGAGGGCACTGCTATGGACCCTGGGCAGGTGCAGGATTTGGGTTAGAGGTGTGCTCAGTTTGTGTTAGCAGTGGCTTCTCTTGCAAAAACAAAACAAGATCAGGACCTGACAGGCAATAAGTCCTGTCTGTATTAAACTTTGTAGTTGAACAGGTTTTTCCGCCGCTGAATGTAAGGACCAGTTACTGTAATTTCCCACCCCCCAATATCTGGGATATAGTAAACCCCTACATTTTAAATTTCTGTTCTCATTTGAAGCAGTGCTGTGCGTTACACTGGTGGAGACAAACTCCCAGTCTGCTGGACCATGTATTCTATTCCATTTCCTTTCCGTGGCAGATTAAACCATCTACTGTGATTAGGCTGCTCTTACTAGAGTAATTTTGAATACTTGACTAGAGCTGGAAGTGGGACAGTTGCTGGTCTGAGTTTTCAACCCTGGATCTAAAGTATGTTTGAAGGGAATTACTGTAGTAAGGGATGGTACACAAGCAGAGGAGTGACTTGCACAGGGTCGTTAACAAATTGTAGAGTATAACCGAAGTCTCCAGAGTTCCACGTCAATGCTCTTTTTGTAAATGCTAATCTAGTAAGATGTTCAATGTACACAGATTGTTTTATGTTGCCTTATCTCATGGTAAGCCTTGGGAGTAAGCCAGCTGTGACAAAAATAGGTAGTTTATTAAAGGGTCCATGTGTCAAATGCTTTGTAAGTCTATATCTAAAGGTGCAGAATAATCTCTGTCATTGCAAGAAAAAAATGTGCTGAAAAGAGTTCTACTCTTGCTCGCATTACTGTCATGCTCATACGTTGGGTGGAACCTCTTTGACACTGCTAAGTATAATTACTGTTCCTCATTTGTAATGGAGGTGTGAGATAAAATCCTTCTTCCTCTCTGCAACCAGCTGAAGCAATACAAGTCATCAGCCAAAGCTCATACGCTCAGTATGTCCTGAGTAAAAGCTGAGTTGTGTTACCCAGGAAGCTTCTTAGAAAGAAGTTCAGCATTGACAGGGTGAGCTATATAGGCCTGAGTGGAAGTACAAAGAACATAGGACAAAAACTCAGTCATAGGCAGAGAATACCTGCTACATTGACCCGAGGAAAATAAAAATGAGTCTGCTATTGAGCACTGTTCTCCCTGGAAGCTGTCATTAAAGAAACCTCTGCTGTTTGATTTCTCCTGTCTCCACAAAACCAAGAATTTATAAATTCTTATTTCCAAAGAAATAAGCAAGAAAATACCTGACACCACCTCAAACTTGCCTTTACGTTGGAAACAGCCCTTAAATCTCCAGACCTGTTGATATTGCTTGTGTCTAACAATAACTTGTATCATGAGATGGATCCAGCTTCCAGAATGGAAATCTGTGACTGGTATTCTCATCTCAGAAAGACCAGAAAGAATTGGTACAGTTTCTAATGCAGGAGCTGGAAGCCTTACAGATGGAGTTAAAGCAAGACTAACTAAACATGCCATCTGAAAAAAAAGAACTGGGTGCATCTGGAGTCAAAGCAAAGAGGTTTCCCAGTGAACACTTTGAATGATGATTTGCAGGTGAAAGTGAAACCTTTTATGAGCAACAGTTAAAAACTGTCTGGTCAAGTTTGTGAAATGAGCAAGCAATATGCCCACTCTCAAACAGCAAGGTGGGTCAGTGGGATGGTTAAAAATATATTTGCTGTGATTCTGATTGTTTTCCACAAAATATAGAGGAGGAAAGCTTTCAATTGCTTTGAGTGTGAGCTTCAGCAAAGACTTGTCTTTAGAAATTATCTTGCATCAGTTACCCAAGTGTGGAAACCTCTGCATTAGAGTTCAGGAGGTGACGAAGGAGGTCAGGAGGTACGCTAAAAGTTTTTAACTACCTGGGAAGAATTCCCACTGGTTTTTAGAATTTCAGACATTTTCATGATCTGGAAACGGTTAGGACAGGCTATGCTGAGGCATCTTGAGAATAGCTCACTGTGTGGTTGTAGGAATTAATAGGGCTGTGCTTTCACAGATCTGGGAGCAGTAGGGTGACCTTCACGCCTCACCCAAATGAACTCTCTGGAAGCTAGTTGCAGGTGCTGCCTTAGGCAGAACATCAAAGGATTGTTTCAAGGAAAGACTGCTGAAAAAATAATTTTTTCTTTCCTTCCTTTCCTGCAACTTGCAAGGGCTCCTGAATCAGATGCAGAACCTCCTGAATCATCCACTTGAAGAATGTATTGTTCCTGGAATGGACTTCAGAAGCAGCCAAAAGCTTTCCCAGGAGAGCATTTGGGGAGCTAATTGGCTCTTGCAATCATCTTAGTGTAGCATACTCTCAGAGTGGCAAGATCAAGGTTTTCTGGTCACATCAGAGAAGCTTGGAGTTTAGAAATGACATAGTACATAGGAGCTTATATTGATTCAGAAATTGTATCATGGCTTTGAAACTGCCAAAACTGGGGGGCTGCAAGCGTCATAGCTGATTTGAAAAAAGTATGATTTGATGAAGTGTAAGCAGGATGTGGAAAATGGTGCAGGAAGTGTGATGTTTGCAAGATAGCTAAGACAGAGAGCCCCAGGGCAACAGTATCTTGTGGGGACATCAATGGACTATGTTGCTGAAGAGGTTTTTTTTTTTTTTCTCTGCCAGAGAATTGATAGTTAGACCGTCCATTGACATGTCTCCCAAAATCATCTGACCAGAAGGCCCTGGAAATAGAAGAGAATTTGCTAAATTATTTTTGTAGATTTAGAGTCAAGAGAAAGCCATCTGTGGATCAAAGGAAGATTTTAAATTCCAAGTGTTTTGCTAAATTTTTGAGCTTGTAGGTTTCCGTAGAAGATGCGTTATCCCAGTGTGCCCACAGTCTGATGGCTGTCGTAGAAAGGATCATTGTAGACTCATACCTTCAACTGCCTTATTTTATAGATTCAAGGAAATTAGGGTGTTGTATCACACTGCCTTTGAGGGACTTTAAACGGGAGTGGGTGAGACTGTAATTATACTCCAGACCTTATTTTGTTTCAATATAAAGCAAATCTCTTTACTATATCTGGGGTGATGTGGACTGTGCAGAAGATCAAACGTTATTTTTACAGGAGAGTGTATGGAGTCCAGGAATTGGCTGGATGTGAGTAAGACATAACGAAGCAAGGAGAATTCAGTCTTGATTGCACTTTTTGCCTTTTTTTTTTGTTTACTGTAGTTCCAGATACATGTGCTACAGTGGTTTAGCTTGTAGTGACAAGCATGCGGACTACAGAGATCAAGTTTATATCCAGATTGAAGAATGAGGATTTCCTGCAAGCTGGAGTGAAAGAAAGTGGGTTTTTTTTCAGTAGCTGCTTTCCATCTGTTATCTTAGATGGTTTAGCAGTGATCATACAAGAACTAGAGGTATTTTTATCCCTTTAGCCCGAAAGGACTGAATTCAACCAATTCAGCCTCCTGAGGATACTGAAGATAACTATATTCTCAGACTTGCCTGAGTGATGAAATGTCTTTGAAGGTCTTCCAATACTGTCAGAGTAGTCTCTATGCTTTGGCTGTGGGTACCTAGGTTGGTGGATGCTGTTCCTTGTTGATGGTTGATGTTGCTTGTTGAAGGAGCTTTGGATTTTCTTTGTTCTGTCTGTCCTTGCTCAAGAGCAGGATGTTTTTATGAGGGATCAGATCTGAGTGTTTGTTCCCTAAGGACTGATGAAGACATGCATTATTTCTACTGAAAATCAGGCACAGGTATCGTCTCCCTGACTTTTGGGGGAAGAAGAAATATAAATCTGTTTTGTAAGCTGGACCTTAAGTATCTTCCACAGGTTCTTAGTCCTTCTCCATATTAGACTGAATTCTTCTGAGTGAAATGAGGTAGGTTATTTAGTCTAGTTGCAGAGGAGATGAGGGAGGATGGTTTTCCTATGTACTCAGTAAAGTGTGTTGGTAGCTCACTCTGTGTGGTGGTTGCCCCTTGTTCTCAGGTGGTTTGTGGTGGTTCCCTATTTCCAGTATTTGATCTACTGTGGAGGAACAGGTAGCTCATTTTGTCCCTATTAGTGAGCTCCAGTGTCCTGAAAGAGCAGTTGGTGCTGGCAGTGGCACACTTCGGGGTCTGTTTTGACCACGGGCACTGCTGCTGCCAAGGCACTTGCTGTTTGTGTGGTTGGTAGGAGGATGTTGAAGGGAAAATTTGAGCAGTAGGGTGTCCGCACAACCCAAACAGTAGATAACAAGTGATTATCTGTTATTGCTAAAGAGGCAATCTTATTATGCAGTTTCTGCTTCTAGGGTAGTTTGAAAAATTAAGAGAGTTCCAGTGTCAGGATGCCAGTGAGTTTTGATTTCCCGTTAGTTTGCAGGAGGAAGGACGTGCTCTGATCTTTGCCCAGGTTAGGGAGTTACCTCAGGAGGCTGATGACTCCTCCACTAGCCAGTCCCTAGATTGAAAATGGGATTTTTTGGGATCGATGGTGCATGTGAAGGGACTGCTGATTGCCTGGAAGATGGTTCTTTATAATGGTATAGATGTAACCACTGAACTCTCCAAGGAGAGGCAATGGACAGGACTTCAACTCTGCCTCAGCTGAGTTGCTAGTGGCTCTTTGCCTTGTGGAAATGTTGGATTTTTCCTTTAGGAGGCTGGTGTTCCCACACGTAAACTGGCACTTGAATGGCCAGATGAATTCCTGTGTGCTTGGATTTCTGATCCCTATTAGCCCTAATGTGGAAGCAACTGCTTTCAAATGGGTCTTGGCCAGAGAGGATTGTGTGGAGGCACTGGGAAATCTTACTTTACTTCTGCTACCTTTGCTACCCTGTGTTGAGGGAGGGGGCAGTGGGATAGCTGTGCCATCCCTTGCAGGGTGTGAATTGAGCCTTTGCTGCTTGGGTGTTTTCTGGGCACTTGGGTTGCCAGAGTAAATCGGCAGATAGTCTGATCCAAATGCTGGTTGGAAGTCTGCTCAACAACTATGACAAGATCTGTACAAAGTTAGCTGGCAGGAACTTACATACTGCCTTGGTGAGTAGAACTGTTGTGATACTTCTAATTTCAGGATTACTAGTTAGATACAAACTTTTATATTGTATAAACAAAGAACTTTATGTACAAACAAATAGCTATTTTCAGTGCTCATTTCCTAGAGAAAAAACCAAAACAACTTGAAAGGTAAAAATAAACAAAAAAATGTTCTAAAACCTCTTCAGTTTGAGGATTAGAAAAAAAGAAACAACAAAGTCTGAAGCTTCCTTCCAACTCACATGATTGCTAGAACAAAGCTGAAGACCAACCAGATGAACTGCACATTGTGAAGTGCAGGAACAATTTGTACTCCTTTTAAGTTGCCAGAGTAGCGAGCATCAATGTTCATGCAGCAGAATAAATCCTTGTCTCCGCTTCCCATTTTTCTAAGAAAGATTATTCATTTAGGTTTAACCAATATCTGTTTATATCTTAATGGATCCCCGGAGAATGGCTAACTTTATTAGGTGTCTTCTTTAGGGCACTGTACTGAGGGAACAATTTGTATTCCAACCCAAACCTTTGATACCACGTTTACTCTGCAAGCTATTTTTTTTATCATTGACTGCCCTAGTGTTCATCATCAAAACAGTTTATGTGAGTGCTTCTTAGCTCTCTCTAAGCAATCTGAGTTCATATACTTACACAACGTAGTGGATGGTCTGTGCTAACAGACTTGACTGTTGCTTAGCGTCCGTCAGGCTCTGAAACGTGGAATGAATGAACTAGCCCAATGTTTACTTTTGCCTGTTCCTGCATTTGGGTCAGCTTAGCCCTTTTATTGAATGTTGTGATCTATGAGTCTTGTAACTTAAAAAAAACACCTGTTGGGCATCACCTAAACCAATGCTGTTTTATTTCTGTGTGTCAAATAATAGAGAGTTTTGCCTCAGAGAGGTTCTTGGAGCAAGGCTGGCAGCTAAGATTTCCAACCTGAGAACAAGCTTGAGAAGAGCATGTCTGTTTTAGCAGGAGGCCAGACCTTCTGCCACTCGGCCTGAAGCATTTCAGTGTCCTCTTAAACGGAAGTGTTAATCAAAATATACCAGACTAATTGTTTATGTGAGTCAGTGAGATTATCCCAGACAATGTGGTCCTGTTTGACGTGGAGAAAGAACTGTGTAACCATACACAGAGCTGCACCACAGAGACAGTCGATATGCTTTATTATTATGTAATAAAATCAGGAAGGGTGACAAAAATGAAGCTGATTTTGGGTGGGCCGCTATACTATCTTTTCAGCTCAGTTTATAGTCAAGTTGTATTATTAACAGTGCAGGAATGAATAGGGAATTGTAGCTAAGGCAGCGAGCAGGTTTTTAATCTTAATGTGCCAGGCAGCGGGTTAACTTCTTGTGATAATGGGTAGCAGCCCAAGAGGGTTGTGGAGTGATAAGTAAAAGATTAGAATAGTTTTACTTTGCTGAATATCCTTGCACAATGTTAGATTGACTTTAGGAGGACTTTTTGAATGGGGGTTGTGTACACCAATTAGTTTGTTTAACTTGAAACTAGATGTGAACTTTGGTACTCTTATTTTTGTGCTCCGGTTCCCCTTGCAGAGCAGCCTGGCTGCTACAGCCCAAGTCACTATGGGAACCAGGGTGGCGTGGATATAAACCTCAGGATCTCAGGCTGGCCTGTAATTGTGTTTCAGACCTTTTGCTGACACAAAGAGGTGGAATACACAAAGTACCCTGAAAGGTGGAACATGTTCTTCCTGGGAAGAGCTGCTAACATGTATCCTACTTATTTTTACTTTTTTATTTCCTTAATGGGAAAAAAAAAAAAAAAGAGTAGCCCAAGAGAGCTGACATCTCTGAAAAGGGAAGCTGGTAGCTTGCTATTGCGTGCCTCCGTGGTCCTTGCCATACTGGTAGAGAGTTGGTCTAGCAGCAGTGAGTAATGATGACTATTTACTCCATCACCCACCACATTCTCACCTTGCTTCAGTTCCTTGTAGGAACCGCATGGTCTCTTTCAAACCAGGTTCTTTCTTTTCTCCTGTCAGTGCTCATATTATTCCCCTCACCTTTCATTCCAGCAGGTGCAGGACTCCTGCCCCTCCTGTTTCTCCTTTTCCTGAGGCCTTGGAGCTTGAACGGTGTGTGGTCCCACCACCTGCCTTTCTCACATGTCGGGTTTTGCCCCTTCCCTTCCAGCCTGTTGGTTGAGGGCTGTATTATGCACCCATGGTCGTTCACAAACTGTTTGCTGTAGCAGAGCAAGATAAAACACCCCCGGAGGTTCCTCGCAGGGTTCAGTCAGGGCTCTGCTCTGGGTGCAGAGGAGCTGACGCTGACATCCTCGCTCCTCAGTGCCTCCTGCCAGCCAGCACTAAGCAGCCACTTGCCCAGTGTTGTGACGGATCTTGGTGGTGAATGGAGAAGGGGAAATGATTCTTTTCCATTGTATACAATGAAAGGAAGCATGGTAATAAACTGAGTGAGGTAAAGCTTTCCCAGCATATTACCTTCTAACACTTCTTCATCCTGTTTCTCTGGTCCATGTCCCACTTGTGGGATTCCCCTGTGGGGATGCACTGCGGAGGGTCATGTCCAGTGCTTGGCTGCTGACAGCCAGCTTCTGCCTCTGCCAGTCCTCAAGGCTGGACTTCCTTGGGCAGAGTGTCCAGGGAGCCTTTGCTGCTGAGAAGGGGCTGCCAGTGTGATGCTGTAGGTTGCCTTGGCTGCAGCTGAGGTGAATCATGGTGGAGGGGCTTCGCTTTCTCAGCTGGCATAGAAGGGAGGCTGTGTGAACGCCTTGCTTCAGCGTGTCACGGGGAGGGAAGGGCACCTTTCCCTTTGGTCTGGGCAAAAGAAGGGAAGGTCTTGCCATACCTTAGCACATTTGAGCTGGTGTAGAGCAGTGCAGTTTCATCGCTGATGTAGCAAAAGGAATAATAAAGTATCCAGAAGTTAAGTAAAAGACAAGAGGGGTAGGAGGGTGGAGAGAGGAAATACTTGGAGATGTCTGCAGTGCTTCCTGTTTGCTTCTGAAAATTATGAGTCAGATATGAAACAGGAGAGAGGGGTTTGAAAAATTGTGAGATTTTTAAAAAAGTCATCATGCATGGGTTTGTTCTCTTGGTCTTCTGCCTTTTGAGCTTTCACAGCCAGAGGCTGTTTGTCACGTTTCTCTGGGCTGTGGTGACAGCAAGGAAAACATGCTCTTTTCCTCTTCAATGAAAGTGGGTTTTAAAATTTATCTTCATACAGCATGAAGAAGTAGGCCAATAGAAAAGACACCAAATATCACAAGATGTGGAATAAAATCTGTGATACCAATGCAGTTCTTCTCAAGCTGGTTGCTTTGACTTGAAAAGTAAGTTCTATCCCTCAAGCTGAATTTGCTCTTGCTTTGTGAGGTATATACTTTGGCACAGGATGGAGAAGGTGTGTTGTGTGCGCCTGGATCGCGTTTGAGAATAACAGTGCATTGTACATGCTGATCCAGGAGGAGGAACCTTGCTCCTTCTCCCCACGTAAAACACAGTTTGCATCTTTAAAATCCACAGATTTTATGGGGTTGTAACATGGGTGTTAATAAGTGCATGTATGCCAGTAATGTGCTTAGAAGGAAAAATTAAGTGAATGCCATTCTTCCCCTTACGGTATCACTGAAGCACAGGCTTTTCTAGAAGACATGATTTCTCTTTGTTTTTCTGCCAGTTAGTTCCTACAAAGTATATGTAAGTGATAAAGGACTCCAACTCTCCAAATAGAAAGTGATTACTTGCAAACTTTTTTTCCCCCTCTGTTACAATATCAGGATAAATTGTATGAGGAGACCTGGGAAGCATTTCCTTCAGCTGAAAAGAATGCTGCAGAACTTGAGGGCCTTCACCTAGAAGGCCAAACTCATCTCTTTGTAACAGAGCTTGTTGTTAAGACACACCTTAGTGGGTGATATAACATTTGGACAACTGACAGCAAAGCCTGAGAGTCAGCGTTCTTCAGCGTTCAGCAGAGTTGTTGCTTTGATATTTGTGTCGAGATTAAAAAGCCCCCTCATCCCAGTTCAGGATAATGTCAGTACTGAGAGTGCATGTGGAAGTACTAGTTTGGGGATGGGACTATTTTCAAAAAGCTTTCTGCTATGTCCATATGGATAAACACGCGCTCACATGTCCCCTGGCATGCTGGGGCGACGGTCCATCTCAGCAAACTGGTTCCTGGTGCGGTCCTGGCACTAAAGCCGCCTCCAGACCCTGTGCAGGGACAGGGCTGAGGGTTCCTGGAAGCTCCTCCTGGAGCATGCAGCTGCCCTGCTTCGACACTGAGGTCTGCTGAGGCAGACGTGGGGTTTTCTGTGCCGCTTGGCCTCAGAGCCCGGGAGCGTTCTTGGGCATGTTAAGTTTGCTGTTGTGAGCGTTGCCTCGCTGCATTAAAACCAGAGAGGATGCCAATCTGTGTTGTCGTCAGTCTGAGAAAGATCTGAAGAAATTTTGAGGTTTGAAACAGTTTATTACAGTGGGTTTTTTTAATGCTGGCTATGAAAGATTCCCTCAAGTAGCGCAGCAATGCATTGGTTCTTTTTCTGCCTTTACCTTCATGCCTGTAGACCTACGCAGAAGCCATGATTTTGCTGGTTTGCTCATGGCTACTGTTTCCTACCTCTCCTGCCTCCCAGTTCCTTTCCCTGTGGAAGGAGTGTTCCCAAGCATTTCCTGTCCAGGTTGCTTCTTGGCACTGGTCCATGCAGCTCTCTGAAGCGAGCGCGTACAGGTTAGGTGTAGGTGTGGCAAAACGCTCCGAGAGCTGCTCCCAGCTACTGGGAGAGCAGCTCTGAGGGAATCTGGAACAGCTCCCAAAATGATCTAGCCCAGTAGGAAACTGGCTCTGCTTAGTTTAAGAACAAGTAAATAGTGTCACTGTAATTTCTCAGCTGGCGTGGTTTTTTTTTTGTTTGGAAGGTATTTTTTTAACTTGCTGCAGAAGAAGCAGAAAAGGCAAGAGAATATGCAAAAACACCTGGCCCAGCTGCGAAAATTTGTAAAGGTTTATTATTGTAAAACGGGGGGAAAAAAGTACTTAAAAATCTTCTGTCGAGATAATTGGAACATGCATTGATAGGAAGCGCTCTCCTATCCTTCAGTAACTGTGCACACTTCTCATTACCATCACGGAGAGCTGGACACGTATCAAGGGGTGAGCAGACCTCGTTTGGTGAATTCCCGCAGACCAAGTCATTGTCCCTGGAGGCAGAAGTAAACGAAACCAGCAGCAGGGTTTTGGGAGCTGCCGTTAGTGTTGGGTAGAAGCTGGATGGTGGTTACAGAGTTAGGTGGGGAGAGAGTTTTATCTGAAAGCAGAACCGGGTAGAGCTGTGTGTTGAGTGATGCCTCAGCAGGAAGGTGGTTGGGGAAGGTTTGTGGTTCTGGTGTAAAGCCCAGCTTTGTCGCCTGTGCCAGGGTATACAGAGCATGGACAGGGGCCGCGGCTGGTGGGTGCTGCATGGCACAGTAAAGAAAGAATATAAAAAGCACTGGGTCAGACGCTTGGTTGCTGCTGGGAAGTGCTGTTCAACTGACTACGGTGGAATCACACGTGGTCATGCTAGCTCAGGACTTGCCACCCTTTGAAGGCCTCTAAAATGAGGCAGGTTCTTTCTTGTTTTGGTGTCCTGACATATGTCAGAGTTTGTGATATGAAGTATCTTGGTATCTGTGTTGTCTAAAGGAGGGGAATTTTTTTTACCTTAGTGAAAAAGTTAGGCGTGTAAGGTTTGCTGTTGCTGTGTGAAAGAAATACTGCAAGATGCATAAAACGTCAGTGTTTTGATTAAGAAATGTTTTCCTCATACATTTTTACATAATGGGATGTCAATTAGTCTGCCAGATTATTGCTGGTTTTGTTACAGAATGGCAAAAGAACTTGGTTTGATTTTCAGGATCTAGATTCCAAGCAGTGTTTGCAGGATTGGTAATTTTTGTGTATGTATATATTTGAGTATGTATATGGTGGGGTGTGTGTATATTATTGGCCCAGAGCTATTGAGGTTCTTTAGAGACCTTGCAGCCTAGCAGTAGCATTTGAGGCTGGTTTGCCTACTTAAACAATATTTTTACCTCTTGCTATTTTAGCCAAATGTAAGTTTCCTAATTCTCTCTTTTTGCATTTGCTTCCTTTATACAATCAGCGTTGCTGTTCTGATGTGTAGGTGTGGAAGCCTTCATTACCATTCTCAGTGATGAAGTCACTTTTTTGATTTCTGGACAGATATTGGTATTTTCAACACACTTTTTCTGGGTGAAACGCTCTCTCTATTTTCATTAAATGGTGCTAACAGTGGCAAATGCAGCCTTTCCAATGCCTTTCATTAGCACACCGTTCCTCAACACATTCCTTTCAAGAGATGCTTACAACTATGTGCAAAATAGCTATAGACAAAGCCAAGCAAAAAGAATTCTCTCAGTGCAAGCTGAATGCAGAGTTTGTTTTGATTGTGGTTATCTTCTCTCTACTGTTGGCTTGGCTTTGCTGTCTCTGGCTGACCAGGTAACCCTGCAGTAAGTACTGCGTGCCTACTTGTTTTAGAGACCAGTGATGCTATTAATAGGACCTCTTTTCTGAAGTCACTATGTACCAGGTCTGATTACCACATGCCTAAAAGTCACGTAAAGATGCGGGCTTGTGTAGTTCTGAAAATCCTATTTTTAGTTAGCAGTGGTTGCAGTGTCAGTGTTTCTAATGATTTCTAATGTCCACATACCTAGTAATTCTGCTAGGTAGAGCTGAGTGGCAGACCTGCTATGGGTAGTGGTAAGGTATAAATGAGCAGAGTTAAAGTGACGTGTTTAATCTGATTTATTTCTAAGTAAGTATTGTGTTTGTGTTGGGCCAAATCCTACACTTGTTACAGTATTTGCATTCAATATGTAGCTAGTTGGAGTAAGGTTTAAGTAGAAGAGCTGCAGAGGTTAGATTGCATTTAAAAAGTTGGATGAAGGATGCCTCAGATGCTTGGAAAATAAAGGGAATGTTTGGAGATTGTCATGGATATTTGTGGCATGTGGCCTCTGCCCTGAAGAACATGAAGTCTCACTTGAATGCTGGATGCAGGATAAAACTTCAAACAGACCATTGAGCAGCTGAGGGAGAGATGATGACATCTTTGAATGTTCATGTATGATGATATGCTCAAAGAACGACAAGATTTTGATATATATGTTCACTTGTACAACAACCCACTTCTTAAGGCCTTGCCTTGAAATGATGAGATTTTCAGTTTTAACAAGATCATAGTAATTAATACAGCTCGCTTTACCTTCTTCGTTTTGTGTACAATTAACTACAATGGTCCTTCACAACTGTCCTCGTGAGCAGTAATTAAGCGAGCTTAATTGTAACGAAAGCAAAGTTTTTCTCTTTTGTTCCACCACATCCTCACCCTTGAACTTATATTGTGGGACATGCTGACAAACTTTTAAAACAAAAACATCTGATTTTGGAGACTTCAAGAGATGCATGTCCTTTGTACCCTATGTCTAGGCACCTTAATGTGATGTTTTTCTCAGGTTGTTGGAAACCTGGCAGTGAACACGTACCTCCAAGAGTGTGGTGGTATCAGCCCTGTTTTGCTGAGGGATACACAGGAGGAAGGTGGATGAGGGGAGGAGGAATACCTCAACCAGGCCCACCTGGGTTTCTCATCTGCAGCTCAGCCAGGTGCTAGAACAGTTGCCAGGTGTTCAGGTTGAACTAGGAGGGGGGGAAGCATTGCAGAAAGCTAGAACCTCCATCCTGAGATGGTTGAGAGTCTCAACATGTTTTTCCAAAGCGTAGTCATCTCAAAGTTGCATGAGTAGCTAATAGATAAGGGGGAAAAGGAAGGCCGTATCCAGGGAACGTTTCATCCTCCTGTTTTACACATCTGCTCTAGAGAAGGTTGTTATTGCCATCTGGAGGTGCCTGTCTCTCAATCTTGACTGAAAAAGTATCTGAAAAAGTGATGGATTTGAGCTAGACCCCTTACACATACTTAGCTTCACCTCATCTCCAGGTGAAATTGATGAGATCTTTGGTGGTGGTGGTGAGCTCTCTCCATTTGAAGAGTCTCCTATATAGCTGTGCAACCAAAAAAGAAAATTTTAATAATGGAAAAATTGTCCAGTCTTCTAGGTGACGAGTACACTTAGTGGGTCTATGTTCTGCAAGCCACTGCTGCTTTCAGAAAATTTCCCTAATACTCATTTTATCCTCTCCATTTCTTAGCTTTAAAAGAAGGTCTCAATACAAATGTAATCCAAAAGAGTATGTTTTCCTGTGCAAGATTTTCTTCTATCAAATACCTTTAGGCTATCACAGCATCCTTGTATGATAATTTTACTTTTCATATTTAAAAAAAAAAAAAGTGGAGAAGTCAGACATTTCCTTGGTTTTATAGGAATGTAATTTGTTTTTCAAAGTACTGAGAGACTGAAGCCAAAAAAAGCCTGGGAGCAGAGCACCAGCGTTTCTGAGAGAGAAGCACAGCAGGAATTTGTGCGACTGGGGAGTGAGCTGGCTGGCGCAGGCTGGCACAGCTCCTCCCATTGCCAGTGCCCAAGTCCCCTTTTGACAGCAGAAAGTAGGTATGCTTGGCACCACTGAAAAGTGACTTAACGTGGGTTGTATTGATGCAAAGATCTTGAAATACTGTGTGAATGTTTATTTGCTTGGCAAACATTGGTATGCACAAGCTAAGCTCAGTGTCATTTTCCCTGTGCACAAATGACTTGCCTATTAAGCAGGCCACAGAAATTGCAAAGCTGAGACTAAAATCTTCAAAGTAACATGTTTTCTCCCATGCATTATAATCTTCAGGCAACATTTTATTGTAATTTATTTTAACTATTCTTATAATTTATTTGCACAATGTTTTAAATGTAACTCTAACCATAAAAATGGGAAAACAAATTCCACTTTAACAGGTTTCTGAAGCTTTTACAGGCTAAAGGCATTACCAGATATAATACAATTCTGAACAATAACGAAGTGACATTCAAGATTTGTAGCTGGACTAAGTGAACAGGCAAAACTTCTGCTTCCCCCCACACCCCCAGTATGCAAGCCTGCAGGTACAATTAAAAGCATATATGAATGCGCTGTCAGATAAAGAAAAAAACTTGAAGGCTGATTATTAGTGCAACTGTTAGTGCAAATGTGGAGCTGCCTACTTGCATGCTGCTGTTTTATTTCCCCACATATGCTTGGGATCTTGCTTTCTGCCCTTCTGTCTCCTTTGCACATGATGATGCAATTCATAGTGCCCTATGCAAGCATTTTTCAGCATGGTGAGAATGGCTGAGTGTTCCTGATCAGTGTGGTTGAGGTAAAATGCACCCGTGTTCGTGTTTTATGCTGAGGATGGTTTATAGTGAAATTTGTCTGGTGTTTAAGACACTTTGAGAAGTTTGGAGTATTTGAGACACGTAGTTTATTTTCCCAGAGTAGGGGTAGTTATTTAACAGCTTCTTTTGACCTGTGTTATGCTTTGTGTTTGTAGCAATTAAAACTTGTTCAGATGGGAAGAGATAAAATCGCTCAAGTTTGCTGCAGACAGCAGTCACACTTGCTAGTCTTCCTCTGTGCTGCTGCATGTGGTGCAGTTCTTGTTCAAGCACTGAGTACTGCAATCCTCCTGTCTATCAAAAGGCTTTTTTAGTGTGGGATCTTCCTAAATGCTACAGAGGCTTAGTAGCCCTGCTGTAAGCGCAACGAAGGTCCTTCTTGTCTGTGCAAGCTATGGTTAAAGTTGGAGACCTTGAAAGATGCAGAAAAGGTGGCGATGAAAAATTTGGCTTTGGAAAGGAAGGAGACAGGAAAAAGGACAAATTCTATACTGTGGCACTAAACCAGAGCTGTAAATAATTTGAATTGGGTTTGGTAGTCAAAAAGGAGTATGAACTCACGTTTTGGGAAGGGTGAGGTATGATTGTGGATTTTTGGCAGGAGACTGCTTGAAGCAAGAAGTGGGCTGACCTAGATGCCTGATAAGAGGCTTAATGAAATGAAAAGTGGGTGGACCTGGAGAAGAACTGGGTGGACCTGATTGTTTTGGCACTTAGGTACTTGCTGATTGATTTCCAGGGCAGCAAAATTTAATAACCTATTGTTTGTTATTGGTTGGCTTCTTAATGATATGACTAAAAAAAATTTAGCCTGGAGAAGACTGAGAGGGCATCTGATTAATGCTTATAAATATCTAAAGGGTGGATGCCCAGAGGATGGGGCCAGTGGTGCCCAGTGACAGGACAAGCTGGAACACAGGAAGTTCTGAACATGAGGAAAAGCCTCTTTACCATGAGGGTGACGGAGCGCTGGGACAGGCTGCCCAGAGAGGCTGTGGAGTCTCCTTCTCTGGAGACATTCAAAACCTGCCTGGATGTGATCCTGTGCCACCTGCTGTCGATGATCCTGCTTTAGCAGGGCGGTTGGACTAGATGATCTCCAGAGGTCCCTTCCAACCCTGACCATGTTGTGGCTCTGTAACTAGCACCTCTCTTCATGTGCTGTGGTGTGTGGATTTGGGAGAGGCTTTGTATGTGAGAGCTGTGGTTAGGAAGTAATGTGTTGAGTGGAAGGTGTTCAGACATGGTTATGGTAAGGAGGTTGACTATGTGAAGAGATGTCTGTGGAGCAAAGGAAGGGAGACTTTGAGAGCTGGTCCTTTGTTCACCAGGGGTTGTTGAGGTTATGTGTCTTTGGGATGTAACCTCAGCATGTTTTGTGAACTGATGTTGCACAAAGATATTGCTTGGCTGCACTTGTAATTAAAAGGTTTTGGTCCTCTTACTGATGTCCATTGTCAATGTTGCCCCCTCTTCCTGCTGCGGTCAGGCCATATGCTGCTCCGAAAATCAGTGAAATGATGATACCATTGAGACTGTGAAAGCTGAGCACCTGAGAGTGTCTTAGATTGAAGACATTGCCTCTAGCTTAATTTATTCAGCTTTTTGAGGAGTAAAATACTCTTATGTATTTTAGAGTACCAAGTTGAGTTCTGCTTGTCTCTGTTGTGATAGACATCAGAAGCTGGCTCTTGTATTTTTTAACAAGTTACACAAACACACACGCCATGTATGTGTACTTATGTGTGAGAGAGAATCTGTGTGCTTTGTCTTGTGTGTTTGTTTCAGTGTCATTTTGATGAGTAATATTAGCTATGAAAAGTGAAAGCCTCTGTTGGTAGGAAGAGATTTTTTTTTAACTAAAGACAGAAACCTGGGATAAATTAATATTATGTGACTGTTTTCTTGGGCATCCTAAAAAGCATCTTACATTATGGTAGAGCCATAAGATTCATCATTGTCATTCCTTTTCTAATTGTTTTTCTTAATTACATTTGTTCTTCCAGAATGCAGCTGTATCTCAGTAGTAAATTTAAAATAATTCATCTTTGTGAAAAGTTTTTCTAGGACTGTCTCCATACAGTTATTCCTTGACCCTCACGCTGCATCTGTGAGTTCCTAGAAACCTTTGTTACATTTACCTATAGCCTGTGTTAGGTAATCAGAGAAGCTTGTAGAACATGAAGACTCATCCAGCACATATGATTTGTACCTGGAAACCTGGGTACTGTTAGTCTTTTCTGCCAACACCTACCTTATCAGTTACACTGTGACTGCTTAGTCCTGCTCCTCCCATCCGTTCATCCTTCCTCCTGTTTCCCCACATACACAGGGAGTCCCCACGTGTTCTTCTCACACTCGCTCTGTTTTTTCCTTACAGTGAAAACCCCTGCAAAGGCTCTTGCTCTGCCTGATAAAAAGATTTAGTGGGAATTACCACAAGTGATCATTGATCCTTTCCCTGCTTCTGCCCATTGCCCAGGGAGTGGAGCAATAGTCAAAGCTCTATGAGAAGTTTGAAGTTTGTATTATCCAAGTTTATATGAATAGTATTGGGAGAACTTGATCTGGTCCTTTGGCTGCTGGAAGAACAAGAATGAGAGGGACTATATTGAAACTACTTGTAAATATTTTGATACAGATGCCACCTAATACATGAAACTGATTGCTGCAAGATACTACTAGATCCACTGCTTCTACACGTTTGGTTTTGCTTGTGGTGAGCATGGACTGGCTTTAACCCCGCCAAATGATGGGGGAAAATGAAGGGAGAGCAAGGCAGGTGTGGGACTCTGTACAGGTTCATGCTTTGCCTGCTTCACGTGATGGGGTGCACCATCGTGGCTAATGCTAACGGAGGCGAAAGCTGCCTTTACTTTTTTCCCCTCCTCCTGCTGAGAAGCATGCCTTAACTCCTAGGCGCTGCTTTAGACAGTTTCAATTCTTGTTTAGTGTGGCTTTGTACGCTGTAGGGTGAGGTCTCAATGGCTTTAATACCTGCTGGTCTGTGTGTGGTGGCATGGCGAGGAACGGCCCTTGCTTCCCCTCCGGCGAGTGGAAAAACTTTTGCTGCCTTCAGTGGGAGAATGACTGGGCATCCAAGGCAATCAGTCCCATGAATGTCATTACTTTCAGACACTAATTCTGCAATTACTGAATACAAAGGGGTATGCGTAAAGACCAGGGCCGTAATTATTATTTTGACTTTTCTGATGATTTATCTTAGGCACCAGTGAACTACTGTACAACTTAATAGCTACAGCAGTGCAACAATTCCTTGGAGGTGTTGTGCATAAACCAGGTATCTATTGTGTTCGGTCAAGAATTTGCACAAATAAAAATCGTATCATGAGTGTGCTGGGAAAGTCCTGTGTTGTTCATGTGCTGCCAACATAGGGAAACCTGAAATGCAGTCATATCTGATGGGTACCGAATGACAACAGAGGGCACAAAGCGTTATCACCTGTTCTCGGTCCCACTGAAAAGTGAAAACCCTTTGAAGATTGCTAGAGCTCCGTTGATGATACAGAGGCTTGAATATCAGCATAATCATTTAAGTCAGTATTTAAATAGCTAGCAAATTTGGTGGTACAGTATAGTAAATTCAGCCTTTATCAAAAAAGTCTTCTCCAGTGCACTTTGGCCTCCTATGCAAACCAGCAGGTGAGTGATCTTAAAATGTGGTCTGGCAGAAGCTGCAGGTGCCCAGGATCTTTTGTAGTCAAGGCTGCTGTTTGGTTTCACACATCTCAAGCCGATTGCTTGCAGGTTACAAAGGTCACAAATTACTGATGGTTTACTGCAGCCACCCAGCAGGCTTCAGTAACCAACAGCTGCCTTTAGCTTGGTATAAAAAGTGGAATTTGAATATTATGAGCTGTGCCTCAGAGGAAGATGATGTTTGTGTTGATGGTGGTCTGTGTTTGAAGAGCCTCTTCTTTCCCAGTCAACAGGCTGAAGCCTTGAGTCGCGTGCAGCGTGCGGCTCGGCTCTCACTATAGTGCCATAACAAGCATCTCTGCAGTAAACAAGCTGCTCAGCTCTTTGAAGGACATGCTGCACGAATACAGGATGGATGTCATTATATGGAAGTTGTGGGGGGTTAAATTGTAGCCAGACTGTTACATAGACAGAGCAGTATTTCATGCGGATTTTTGTCCTGTGTTGTAATACACCTCATAGGATACGAAAGGTGTCAGGAGCTGAGGCACTGAGCAAGGGCTCAGGAGGTGATGTTTCTGGTCTGTCATGCCACTGCCCTGCCATACGTCAGTGAATCTTTCCATGCTGCCGTGGTGTGTCTGTAGGATGGGAATAGCAGCAGTTCCTTTCTCTTCGGTCGTATGTCTTTGGTTCATAATGACTACAGTACTCCTTTATGGTCCTTTGTGCCTTTAGAGAACGCTTAAATGGAAGTGATTGTTATTGATTGTTTAATGGTTATTTTCTGAACCTTGTGAGTCCAGGGTGTTTGAACAGTGCAGTTAACTGGCTCAGAGTCTTGGTTTCTATATATATGGCTTTTGTTATGGGGCTGCGTGATGAAAGTTTTATATTTCATCCTCAGTTGTAGTTGTCACCAGGGTGCACGAGTTGTCACTAAAGAGCACAAGATGTTACTTGTGAATTGCACTGAGCTTCCAACATACTGTCCCCAGTCCTGACAGCGCTTCAGGGTCAAACCTGTGGGTTCATTCAGAAACCCACTGAGGGATGTCATTGAGGGGGAAGTACTTCTTGGCTTTAAAATCCTTTGACAAAGCTTCTGTTAAGGTATTCCTTTCCAGCTCTGTTTCTTCTGTGACTCCAGGTCTTTAGGTGCTGTTATAGGAAGCATTACATCATAGACAAAGGGCATCTCCAAGGACTGACTCATCCTAAGTCCTGTTTTGCAAACCTCACTTTGTCCTTGTTAAGCCTGGCCTAACCAAGGCTCTGAAAAACACAACTCCTGGACCTGTTACCTCAGCTCTTGTTCCTCACTGATGCCTCACGTTTGCATTCATGTACGTTATGAGATCTGAGCTGCTCACTTCCAAGATGCTTTTATCATTTTTGCTTCTGTTTCTGGGAGCTGCAGTCACAGTGGGCAGCTCGTCAGCAGTCAGCTTGCTAGAGGTAGAAAAGTCATGGGCATGCTGGGGATTGGCCTTGCTGCGCTCGTAGCTAGATGAGAAGCCTTCACCGACTTGCGTGAAAACTGAATGCATTTATTGTGTAACTTGGATGAATTCTGGCAATTTCCCACAGAAAATGCTGCTGATACTGTTGTGAAGTGGCAGGGCAGTAGTGTGTCCTTAAATACGATTTTCCTGAATAATTGTTTGAAGCAGGCAGATTATTTACGGGATGCTTCCTGAAAGGAAGCTGAATTTATGTTTAGGAAGTTCTGTGATAAGGCTAACAAGTTATATTTTTGAATGTTATTGTTTACTTAGCTTCAAAAATATTGTGAGAAATGTATTTGGTTTGTTACTTAATCTGCAGTGGGTTAAATAAAAGTTTATTCATTTTAGCAAAGGAAAATGTGGTCCTGTGAGTTTTGAGAAGAGCTGAATCTTAGTGCCACATGCCCCTTGGAAGAAAAAGACTGGAAATGGTGAAGAAGAGTAACAGAATGTTTAAAGACTAAACTCCAAGGTGCTTTATTGGATTCTGGATTCAAATTCTAAAAGTGTATTATGAAATGGCAAGTCGCTGGAGAAGCCCCCCTGTGTGTCTGGATGGTGTGAGCAGACCCACACACACTCTTGTACCCGCTTGAAGGCCGCTTAACACGCATCCTCTCGAAGGTCTTCAGTGGGGATGCAGGAATCTGCAAGCACCGGGCAGCCTGCAAGTGCAGGGCCAAGCTAACCCGCTGGGCTTTAAACCTCCTTTCTCCTGTCAGGTACAAGTGTGCCTTCCCAATATTTCTCTTTGAGGTCTTTTTCCAAGGCTTTTTAAAGTGGTTCAGAGTTTCCCTGTTGATTTTGATGAATTTCGGATTATGCCCTAGGGAGTGGCTGTGACTGCTGCAGAAAAACAAGCTGTTTCTGATTCAGGGTTAATGGGGTCTATTGAAAGAAAGCAAGAATTTTAGCATCTGTGTACATGGTGTAACAAAAGGATCTTTAACTGGATTTAAATTAAGTGGGATCTGAAGCATACACTGTAATTTAGTG
This sequence comes from Zapornia atra, assembly GCA_013400835.1. Lineage (NCBI taxonomy): Eukaryota > Metazoa > Chordata > Aves > Gruiformes > Rallidae > Zapornia > Zapornia atra. Next base: position 101,783 of record VZTU01017693.1, read on the forward strand.
GAATAGAAGAAATGCTCTTTCCTGAAGGAAAATAGAGTTTTTTCTTGCTTATGCTTAGTAACCGAATAATAGAATTTCTAAGGTACTTTTTGAACTAGAGAAATGTGTCAGCTTCTGTATCTATGGTGTGACAAGTTTGTCTGTGTTTATATACACTGATGTCAAAGTTATGATTTAGTAAGTGTAATAACTCTTGTTTTTCTAGGTTAGTAGATGACCGGTGTGTGGTTCAGCCAGAGGCAGGTGACCTTGCTAATCCTCCAAAGAAGTTCAGAGGTCAGTAATTGGGATTATATATATGTATAATTATTTTTTTTAATGATCAAGCGAAGCATGTTCTAACTCCTTGGGCACTTTGCCTTACTGGACACATAACTTCCCAGATCCCTTCATGGCTTGTGAACACTTGCTGAAGTTTCAAACTGGGATCTGAATGACAGATTTTGAGAACTAAATATCAAATCAACAAAGGCACAAGGGGTAGGTGGAAAGCACGGTGGAAGGGACTAATTTGCTTGTAGTCCCAAGCGGTGGGTGCTCTGTTCTGTACACTGAATGTGGTTTGCCCACTGAGTGACCACCTCCTTGCTCCAAGCCTGCTTTTACTGTAAATGGGAAATAAGCTGGTGAGATTCAAAATTACTTGAGTTGCTGAGATGGGTTTTGTTTTGTTTTTTTTAAATATACAAAAACATTTTAAGGAGTATGCTCAGTTATTTTGTCAGCTTTTTGTTTTGCTTTTGCTTAAAACCACATCTGATTTTTTTTCTCAACTTTTGTAGACATTCATGACCTTGTAGATTTGGATAATTCTGCTGGTTTGCTTATTGGAAAAAATTAGCAGTGCACTGACAACATGTTTTCTTCTACTTGAATGCTAAAAAAATACTCCTGTGGTATCAGAAGTTCTGAGTGTTTATACACACGGAAGGAGATAAAACCTCTTAGTCATGTCTGTACTTGATTTAAGCCATTTGCTCTAGCTGTGCCAAAGTAGAGACGTACTAGCCTGATCTTTTGGCTTAAGTGGTCTCGGATTCACACCCATTAGGAGATAAGGACAGTTGTGACTTGCCTGTTTTAGAGCAAGAGAAATATATTTCACGGCTGCTTGTGTCTCTGTCGAAGGGTTGCACTGACATTATTTCCAGTGTTAATTATACTGTAGTACTGCATAAAAGTTATGTTTAAAACATTGAAAGACTGAAGGTCTGCTTTCCAAGAGTATTCAAGATTTTTTTTTCTGCCATTATATATTCAGGAAACATCAGCAGTTGGTTCCAGTTCCTGCTGTGAGCATTCAGCACATCGGCAGATCTTGGAAACTGAGAATGTGAGGATGTATACTTAGAAACTAATAGCAATAAATTTCAGTCACTTGTGGGATATCACAGAATAACTATAGCAGTGATGGGGATAGCATCTAGTTCTCCAGAGTGGCTTTCAGGCTACCTAACTGTGGTTTCATCCTCTTGCTGTCTGCAAGTACATGTTTAGCTCACAGCTCCCAGGTTGCAGGAAATTTCAGGAGGGGATTCTTTGGTTGGTGTTTCTGTCATTTCACCATCCAGATGTGCTCCTAAAGTAGAACGTATCCAGGTTTCTAGATGGGGACAGAGGTGACTGGAAAAGATTTGCAGGTGATTGTAGAATACATGTGAATTGCTGTGCTCAAGGAGCTGAAGAGAGATTAAAAAGGCAGCCTTATTTTTTTCGTTGTCTAATGTTTGAGAGCTTGATTTTTATAACTTCACTACTGCAGAGTTAGATTTTTGTGGGGGTTTTTTTTTTTTTGGGTTTTTTTTTCAGTTCAGTGATGTTCTTTCCTATCTTGAAAAGGCAAAGAAGGAAAATGTTGATAGTGTTCTGTTTTGAGTTTTTAAAACACAAACAGAAAGTTATTTCAGCAGCATCAGGAAGGTCTGGGCACATTGATTCGGGGTGCAAGAAACTTTGGATGCTAACGGCATGGTGGCAGTAGTACATGTGTCTGTAGATCGGATTTCAGAAGGGGATGAGAGACAGACAAGGCATACAGATGTTTGCTGCTGCTGGGGAAATGCAGAGACTGTACTCCTGAGTTACATCCCAGCTTCTGCAGGGGAATGTTTTCTATTAGTTGTAGACAGTTTTGGCTCTGGTCCTTGTAGCAACCTCTGTCTGCTGCTTGCATAACACATCCCTTTCTCTCTGGTTACTTCTGCTCCCTCTTCCCCACAGCATCTAACCTTTCCTGAGATCTTGCAATTCTTGGGGATTCCCACTTCTCCCTTTCCCTGCCTACCCCAAAACTTGTTACTAGGTGCTTTCCTTCTACTCACTGCTGCTTTGTAGCTCCCTTTGGCCCCAGCAACCTCCCTTTCTGTTACTCCTTACCTCTTTCTGATTTAGAGTGCATCCATATCTGACTTAATTTTGGAATGGCTTGCTTAGTTATTGCTAGAATAGTGGTAGCATGCAAATTTGGGTGAACTGCAACATCTGTAGGAGAAACTAAATTAGTGGAAAAATGAGTTTTGTCACCTTAACTGGTGCAACCCACTGTGCTAAAACATCATGCCTGTGTTGTTACGGGGCCACATCTCACAGCATTTTTGTGCCGCTTTAGGTCTGTGTAGTCAAGTGGCATTCAGGAGAATAAAATATAAAAAAATATATAAAATAATATAAAATTAAAACCATCATTAGGTTGTTTTCTCCTTCATCTTACAAGTCAAGTGTGGGAACAGCAAGAGTTTTGCCAAGTAAATTGGGATTTAGTGCTCAGTAGCACAGAGGTGTCTGTATTACGAGAGCAACCAAAAGCACATCTCTGCCATGTGTTGTTAAATTTCTTAGCTCTGCTCAAGAGCACTGAGGCAAAAGAGTTGCTAAATGTTCTTATAATCAAGAAATGTAAACAAAACCCATCTTTTCCCTCCTCAAGAATCTTATGGGAAATATCATTCAATTAAAATAGCAAAGTTAAACAAAAACTGCTCTAAGTAGGTTCTTGACATAAAAAGAAGACTTAGGCATGAATGATTAATCGAATGATTAGACATAAGCAACTAAAAATAGCATATAACAGCAGGAAGAGTAGGACCCCTCCAGTAATAGGAACTGCTGTCTGTATGGTTTACAATGTTTTTATCACTGATAGCTGAACTGGCGTTGATTTGAGGTTAGAGCACGACCTAAGAGTCAAAGAAGTATGAGAAAGGCATGTTTCTAACAAGATGTTTAGATTCCAAGGACCAACTCTGAAAATTAATATCAGAAGACTATGTTTGCTATGTTTTGGTAATATTTTTGAACTCTTTTCCCAACAGCAAAATAAAATAAGATGTGTGTTTTCTAACTACTTGCATCCCTCCTACGGAGTTCACTCGGGTATCAAATTTAGGTACCGAGCTGTTGGCCTGAACCGAAAGCCTATGTAAAGACGTGTCTCAAAATAGCAGTTTCGTTTTTGTTATGTGTTTACTTTCTTTTTTTTTTGAGTGGGTGGTAGCTATTCTAGTTGTTTCAGAACATCCCACAAAATGGAGTATTGTTAAGCTAAGGAAAGCTGTGGTTGTTTTTTTGTTTTGCACCCATGCGAAGAACCTGTGGTGCAGATTTCCCCTACAGTCACACAGGAACGAACCTGGAGTGGCTCTACGTTCATCAGTGTGTGTATCCAGATTAGCATTGGTGCAGAGGAGGGCAGAACTGGTCCCACATGTGTTCCCTGAACTCTGTTGAAAGGGGGGAAAAAATAAAATAAAATAAAGCATTTACTATTTTGCAGCCAAGTTTAAGGGACTGGTCAAGCCAGGTGCTTCTTGTCCTGATTCTAACTGAAGCGAGTGAGAGCTAAAGCACTTAGTGTTGTGATGGAAAGGCTTATTGGGCTGCAGGGTCAGCTTCTCAGAGATTGGGAAGAACAGTGTGTGCCAGAAGCCCTGAACCTCTGCAGAAGAGTCACATTGCGAGCAACAGAACTGCAGGTTTCCTTAGGCTGTGACCTTAAACACACTTCAGCTCCATGCTGCTCTCTTCAGTGGGAAACACTTCCAGCTTCCAAGGTGTAAACCATAAGACCTGCTTGTTGGTCAAATTTAGCAGCTCTGAACAAAGGAGCACAAGCCTCTCTCTTCTTTTTTAAAAGTAAAATGACCCAAGTTCTTAAACTGATTTAAACTTCCCTCCATTTCTCACTTCAGCTCTTTTTTACCTTTCTGTGTACTTTTCAAAACACATAGATTTGTACATGCTGTGAGTCAACAGCCCTGTCTCTCCCACTTGCCTGCTGGTCAGCCTGATGCTTTAAGTCAAGCCGTGTGATGATTTCTCTAGCTCTGTGAGCTGTGTAAATCTTCCTGATGGGGGAGAGTTGAATTTCTAACACTTAAGAAAACCCTCCAAAATGGGGGGGGGGAGGGAGGCGGATGTGGAGAGAAAGAGCCTGACAAATACTGCTCTAAACCATCTTTATCCAATATTGAGAAACTCATAAATATGAGTTATTTTCCTTTTCAGACTTCCTGAGTGTAGTTGCTTTTTGCTCAGAGGATGTGCTGCGGGTGGTTATTCCACCCACTGCTGCCTTTTGTGAAGAGCGGCGTTTGGCGCACGCTCGCAGGCTCGGGCAGACGGGCAGTTCGGTGCCAGCTGCATCCTCTGTGGATCATCTCCTGCATCCAGGGAGTTGTTGCTTTCTGTCTTTTGATCTGATTAATAAATAGTTCTCCCCCCTCCCCTCCCAAAGTACGTAATTGATATGTGTCTCAGAACTCATTATTTGTCATATTTTCTTTCTTCCTAATTAACCCAAGGTGTAGCATAGGAGGTTAAGCCTGGAGTGTGACCAGGCAGAGCTTCCCCTTTCTTTTCCATTTTGTAAAGAAAACTTTAAGTGATTTTTTTTTTAATTGTTTTTAAAATGTGTGTGTGGGCTGAGGTGGGCAGTGTTTTACATTTTCTCCATCTTCAGGCACCAGTAGTTGGAATTTTGCCCAGAAGATTTTGTGGGTATGAGAAAATTGATGAAACTGCAGAAGCTGAATGCATAAAAGTTTAGTAGGTGAAACTGGCTGATACTTTTAAGCTACTTTAAAGCTGTTTGTTTACCTTTGATAGTGCTTACTTAATTAGTGTCCTGAGGAAGAGAAGCATTTATGTAAAACTCCATAAAGTTTAACGAGTTAGGACTCTGCAAAAATGAATATCTGAAGGAGTTATAAAAGAGACAGTCTGTCTCATGAATGGGTTGCTGGGCTGAGCTTGTCATCTACTGCGTGTGCTGGAAAGTTGCTATTTAATATTATGCCTCAGTTTCTCTTTTCTCCTGTTTAAACTATACCTTCTGTAGGGCAGGGGGTGCTTTTTTTACCCCCAACCAGAAAAAACCCACCTAAAGTGGGCCTACAGGAAAGATGTGGACAGTCTGTTTATCAGGGAGTGTAGTGATTGGACAGGGGGTGATGGCTTTAAACAGAGAGAGTAGATTTAGATTAGGTATTAGGAGGAAATTCTTCCCTATGTGGGTGGTGAGTGCTGGCACAGGCTGCCCAGAGAAGCTGTGGCTGCCCCCTCCCTGGCAGCGTTCAAGGCCAGGCTGGATGGGGCTTTGGGCAGCCTGGGCTAGTGGAGGATGTCTCCGAGCATGGCAGGGGGTTGGAACTTGATGGTCTTTGGGGTCCCTTCCAGCCCAAACTGGTCTGTGATTCTTAACAAAACCAAAACCAGCCAGGGAAAAGCATGTCTGGAAACAGAAAATGAGGGGTTTTTTTTTTTTTGTGAGTGCCTATAAATAGAGGAAAATAAAATTGAAGTACTGATTTTTAAAAAGTCCTCAGTAGGTCAACTTCCAGAGCACTAGCCTGGAAGTCAGGAGAGCTGTGTTGTGCAGCGTGGCTACAGATGGAGCTGCGAGACTGAGGTTGTGTAGCGCCTGCTCTCTGTTTCCTTTCCTTTGAGGACTATCATTAGAAAAACTCTCTGCCCTCTGGGAGACAGACCCACCCAGCAGTGATTGCGCGTCCCTGCGCAGGCCTTGTGTCTCTCTGCGGCGCGGTAGCGCTGAGCTTTGAGACGCTGCGTGAGGATGGGAAGCGGCGTGTTTACTCAAGTAGCAGGATGTGTGGGGAGTAACTGAAAATTGAAGACTGGTCCTATAAAAAGAAGGTATTGTTACTTCAGAGAAATAAATGTTTCATGAAGTCTTCTGAGAAGGCACATTAATTATGGAGTGTTGAGGAAAATAATAGCTGACTTTTTGTCTTCCAAGCTAAAATCCCAACACTGACAGTAAAATCTCTACAACATATAATATGATTTAACAGTACCCAGCATTTTGTAATGATTTAAATTTTGTTTTTTGCTTTCTTCTCCTTCTTAGTGTCCAGGGTATTGTAAAAGTTACCTGGGAGTTACTATGTATTCTGGGTTGTGTGATGCAGTTCTCCTTGCAAACGCTCCCCTGTGAAATGAAAGTAACCAGCTCTGGAAAGTGGCTGAGTGTGCTTTGATAAGGATTGCAACACTTTCTCCTAGGAACAGCAACTCAGGGCTGTGATTAGGGAGCAAATCTATGATGGCTTTGGGTCGGTGCCAAGGCAAGTTCTACCACGGTTGGTGATTTCTTTGTCTGAGCAAGCTTTTCCCCTGCAAAAGTAAGAGAAAGATCAATTGCTGTGAAGGGAAGAGGGAGTGCAGTGGAAAGCTTGATACCATGATGGCCAATGTGTCACAGACCAGATGGTGTATTTGCAGAACTAAAAGCATTGCAGCTTAAGTTTGTGGCTCAGGGGCAGCAGTGCTGCAGACTGCTAGCTCTGGGGGTGCAGGCAGTGGGAGGAACATGTGGCACAGCCTTTCCTAGTGGTTTTGGCAATGCTGACATCAGATAGCTGCGCTTAGCTGAGCCTGGTTGCAGCTCAGGATGCTGCCTGTTGTATTTTGTTAAGTAATGACAGTTCATTTTTACCAAGGCCATCTTTCATGCTAGATTTCCCTTCCCTCCACTGTTGTGTTAGGGGAACTGCTCCTAGTGAAACATGGTTTTAGATACTCACAGACTGTGAAGTGGTGGGGATGTCTGAGGATAAAGGGAGGGTATATCTCAGAGGAGTTACATCGCCTCCTCATTCTCCGTGCGTGAAAGAGCAATACCATTGCATTGGTGGTGTTGAAAACAAGAATAGGATCTGCCTTGGTATCTAGCATCTTCTAGAGAGAGGGTGTGAGTTTGACACTCTAATTTCCACTCATAAGGATGGAAAAGAGTTAGGAAGCTTTTCTTGCCACATGTATGATAGATATGGCTTCCCATGTGTGCTGTTGAGAATCAGTGAGCTGGAATTAGTTCTAAGTTGTTAGCAACTGCAGATATTGAACTTGGTCTGGGAGGTAGATAGTGAGTAGACAGCACTGTAAAACACAAACTGCTGCTGACCTGACTCAGTGGTTAAGAACCATGACTTCAAGATGGTTCCCTATAGCTTCCCCTTGCTGACATTTTTTGTGACAGTAATGGGTGAACGACTGGATTCCATGCCTGATGCCCGGTAGAGAAGTGATGTTGCTGATTCTGGGCAAACTGGGGTGTAAGTGCCTGCAAGATGTGCTTGTGGGATCAAAAGAGGAATTTTTTTATTCTTAATCCTGCCCTGGGGCAAAACCTCCTCTCAGAAGGACATGTTGCTGCTATTACTTGGCTCTAGCTTGTGCCATAGTCAGATGGCTGGGAGTCAGATAGGAATAGTCGCTTTCCTTCCGTTGCTACCTTCCTGAGACCCAGACACGGAGGAGTGAGGAAATTCTTCAGAGATCTTTCTCCTCCGGAGGTTGATTAGTCCTCAGGGTGCTTGGCCGTCTTTGATGGTTAAATGTGGAGAGCTGCTAATTTGGGCAAGAGACCTTCCTTTGATATCTGTAAGTCACAGCCTATGTTGGGGAGGAGTTTCATGCTGTAATGCATACGCAGTACTGTCTGTTCTTCTGGTCTCAGCAAAACTCAGGATTGCTAATTAATAGTGTTCCATCCCTTCCTCTTGCGTGTTGATACATGTGGGGTGTGAAAGGACAGTTGCCAACATTTGTTTAGTAAAACATCTTTTAAGCCTAGCTTTTAGAGCAGTTGATGATTGGGACTACACAAGGCTACGTATCATTTATCATTCTAAACTAGTTGGATTTGGATGAATTGTGAGCCTCTATTTCCAGTGTCACTAACTCAAAAAAAATCTTGAGTCAGGGATTTTAACAAAATTTAATTTATTGCCAATTAACATTTAGCTTTCAATTATTGATAGCAGTTTTGGGAAATAAAGATGTACAACTGAACAAGCACTTAGAGAAGCACCCCTTGGCTTCCCTCTGGACACATCTCTCCCCCTTCCTGGTCCCACAGGGAAGGAATAGAGGTTGGTGCCTTGTGACTGGATGGCACTGCTGTTCAGTTTGAGTCACTTTGTTGTTTATGCTGTTAGGTTTTTTTTTTAAAAATCAATCTTAGTGAAGGTGCATGTAGACCCACACACACAGGTTTAACCTCCTTGGTGGCTTGCAGCTGAATACCCATGTAGTCCTTTGTTTCAGCAGGGCAGCCAGATTTAAGGTGAACAGAAAGCAAGACTGGTTTTGGTTTTTTTTCCCATGGTTTCATGTTTCTTCACGCTGCGCTGCAGCAAAGAGGGTTAATAAAGCAGCAGGCAGTTTTGGAAGCAGCAGGCTCACAGCCCAGGACTCTTATGGAGGTTACAGAGAGGTTGCACAGAGTGGGCATGTGTGGGGTGTCGAAAGCTTCAGGTTCAACTCAGATGTTCTGCCACCCTGTTGATGGTGCCATTGCTGTCAAGCTGTTTGACTATGTTTAAACACTGGTATCTAGGCTTTTCTGGGAAAAGAAAACCAACCAAAGCATACTGACAAATGAAGGAAGTGTCTTTCAACGTATCTTACGACTATTTCTTTCAATCTTCCCCAGACTGCCTTTTCAAGGTGTGTCCTATGAACCGATATTCAGCCCAGAAGCAGTACTGGAAAGCCAAGCAAGCCAAACAAGGAAACCATACAGAAGCAGCGCTGCTGAAGAAACTTCAAGTAAGAGACATCTGTATTTGTAATCTTATCTCAATCTGCAGGCTGTAGAATTACAATAGAATGAGAAAGAATAATAATACTAAGGGCCTTGGGAACAACTGTGATGGGTAGTATTATGCCACCATAGCAACTTTATATTCTTCTTAGCTCTTCTACCTCCTGACTGGCATTTATTGTTCCTGCCCTGGTTTTTATCTTGCTTTAGGCTGGGAGTTGTCCCTTTGCTATAAGCAAATACTGCTTTCACAAGTTTTATAAAGTAAAAATAGATTCGTTACCATCAGGAGTGGGCCCTGGTTTAAATTGTGCTGTTATTTTAGAAGTCCTTTTCAGGAGATAGGCAGAGGGGTGGACAAAGACATGTTTTCCACACGTTGTCTAGAACTTCTCAGAATTGCAGGTAGTCCTTGCTTGCAGTCCAGGCGACTCTTCTCTGAATCATTGGGCAGGTTCTATTTTGCATCAAATAGAGTGTGGATGGAGCAGCTCCTCTGTCTCTGAAAAAGAGCTGGCCTGATGTTATAATTGGATACGTAAGACTAAGTGAAACCAAGGTCGTATCAAACCTGGTCGATAGTTTCATGTGCAGTGGAGAACCTGCCAGTGCTTCCAGTTAAAAACATCTATGAAGGTGCATGGTGTGTGGCTACACAGCAGTTACAGCTAGGTACTGAGAATTTGTTCTGTCGCTGTGTTTGACCCAGACTACTGTGCTTAGCCTTGGTTTTGCAATGTGTGGCCTACTAGTTTTGTTTACATGTAAAGTAAATATATTTCTGTGCAATTAAAAACCAACAAGTAAAAGGGATGGTGACAGGGAGAAGCTAATCACAGGCCTTTCTTTTACCTTCTTCAGGATGAAATAAAGCACCTGGAATTACTTTTCGTGCTTGAAATTTTTTAAAATAGCATACTTTTCAGGTGGGATAGTAAATTGTGACCGAGTTTCTATTCTGGGTAATAAAAAAGGTCAGAATCATTACACAGGGTCTGGGTGATAATAATTCAGAAAATCATCCTGCAGCAGGGTTTAGGTGCAAATATTTTTTTACCTGCAGGTTGGAGGAAGTGTTTTAGATGTGATACCATTTCATTTTTATACGATCTGTTCCTGCAGCTGAATGCAAGTAGTGATTTTGTAGCGTTTAAAGAAATAATCCTTCTCTTGCAGCATGCAGCAGAACTGGAACAAAAGCAGAACGAAAGCGAGAACAGAAAGCTGTTGGGCGAAATTGTAAAATATAGCAATGTCATACAGGTAAACTATTGAAATACATCTGCCCTCTCTCAGAGCTGGAAAGGAAACAGTTGTTTCATTTCAAGGTTATGGTGAAAATGAAACTAACCACTCTAATCTGGATTGTCAAGGGTCAGGTAAACAGAACTTGGTGAAGTTTACAATATTGTGTTTTTCTGTCTGTTTTAAAGCCTACCAGAAGTGCTGCGTATTCATGTTTGAATAATATGTCATAATAAAATTTTATGTGTGATTTTATTTTTTTTTTCTGCTGCTGCTGTGGTTTAGAATCTGTAAATATGTATAAATTTTCAAGATTTATTTCTAAATCATAGTATAGAGGTGCTGTGCAGCTCCTTTTAAATCACTGAAGTAATTTGTACTTCGTGACATGTAAGTGAGACCAAAGTTATGTTCTTAAGTGCAGTACAACTTTCTAGTAATGAATGACATTCCTGAAGGTAATGTTGTTAATGGGCCCTTGCCCTACCTGTAGTATGTGCTGTACAGTTGATCACTGATACATTGCTCTCAGTCTGAGATACAGCATCTGTTTACCTAAGCTGTAGTATAATTTGATAATTCTCTTTTAGCTTTATTTCATCTTTATTTATGTTATGAAAAACCACCTCAGTGTGAAAAGCCTGTGCCCCCTCTTTTGGCTAAAGGGAGAAAAAAAGCCAAGAACTGTATTAATTTTTTTAACAATTATTTGTTCACAGCTACTGCACATAAAAAGTAACAAGTACCTCACGGTCAATAAGAGATTGCCAGCTCTGCTAGAGAAAAATGCTATGCGGGTGTCTCTGGATGCTGCAGGGAACGAGGGATCCTGGTTTTATATCCAGCCGTTCTGGAAGCTGAGGAGTGAAGGTGACAATGTAAGTAGAAATACTGAAAGTGCAAGAGGGAGTAGGTAGAAATTTTCCACGAGACGTGTGATTTCTTTGCTACTGGCATAAATCACAATGGATTAAAATAAAAGTATTTTAAGTGGTGCTTGGGACTGTTAGCTTTTATTTGTGACTAGGAAGTGTTACCAAATGATACAGTCTGGAATCTGAAATGTTGCCGCGTTCATCTGAGCCTCTGCTGACCTGTGTTGGGATGTAATTTGCTGAGTCTACCTGTTGTGTGCAGTTTTACAAAGCTGATAATAAGTCATAGTTTACAGCAAAGTAAAAATATTTTTTTTTAAAAGTTTTGGGTTTTTTAAGTATTCTGGCAAAATTGTTTTCAGAAGGACAACAGAGAATATCTCTCGAGAGTGATATCTGTGACTGGAATTGGGTTGGATAGTATGGTGTGCCTTTTCTGTGTAGGTTTCAGTAGGAGTTTTGCATATTGGTAAGAGGAAGAATATATAGGAGAGCTCTTTGCTGCATATCTGAAAGTTGTGCCACAAGATCAAAACTTGGTTTTTCATTCAGTCAGCTGTGGCTTGGTTAAGTGCCCGCTGTGGAAAATTCAGATCTGCCTCTGGGAAGGCCACATGATGAGCTGGCATGGTTTTATACTGTAGACCTGGCTGGGAATGTTTGGCCACTCTTCCCTGTGAAGTACTCAGTTGAAAGAGCCCTCTCAGGATCGCAGACAGGAAGGCCTGTTTTTGCGTGTATTTTCTCTCATTAACTTTGTGGTTACCTGGCTCTTGGGATGCTGTCCAGGATGACTGTGGTTAATTGAAGTTCCTTTTGGCAATCTGTTGCGGGGAGGGGGGAGGACTGCATTCCCAGCTCCTGGTCAGACGCCCCTAAAAGTCGTAGTCTTTCCCTGCTCTCCGTTCAGTGATCGAAGGGTACGTGTAAAGCTCCCCTTTTCCACAAGCCTGTTGCAGAGAGAAGCAGCAAACGTGTAGTCCTCTGGGGAACCTCTGCATGGCTTTTCAACTAGGAGGAAGAAGTGTTGTGGTTCAAAACACCTCTCTCCCTCTTTGGAAAGAAATAAAAAGTAACTTACTGCTTTAAGATTTTGACTTAATTTCTTTGAATAACATTTGGTCAGCATCATCTTAATTTCTCATGCCCCTTGTGCTTGAGAAATAAATACGTGTCATGTTCTCCAGAGTTGAGGACCTGGGGATGCCGGGTTGTGGTCTGTGAAGCTATTGTGGAGCCCTCACAGCTGAGGGCAGCAGAATGATGGTAAGCCTTAAAAGTCACCCTCGGTACTGTAGAGCTTTTGATTTAGTTTGACACTGTTGTGGGCACGTGAGAAATGCGAGAGTTCGGAAGCTGGTTTGCTGCTCTGAAAAGCCTGTGGATTGCAGTGACATCCCTGTCTGCAGGCCTCTCTCCTGGTCTGTTCCCTGTGGGGCCGTGTTTGACAGGCTCTGTGCTACAAAGGCTGTGTGGGAAACTGTCAGGTTTTCTCCTAACCTAATGACCTCTTTTGGAACCTGCCTGCTGCTCATTTTCTGTCACCTCACATCCCCTTGCAGAGCTGGGAGCTTGCCATTATATTTTACAGAGGGGAAGTCTCAAGACCAGAGTTTTTTCTTCTTTCTTCCAGGCACCAATAAATCTGACAATTTTCTTTGCAAACTTCCAGAGCCGAGCATCAGTCCTTTGGTAGCCTTCTTGTAACTGCTCTGGCAGATTTCCACCCCTGAACAGCTGCCTAGTTTCTGCAGTTGTTTATAAGGGGGAAAGGGGTAACAAGCCATGGGGGAAACCCTTGGCTCTCGCAAGTAGAGATAGGCTCCAGCCTTACACCCTTTCCTTCCCTCTCAGTTACTCCCAGGCATGTGCCCATTAAAAGGTTAGTTTCTGGGCAACTCATCTACAGAGCACCTGGCAGCACCTAAGCTGGGGCTTTACCTGCTTGCTAGGTTAGCTTCTAAAGGACTTTCAAAACAAACAAACAAACAAAAACCAACCAACCAACCAAACAAACCCCCCCAAACTTTTGTTGTTCTGACCTCTCAGTGCATGGAGTGAGTTTGGTATATCAGGAAATTACTCTGTTCTGAAACTTTTTTTTTATTATTATTTTTGGTTTCTGAGCTATAACAAGGAAATTCCCTAAGAAAATACATTTTAGAAAGTCTTTAGGACAGTAGAAGTGAGTATTGAATTACTGCTGGATGACTGGTACTGTCAGATATCCCAGGCAAGGTGGATCCAAATATGCCATATATCAAAAAAAAACCCAAAACAAGCTGTGATATAGGAAGTCACATGTGTGACTTTTGTGGTCAATCACCAAGTTTGTTTAGCCCTGTGAAAGATTTTAAAAAATATTTTTCTGCAGGAGGGTTAGCTTAGCTTCATCAACAACTGCTTAGTTATGCAAGTTATTGGAAGTAATTAAAAAAAATGGTGCTGAAAATTTGCAGCAGTTGGCATAGGTCTGCAGTGTCGTATGTAGGCTGTTATTAAGCATCTCTCAGCTCTCCTTCACACGGGAGATGTGACTGATTAAGGTAAGACCTGGTTCCAGTTTGACCGAATAGCAAAATGAGCACTGATGGCAGGATTACCTCTGTCTGGATTGTGTGTTTGGTTGCTTGCCATTTTAGCTCTTTGAAAGCTTGATCCTGCAGCATGCAGGAAGGTGGTCTTGGGGAATGCCCAACCATCTGTGGGAAAGTTAAGTTAATCCTCCTGACCTTTGAAGTGTGTCAGCACTGAGACTAGCAGATGTGGTTATAACATAAAAGCAATGTGGAGATGGAGTAGCAGAGCCTTTGGTGTGCCAGGTAACCTACCTGGATAGTTAATCCAACTGAAACCACTGCTACTGCATCTTCACAGCTCATATAACCTCCTGCAACTCCCAGTCTTTGTGAGATACTACACCTATGCCAGGGTATTTAATCTGACTTCTTGAGGTGTAGATGTAGCTGTCAGGTGGACTTCTTGGGTTTATATGCAACCACAGAGTTGCTCTTAGTGATATCAGTGCTGGTCCCCCACTCAGAAGACAGAACACAGCCTTGACTGTGGGTTTTCCCCCTCTCCACCAACACATGGACAAGTAGGGCTGCATGAATTTTGAAATTACCTTGTGCAGGAATAACTCCATGCATCCAAGACCAAAGGGCCTTGTAGGTTTTATCTTGAATTCAAAAGCTGGATTCTCTATGAATTTAATCGTTCTCTTGAAGTTTCTTATCTAGACCAGAAAGGTTGAAGCATTTTGTGAAAGGAATTGAGAATGAAATCCTCAAAAGCTGGGTGTCTAATGCATCTTCAGCACGTTAATGTCTGTATGTAAGGAAGAAGTTCCAGAATCCCATGAAACCATTACCCACTGCTGGCCTGCAGCATACTGTGGCCAGTTGGGCCCAGGGCTACATAAGGAAGAGGACAGAGGTGTCAGTTTTAACCTTGGACATACATTGCCCTGTCTCCTATAGACTCCATCTAGTACAATCCTTGAAGCAGAAATCTGGGCACGTGAGTGTACACATGCTCTGCCTCCAGTGCTTTGGGCATGCTATGGCAGTATTTGGAGCTGGAAACAAACTGGGCAGGGGATGGGAGGAACTAGAAAGTGCAGACTTGTAGCCAGCCCAAGGCAGCCATATGTAAGAAAACAGGTTTCCCTCTTCACTTTGCTTTAATTTTCTGCACCACTGGTGGAGAGTATATTAGAAACAAGTGCTGTGAACTCTCTATCCCTTCCATCTCAACTGCTGATGGAGGTTAAAAGCAAGAAAAAGAAGGAAAATGAAAGAACATAGGATAGGTATCTTGTTGCAGATAGGTATCTGTGCCAGCTGAGAGAGCTGACTGGTATTGAGGGCAGGTTACTGATGTGGACTTGGAGCAGGGGAGGAAACTGAGGCAGAAACCGTAACCCACCATAACAGTCCCTCCCAGATGTGTGCCTTGAGCAGAGTAGCTGCATATGCCTCTTTTTTCCTCTGGTTACTTCCATGGTAGTCACAAGCTTGTCAAAAGATACCTTCTCCTTATCCCTCCTTTTTTTGTGTGTGTGTTCTCTTACCACTGAAGTTGTTACAGTTCTGGTTTACTTGCAATAATTTTGAAGTCCTGATTCCACTTTGCAGGATGCAAGCCTGGTGGTTTTTTGATTAATGAATTGTCTGGTCATAACTTCTTAAAATGGGCTGTAAGTAATGTCTGTGTGAAGCATGGCATGCAGGAATGTATTGCATAAGTAATGTATCTTAAAGGCATCTTGTCATTATTTCGGTTCCATTAGTGAACCTTTTCCTCATTATTTGGGGTCAAGTAGGATTCCTACGTTTAGTCAGAGCATGATGACACTGTCTTTTGCTACTGTTTTATTTTAGCTGTGTTGCTAAAAACAGGCAACCTCCTTTTTAACCTCTGCAATAAGTGAGCCAGATTCACCTGTGTTGAAGTTACATGGGGCTGAACAGGGCTCTGCTCTCTCATAGGAGATGTGCTGACCAGCACAGAAAGCATTTTTGTTTGTTTGTGTTCCCAAAGAAAGCATGGCTTGTGCAACATTTCATGTAGCAAAGACCACATGTAGCCACTTGTCTTTGTGTGTGTGTGTTTATAAAATTGCTGTCAACAACATAAACCAAACCCAGTGCCAACCAATCTATGTGGACTCAATTTTTTTTTTAAATTACTTTTTTTCTACCTCCCAGCTATGAATTGAATTCTCTGTATGCATGTCTCAAGCACTTTTTTGGTCAAAGACATTCTCATATATTACTTTTTCCCTGTCTGTATAGGGTAAGAATTGCAAAGGCATGGGAATTTTGTTTCCAGGGAGTCAGCTAGGAATTCTTTTTGTGGAAAGATGGTCTCTCAGCTGATAGACCTGCTGCCTGCGCTGAGCTCCAAACACCATTTCGGGTGTAACAACAGAGGGGGTTGTTTCTGCTCACCTCTCTGAATTCTCAGTGGTTTATGCTCCTTTCTAGATTGAAGTCGTACAGTCTAAGCTGGAGAACTTCTGATCCTGTCCTGACATCCTCCAGAAGAGGGTCCACAGAGTTGAGGAGTCCCTGGGCTAAAGAAGTTTTGTTACAGGCAAATTTTTAAGGCTATGTGAAATGAAAGACACATTGATGGGAAAAGGTTGACTGACAGCAGTGGAGGGAAAAGCATCCAGCTTTTATAGTCATCCTGACTATAGATTATTTGCTAAGCTTTTTCTGCCTTTTGGCTGGCAGTATATATGGGATAAAGAGTAGTTAATGAAACTTTTAGATGAACTGACCTGCTCTTGGAATGAATAGGTTCATCTCTGTTCAGTGATCTCGAATTTCTGTTGCACTGGGTGACATGCTTACTGAGAATGTGAAGATTCATTACTGTGAAATCTTGAACCCATGAATTGTAGAGGCACAGGCAAACAGAGCTGGTATGTGAATTGTCTGCAGATAGATTCACTGAGTGCCATTCCTAGAGCATGCATTTGAGTAATTTTCTAAAAACATAACATTAGTTCATTTTATTGGATAATTACATAAGCCTAAATTGTATTTTATTTCTGACTTCCAGGTGGTTGTGGGAGATAAAGTTGTACTGATGCCAGTTAACGCAGGGCAACCTCTACATGCCAGCAACATTGAGCTTCTAGATAACCCTGGCTGCAAAGAGGTGAGTTTGGTGAAGAGAAGGGCGGGGTAATGGCTGATCTGAGGTGTATTATATGTTGTTTTTCACTGGTAACAAGAAACCCACTGTGGGCTGGATTCCAGTATCAAACATTGGATCCAGCTTGGCCTCAAAAAGCTGGAATCAAGTATATTCTTGGCACGGTTCTGCCTGGCACTGAAAGCTTTGCGAGGTTCGCTTGAGTATCTGAAACCCTCACTAATGTAAGAGTAAGTGCTCTTCCTACAGCTCTTTAGGTCATCTTTGGTAGGCTGTAAACAGAGTACTGTTTTGCCAACATCAACACTGTTTTATTAACACTTGAGGGCTTTGGGACCCATGCTAGGAATTGTATAAATTTGTAGGCACGTCATGTCCCCTACCACCCTAGATGTGGTGTGATCTTTTAGAAGAACAGAATGTCTCTAGAAGAAAACAACCCTTAATAGTGTAACTGTGGGTCTTTTTCCCAAAGGTAAATGCTGTCAACTGTAATACAAGCTGGAAAATAACTTTGTTCATGAAATTCAGTAGTTACCGAGATGATGTACTGAAAGGGGTGAGTATAATTTTTTTTTTAAATTATTTTTGAATTTGAAAAATCATTGCATACTTGACTGTAGAGAACTATTACATAGTAGTGAATAAAAGAAACAAGGACTTTATGGAGCTGTTGAGGATCTACTGTCCTTCAACAACCAGAGGATTTGTCCTTTGTGTTATTCTCTTACTGAGTGAAATTGTCTGGATTGTGATAGTTTCCAGCCCCTTTCCAGCTCCAGGGACAACTGAGGATCCATGAGAAAAGATGGAATTCAAGCCCAGAGTGGTGAGGGGCGCCGTACACAATAGCTGTGATGTCTCAGTTTATGGCAAGATGCTAATGTGGGTATAACAAGCTTACAGAAGGGAGAGAGGCATGAAAGATGACAATAGCCATGTTAAAACAATGTAGCTTTAAATGCTCATGGTTTGCACAGCTTCATGCTTCTAGATCACACTCTGTGAGATCGCTTATGTTTTCCTTTTAAATATATAAATTTTATTTGTCCTGGCTTATACCTTGATAAGTCATTATCAACTGGCTATTTGTTTTTTTGGTAGGTATCAAGGTGCCAGCAGTTATTGAGGAAGAATTTGAAAGGGAAACTGTTTTATCTGTGTAGACCCATTTGGATGCTGTTTTAAGCCTTGGGGAGAGGCTGAAGGAAGCAATAATGATGGCAGGAGAAGAAATAGAAAGAGGGCATTGGTGTTGGTTGTAGAGTAAAAGAAATGAGACAATATTAGAGAAATATGTTCACTTTCCCTAAATACTGAAAGAGACCAGAAATAAAAATATCAATTTAGTAAAGTTAGCCAGAATTAAAAATCATCTTTATGTTTATTATTGCCTGGTGTTCATTGCAGTGCTCTGAGACACGTTGTTTCCACAAAAGTGCCTGGGTCTCCTGCAGGACTGAATGCTCTCATCTCATCTCTAGGCTCAGTGATGAGGTTGCATGCTCAACATTTGGTACCTGCTCCAGTGATGGGAAACTAATAAATGGTTTCTTCTCATCAGCTATGTTGACATCACTGGAGCTAGTACAGATACAGAGGCTACAGCTACCTGAAAGGAGGTTGTGGAGAGGCCAGGGCTGACGTTTTCTCCCTTGTGACGAGTGACAGGACAAGAGGAAATGGTGTCAAGTTACACCAGGGGAGATTTAGATTGGATATTAGGAAAAACTTAGTCACAGGGATGGCTGTTAGGCATTGGAATGGGCTGTCCAGAGAAGTGGTGAAGTCTTCATCCCTGGAGGTATTTAAAAGACTGTTAGATGTGGTGCTGAGGGACATAGTTTAGTTTAGTGAGGGTGATGTCTGGACTTGGTGATCTAAAGGGTCCCTTCCAACTAAGACAATTCTGTGATACTGCGATGAGTCTATCAGCTTTGCCTACCACTTAATAATGCTTCTTTTGTCATATTACTCGAGGGAGATGTTGTTCGGCTGTTTCACGCAGAGCAAGAGAAGTTTCTGACCTGTGATGAATATGAGAAGAAACAACATATTTTCCTTCGTACCACGTTGCGCCAGTCAGCCACTTCTGCAACGAGTTCTAAAGCACTGTGGGAAATAGAGGTATTTTTTTCTTGTTATAAATATTTTAGGACCTGAAGGCTGGAGTTCAGTACATATACTTTACCACAACATGAATCATTCATAGCATTTCGATATCATCATATACCTCCCCGTAACTATTACTATTTTATGAAGCCGTTTGTGTAGGATGAACACTGAAGAGGTGCTTTATTGCTGTGCCTGTGTGAAGAGAGGATGTTTTCTTGCTATATCTACCTGCACTAAAATGACAAAGGGTCAAATTCAAACATGACATAAATGGTGCAGTTCTATCCAGGGCAGTCAAGTAACGCTCATGTATCCTGAGTTCTGTGTTTGACTTCACATGCAATATAGGAAATGGAAATTCATGACTGACCAGAAATCTCACAAACATGAGTGTCCCCATTCTTCTGCAACAGGGCACGTTAACATCTGTGTAAAGTTAGACTGAATAAAGGTGGTGTTGCTCAACAGGAGTGATTTTGAGACGATGACTAGCAGATGTATTTCTGTTTAACTGAGGAACATTGATTGGTGTGTTTCAAACCCTTGCTATTACAGTAATGTAACTCCCACATCCAAAAGTTCTTATGTGCTGAAGAAACTTTGTGCATTTAAAACAGGGCTCCTCACTCAGGAGGACTGTATTAAATAGAATATATTGTACTTGTAATTACCTGACACTAGTTATAACTCCCTAAGAGAGACAAGCTCTGCTTGGTTTGAAGGTCGCAAATGACCTACAGCTCACTCAAGGGGAAAAGAAATAATGCAGGATACTTGAAATGATATGGGTCTGTCTAATTGTATGAAAGGAAATTTACCAGAAGCCCACAGTGTTCTTCCAAATAGAGCTGGTGGAAGTGGTGAAATAATGTAACAGGCTTTGAGTTTTGCTTTTAAGTAGTGCCCGTGTAAGTGTAGAGCAGCAACATTTATTTTGTTGAGCTCCAGATTCACACAGGTGAAGGTGGCTCTTCATGTTCACAGGGAGTAGATTAATGAATGCATGGAAAGTAATAGGAGGATTATTTCTTGGCACCTGGCAAAAAAACCCCTACTTAACTAGTTGTTGGAAATCCTCTCTGTGGTAGATTATTTGTAATTATGTATTTTACGTGTTTTTATTTGGAATCAGCAGTAGGAAATGTCAGTGATCAAAGTACGATCTTGAGGAGCATGATTAAAATCTGTATTTTTTTCTTTCAGGTTGTTCATCATGACCCTTGCCGGGGAGGGGCAGGACAGTGGAATAGCTTGTTTAGATTTAAGCATTTGGCAACTGGAAACTACTTAGCTGCAGAGGTAAGGATGTGAATTAAACAAGTGGTTGTGTGCTGTCTAACCAAGTACGGTACGTGTCCTGCTAATTCAGAAATACCACAGTAGGCAGGTCCATGATGTAGGTCGCTGAAAAATTCCCACACCAGGTTGGGGGAGAACTGGATGTGTGCTGCTGTGTCATGCTGTATTGCTGTATCCAAGGGTTGCAAGGAAAATTTTTGAACTTACAGGATGCTAGTAGGTCAGCTCAATACAATATCTAACCTTAACTTTAGCTTTGCTGTTGAATCTTGAATCTCCTTGTCGTGGCAGCCAGAGCAAACACCACTATTAAATATCCATCATATTTACACTGAAAAGCCTTGGATTCATTTATCATGCTGTTCTTGTTTTCCCTTGATTTTTTGAGTAATGCTGTAATCAGCCAGGTATACTTTGCTGGCTCAGGCATCCACCTGCAGACTAAAGCTTTTAGAGTGGAACTGAATGTAAGGTACTCATTGACCTTCATTGGAGAAGTCTGTGTGCAGGCACTGGGATGGAAGTTCCAGGCCACTCTAATTCAGGAGTTGTCATTCCTACAGGTTCCAGTCATCTTGAAGAATTGTTTCTACAGTGCTAATTTCAGTATACTGACCTCTGCCAGCCAACATGCGGTCCAAGGCACCCATGTGTTCTGTACAGACTTGGAGAAGGACAAACTTTTTGTGTGTGGGAGTTGTGACTTTTGATGTCATGATAATGCATTGTGAGTAGCGCAGGTTGCAGCCTTCTGATGTTGCACTCTTGACTTAAAGACCCGAAGTTGCCTTTAAAAGTAAAATAGGGCTTTTGACAATCTGTGAGAGAACAGATAATACCAGCTTTATGAAATGGGAGAGCTTTGGGTTTTTCTCTGGTTGCAAGAAGCCATGAACTACTTAAGTCATATCTAATCCATATTAGAAGTGGCCTGTGTCCAAATTCTGTCACTGGAATGAAAAGCGGTTATTTTCCCACTGATTTAGCTCAGGGATTGCCTCTGACTTGTGCTTCCAAGCACAAGTGTAAAAATTCACAACTACAGGAGTCAGTTATAAATCACTATATTAGGGAATCCCTTAGACTTGCTCTAATTGGGCTTGAATTATGTTTACAGCAGTGCAATTTCCATGGGCAGATAAGTTATTAGTATTCCCAGGATTCTGATTTCACTTTCCAGCTCCTGTCACAGCCTGCACTGATTTCAGAAGAAGAGCAAACAGGAGCTATCAGACCATTACTTAGTTCTAATCATGTTGAAAACAATGTCTAAAATGTAAACAGTAGGCGACCAGGCTGATGCTGATAGTATTTTCCATCTAGGACTGAATGTAATTCGGATCTTTTCCTTGGCTTTAGCAGTAGTTCTCAGTGTGAGAAGCCTGATAGGCATGAGGGGCGAAGAGCATCATCCCTTGAAAGGCAGTGGGCCAACATGCCTGAAGTGCTCTGCTCTACACTGCTGCCTCTGTGCTGCAGCAGTACGTGGGCTTGGCTGAAGCCAAGCTGGCTTTGTTGTGTAGTTAAAATAGGTGACTAATAGCTAATTTGAAGTGGCAATCAGTATACCCACCTAAGAGATGATTCTCTTTTCCTCTCTGCTTACAGTGAGAGTTGCTCCTAGTAGAAAGATTTTATTCAGACTATCTGGGCTGATGGAGAGTCAGGAAAGGCATCAAGCGCTTTGACTGATGGGCTTCCTTTCCCCACCACACTTCATCTGCTCAGGGATTTTCAGGAGAAAAATCTTCAGGTGAAGAGGTGTCACGCTACACTGAATATTGAACCTGACCTTAGGTCCCTTTTGCCTCTGGAATAGAGCTCCTCAGCAGGAAGACTCGCAATACGGACAGTACAAGTGGCACAGGAGAATGAGAACTGGAAGAGTGTTTGGGTTGAACAGAGGTGATGCACTGTGACTGGAGAGCCCCATTAGCTGCTGTATCTGTGAAGTGTAAAAGACCTGCTGGTGGAGATATTGCAGGTACTGCTGTAATAAAAACCTGTGAACTGTGTTTTACACAGTGAACATGTCAGGCACAACACACCAGCCAGACGTGCAGGCCAAAGATATATGAACAGGCAGGCAGACACCTAATGTGCGTGAGCTAACTTTAGATCGTTTGGGCAAAGCTTACTGATCGTTTGTCTGAGCACTGGCAGCACAGGAAAATTACTCATGGTATGGATTCTCAACAGTGTCACACATTGCCATGACCTGATTTTGATTACACTTCCATGGTGAAGATGTCTAGAGTGGAGTAAGTACAAACACATAAACAAAATGCACAAATCTTTTAAGCATTCTGTTGTTGGCCAGTGGTACGATTTCTGCCAGTGTGACCTATTGTAAATCAGGAATAATCACTGCTTATTGCCATCTTTTCCTTCCTTCATCCTTCTGCAGAACCACCTTGTCAAGTTTCACAATGAGAAGAAATGTCCCTCACCTGGGTGTCTCCTTTTGCTCCTCTGTAGCTAGGCTTGTGCCTTGTGTGAGCAGTGCTGTACCTTCTCTTTTCCTTTGAGGCTTCCTGTGCCGCATGTAATGCGGTCAACCTGATTTGTGACTCAGAGGGTCTGAGCCACGTAGTGAAGAGATGCTACTGGAGCTTGTTAAAGCCAGTGAATGATCCAGACATGGAAAATTCAAGACACTTGCCCCAGAGAATTCAGGAATTGAAAAAAAATTAAAGATGTTTCAATACTTGAGTATTGAAACAATAAATACAGTAAATAATTTGGGTGTTTGGGTTTTTTTTTTAAAAAAAAAAAAGTGTGGCAGTACAGTTGTCCAGTTTACAAAACGTATAGGTGAGTACTTTAAAATCTAATTTTTAGAAACCTTAGAGAATGAAATCAGGATGTGTAAGTCCTAAATTCCATGTTCCTAAGCATCACAATGAGTCGCTTAGCTTTTGTTACCTTTGAAAGACTAAGGATCCTCTGATACCTCTGACTTCTGACATGGTCTGAAATAGTACTATTGCCTTTGATTCTCTTTTCACTTGGCATTACTTAGGCTAACTTTCATTAATATAGCTTGAAGTTGCTTAACACCAACTAATGCCATAAAACAACCCAGTCCCTACTATCAGACTATGGGCTGAAGGTGAGCCACCCTGAAAGACTCACTGCTAAAGGAAACCCAGTGGATAGCTGCATTTTCATTCCCCTACTGCTATGCACCTCCCTGGGGACGCAGTCTGATGCATCGGATGAGTGTATGCTCTCACACAGTTACTTAAGGTACAGGAAGGATGTGCTGAAGAAAAGGTTTCATGTTTGGTGATAAGATTTTGGATATGAGAAATCTGGATAGGTGGCAATGTCTGGTAACATCTTTTACACATCTGGTATTTGGAAACTTGAAACCACTGGCTTAGACATTTCCAAACCATTGAAATCAGGAAAAAAGTGGAACAAAATACCCAGCTGAAAAGTTGGAAAGAGAAATTTTCTTCTTTGGAGACAGTGGGAGTTCTGCTGTTAGTGTCAGAAGGGCTTGTTTTCACCCAAAAGAGCTGAGCCAGATCCTTAGCAGGAGATTTAGACGTGAAGCCACCAGCTAAGATCCAGGCTGTCGAGTTTTATTCTCATCTTCACAGAGTCATCAGTCTTTTAGAAAAAGTTCTGTAGAAGATTCTTTATTTAGCCCTGGTTACAGCAAAATGACCTGAGGTACTTTGAAGTTTTATATTTATAAAGAGAGGCTGTAAGGTTAGGTGAAAATTGAATGTTTCAAAGTAGCAAAGACTTTCTCAAATTGTATTTGAAAGTCTTTCAGTGCACGTACCACATGTGGAACGCACCCAGATCTATCTGTGTGTGGGAGCGAGCTGCAATTTACTTGAACAGCCTTTCACAGGATGCAGGTTGGGACCACACAGCTGTGCCTTTCTCATGCACACACCTAACCTTTCCAATATTCTAATCGCCAGGATAAAAGTCTCTTTGAACTGGATGTCAGCTTATTGATTGTGCTGAACCAAAACATGCACCTTCAATGTTGTTCTCTGTGTGTGTAGTGGCTCCAGTTCTATGATTTCTAAACTGGAGGATCTGTACCAAAGCTCTTAAGACTTGCTGCATGGGGATGTTAAACAGAAGTATGTGTGCCCGTGTCTGCGTATGTGCACACACAAGAAATGCAGGATGAGACTGTCATTTCATATTAAACTTCTCAGATGAGATGAATATTGCTAAAATAATCACTATATGTATATATATATATATACACATATGCAAATAATCCAATCACATGCCGGTGTCAGATATTCAGTAGACAATAGATAAACCACAGTACATTACTTGTGAATTATTGTGAACACGTGGTTAATGCAGAGGTTGTAAGGACAAATCCATGGCAATTCTGTTTTATTTAGTTAAATAGACTAAACTGCAGTTACCTTGGTCAAGACATGATAGTAAATCTGCTGAGGTAATTGTCTTCAACACTGAATTAACTATAGCATACTAAGTGAATTAAGATAATGCAGGTAAGATGGCAGCCTTAATGTTTACTTTCTGTGATTCTATATGCTTGTGGCCATAAACAAGAGTGAGGTGAGAATCAAATATGTCAAGGTAATAAAGTTTGAAAAACTTTCAAAATTTTATTTTATTTTATACATTATTAATGTGTCTTCCAAGGTAGTGCATCGAGTACTGGTGTTGCTTCAAAAAGTGATGTTTGCCCTAATGGTGTTCTAGACAAGAGAGTGGGAGCAGGCTGGCTAATGTGGTAGGTTGAAGGAATGAGCTCAGTGGTAATGGCAGAACCAAGCGTACTTTTTCTGACTTCATTCACTCAACCAAACTTTTGCTCTTACAGAGGCCCTCCTTCAGTAAAGCTTTTGGGGGTTGCTAAAAAAGTCACTACTTTTTTTAGGAGTCAGTGGCACATGAACATTTGTGTGCTCAGGGGTCAAAGTTGTCTCAGCTACTGACCTGATGGGTTTGGACTTTACTCTGAGAGGTTTCATGGGTTTGGACTTTGCTCTGAGATGTTTCACTTGTGCAGCCACACCCCCTGGACTTCTGGGACTGAAGCCTCCACAACAGTTACTTTTTAACTTCTGCATGTGAATATGCTTCATAAATGGCTTGTACAGAATTATTGGGATGGCAAGCTCTTTAGCACATATTCTTGTGATGGACAAGTCACAGAGATAAAGCTGTCTACTAGCTAGCTGCTTTGGGCAGAAGCAGCAATCTGATGTGCATTCCTGGTGCGTGTCCCACTGGAAAACTCCTCTGATTTTATATTGCAGGGTTTGCTTTCTTTTTTTCTGCAGGAGTGGAAGTGCAGGGTTTAAGCTTTAAAATGGGTCAACTCTGATCAGAGTTGTGTTCTAAACACTTTTGTTAAAATCCCACGTGAAACATGCTTCCAGATTTTGGGTTATTTTAGCAGTAGATGCTCCATGGAGTCTCTTTTGAAGGCAGGAATGATTGAAACCCGTTGGTCTGAGCAGCTCAGGGTTACACGTGCATGAGGTGAAATGGCAAGTATGTGAGTATTCTGACTTGAACAGGAAGTCTGGTCCAACTCACCAAGTCCAGTCCAACTCACCAAGTCCAGTCCAACTCACCAAGGCTGCAGCTCAGTGTTAAGGCCGCTTCAGTGGCGATGCAGAAATGTTTTACCACAGCCACTTGATTGCATTCCCGTGACACAGCATGCTGATCCCAAGGTGGTGTTGGTGCCAATTCCACAGTGCAGAGAAGAGGGTATGGGCTGTGCTGTAAAACCACGTCACTGAGATAAGGCATTGGGGGGCACAGGTGGTTGGGGGTGGGTTGACGGGAGCTGCTGAAGCCAGTGTCGAAGGCCTTGCCTTGTGAGACGGTCAGCTGCATTTCACTTCACTTGCTGAGAACCCTTGAATCAATGGCCAATAAAAGTTACTCTTAATTCATCCAGAATAATTTCTTCCCGTATTATCTCACTGTACTCTTCTGTCAAAATTGCCCAAGTTTCTTTTAAGAGAAGCTTATATTCATCATTCACTTTATACTGAAAACTGGTGGTAATCTCGGTTTGTATTATTTTAAGTGGATTTTTGCCATGTCTCTGTATTAAAAATATTAGCCTGCCATATAATATATATCGTTATAATATGCATTTGTCTGGGTGGACAGAGCCATATGGTTCATAATAAATTTAATCCTGTTGTAATAATCACTTGATTTGGATCTTGATGAAGGTAGTTGAGTGCATGTTCAAGTTAATATTGATAAAAATTAATCCTCTTCTGCCTTCTGAATAGGACATAGTAAAGTAGCAGAACTTGTTGCCACAAGAATAGAAAAGAAGGCATTTAATGAGATTTTAAGAAACATGTATTTGTATGAGCAATTATATACTCAGCATTAGCTGAGATAAGAAAAAATGTAAAAGGGAACTCAGCTTTTAAACTTGAGGCTATAAACCAGGATTAAGCCCTTGGAGTCTTGGATAAACTTCCTCTGTAGTTTTCTGAGCTTATTTTCTTTCACCTTCTTGAAGTGCTGTGGATAATGGAGTACTGCCTAGGGTGTTTTGTTAAGGCAACTGAGATTGAATATTTGAAGGCCATAATTTTGATATCCAATTTTTGGAAATTGGACTACTGACAGAGATCTTTTGTGTTTAGGAAGCAAAAAGGGCCCGCTGTTTGCCAGTGGTATTTTTGAAGGTGATACAGAAGCAAGCATTTACAGAAAAATGTATTTATTCACTGATCATACAGCTCATGCAGAGGGAGGAGAGCACAGCAATAAAAGCTCTGTGGTTCCTTCTGCCTTTAGAAACAGTAAAGCAAATAAATATCTGTATATTTTTATATGGATAAAAATGGCCAGGTTTAAGATGTGCTCAAGGGTACCAGTTTGTAAAACAGAGAAGGTACCAGGAGATGGCAGCATCCACCAAGGCCTTCACGCATCTGCTCACACGTTTAGTATGTTGGTACTGTGGGACCTCCTTACCTGGAGATTGTTTCAAAATCTTCCGTTTGAGTCGTGTTTTTCCAGTCTCTTCGTTAAATGCTAATACAGCATTCTGATTAGTTTCTTTCTGCTGGGCTCAGTGATTAAAGGTTCTTGTAAGAAAAAGGGCTTGCCAAGGTGACAGGGTGAACTCAGCACTGTAAGCCTGATTTTTATTTTTTCACAGTCTCAAAGGAGGGGAGTGCAGCTTTATTTTAAAGCTCTATAAGGAGAGAAGGGTAATTCACAGCTATTCGTGAAGAGGTGGAAGAGATCCAGAGACTAGAGGAGAAGGATGATGGATTACTGATTTACAGAGCCAGTCTGACCTGTTCCGCAGACTTGGATATGGCTTTTTAAAGTGACAGAAGTTGTCCATTTAGCACCAAAACAAAAACCCAACCCAGAAAGGAAGAAAACAGATTTTCTAAGGATTTTGTGCATCTTGGGAGTGCAGTTTCCTGACCTGATTTGTCTTGACTTTGGTTGAAGTTAGGAACAACATCTGCATCTGTGGGTGTGCAGATATTTTCCAAAATCAGGGCCTCAGGGGGTGGGGTTCCCTGCCCCCACCCCCCTGCCCAGCAACTAGTTTTGCAGTAGTGATCTGTGAGCCTGTCTTCAGCTGGGCTTTTTCAGTCCTGTCTGTAGTTGGCTGCATTCGAGCCATGTTTCTATACATACAAGCTTTAGGAGGAAGGGAAGCGCGAAGCTGTTAACGTAGATTTATCGTCATTTGGTCACTGTAAGGACTACTTCTGTTGTTAAAAATACAAGATATGCTGGCATTGCATTTTGATATGTTCCAAAACAGCAAATGTAGACACGTGGTTTGTTCATTAGTGCATTTATATATACGTATATTTTACTTGTTATTTCAAGATTACTTTACAAGCATTTATTCAATTGTATTTGAGACTTTATTTTTGATACTTGACAGAGGTTTAGAAGGCTTTCCCTTTTTTTTTTTGAGGGGGTGCATGGGGTTTTTTTTGGTTTTTAACAGTAGTAATTTTGGTAATGTCTAATCCAATCATCCCAAGTTATTTGGGGGAGAACCACTAAAAGCATAGAGGATATTAATATTTAGAACATAACCCTTGAAGAGATGAAGATGCGTTTTCATAGAGCATGTCTTGGCATGGGGCCGCTGAAGCTCATACTGAGGTGGTGTCCCAGCACTCAAGTTAGAGTAAATGTCTGCTAGACATTTTTCTGTCTTCTGATTTCTTCTGCAGAATGGGATATGGCTGTGCGGGACTGAGCACCATGCATTGGTGGGTGGTCGGGTTCTCTGCCTTTGATCACAGTAGAGGCAAAGGAATATCCCAGTCACCACTCTCTCCCAGCCTTGCTTGGATCTACATGTTGTGGTGGCTCCAGCTGATGTCGCTGATGTGAGATTTTTGAACCCGTGGTGATGTAGGTCCACCGGAGCACTGGCCCACCATTGCTTTTGCAGCAGCTAAAAATGCCATCAAGGCGAGCTATCCTTTCCTCTTATGATGAGGCTGAACAGTTAGGACAGGAAGGTGTCAGAGCTGATTCTCATCCCAGTTCTTGCCTAGCAGGTAGTTCCCCCACGCAGGGATGGCTGTCCTTGCCTGCTTTGCTCTGCTTGTGCTGCGCTGGGGGACTGAAGCAGGCAAAAAGATTGAGCTCTCCCAGCACTCCCTGGAAACTCATCTGATCTGCAGAGACGCGGCTCATAAGCAGAACAGCAGCAAAATGCAATCCTGAAATAATAGGCCTTTTAAAGATTATTTTTTTGTTTATAAACTTTCCTCAGATGATGATTATCAGGAAGTCTGTGCCTATGCTGTTGCAGTGGTGAATGGGATTTATCAAGGTAGAGTCGTAGCCAGTGTTTCTCCAGCAAGTTAATAAGGCGACAAAAGTCCTTTGAATACCACTGAAGTCTTTGAAATTGTGCAAAAGTCCTTTAGATTTATCAAAAGTTAATCAGTATGACATTAGCAAAGAACAAAGCAAGCCTAATGAAGATGAAAGATTTGAGAAGTGGATTTTTTTTCTTTTGTGGTGGCTTTTTTTTTCTTTTTTTTTTTTTTATGAAACACTTGCTCTTGTTAATTGGGTAACGGGCTGTGTGTTAACAGGCTGGTTATCAAATGAAATGGGAACTGTTTGCAGGTGTTGAATTAGATCCTTTTAGTCTTTGTCTGTCAGGGTTTCCTTCATAACTGTGAGTTTTAACCAAGTTATTAAAACGCTTGTTTAGCTGCAACTTGGCAACCTAATTCTTTCCCTAATGAGTTTTTTAAAATATCCTTTACCTAGTCAACAAAATTTGATTAAAGTCAACATGGGTGTTTCTTTCCCCAAACTGCTTGCACTCCTTAATTAAGAGTGTCCAAAAATTGCCTTTTTGGGTACTTTCCGTGCATTCCACTGTCTAGGAAAGCAGCATTCAGTATAAAGGTGAAATGTCAAACTGTCCACAGTATGGACCGTATGGACCAAGGTATTATATAATTCACTTGTTGGACCATAAAGTGTATCTTACTATGTAAAGATGCAAAAATTATAATTAAAACCAGGAATAACACGCTAGTGAGAAGTTGTTCTACTCGGTAGTAGAACCTTGAGAGATTCTGCAGCATTAAAATCCAATGTATTGAAAATGTGAAGGTATAGCTTTGACTAGCTTTCCTCAGTACAGACGTCATCAGTAGAGATGGCACTTCTGGCACTCAATCTCACAGGATACCTCTTGGGATTAGCAGGGCACTTGAACTCTCTGAGCACCAAATACCAGAATTAACACACAAACACACGTAGTTGGGAGTGGTCTTTCGACTGTGCAGATTCTACAGGAGGATGATCACATTTTGAGGGCATCAGGCAAAAATTCAGGAATGAGATTCCTTGCCCTTCCAAATAATTTTAACCAGAAATGGTTAGACTTTCTCTATACCTCAGTTTGCCCCCTGTAAAGGCTGTCTTCTGCCATCTGTTTGTCACCCATACTCTCTACGGGGGGGCATCTGATGCTCTCACAGTATGAGCATATTGAGACATGTATGCATTCGTACATCTACTCTTTTTATGTGCTACTATGTACAAAGGCTGAACATGAAATCTCTTTAAGGGACATCATTTTATATACGTACAAGAGTATATAAATGCTGTGGTGCTGGCCTTCAGGCTCTTGCAGACACCCTGGCTAGATTGTGAGTGGAGAATCTGGCTTCTCAGAGAAGTGTGCAAATAAACGCAAGTTCTGTTTACATTAAAGGAACGTATTATCTTCTCTGTAGTTGCAGATCTTTCTATAAACATCAAAATAGTCAATGATTCCACTGTTTAAAACATGATTTTGTGTGGTGGTGGCCACCTTCTTATGGCACTGATTGTCCTTGTCTGCTAACAGGTTTGCTGGGCTATTCCCAAGCTCTCTTCTCCCCTGTAGACTGAGTCCAAGACAAGTTCAGGTCCTGGATACTCTCTGTGAACTGTATTGTGCAAATTGCATTGGCAGTTACAGCAGTAGGTACGTATTGATAGGCCTTAGCGTAAGAAAAAGCTCATGCAGCACCAAAGTCAGTGTGCACTATTAGCCTGTGTGGGCAACCATAATGTCTTCCTTGGTGCTGTCACCTGAAAGAAAAGTTGATGCGGTAGGCCCATTTTCTGGAGTTCAGGAGATTTTTATGAAGGCTGGAGGATGTGTAGAGTTGGGTCTGTGTTCATGTGTTTAAGTAACTGAAAAAGATGTAGTGTTGGTGGTTTGAACATGAGCCAGCAGGGTGCCCAGGTGGCCAAGAAGCCTAATGACACCTTGGCCTGTATCAGAAATAGCGTGGCCAGCAGGTCCAGGGAAGTGATTGTGCCCCTGTACTTGGCACTGGTGAGGCCGCACCTCAAGTACTGCGTTGAGTTTTGGGCCCCGCATTACAAGAAAGACATCGAGGTCCTGGAGTGTTTCCAGAGAATGGCAACCAGGCTGGTGAAGGGACTGGAGAGCAAACCTTATGAGGAGTGGCTGAGGAAGCTGGGGTTGTTTAGCCTGAAGAAGAGGAGGCTGAGGGGAGACCTTATCACCACAACCTGAAAGGAGGTTGTAGAGAGGTGGGCAATGGTCTCTTTACCCTAGTGACAGGTGATAGGATGAGGGAGAATGGCCTCAAGCTGCACCAGGGCAGGTTCAGATTAGACATTAGGAAAAAATTCTTCACCAAAAGGGCTGTGCGGCATTGGAACAGGCTGCCCAGGGAGGTGATTGAGTCACCAACCCTGGATGTATTTAAAAGATGTGTAGATGAGGTGCTTAGAGATATGGTTCAGTAGAGGACAGGTGTGGTTGGACTTGATGATGTCAAAGGTCTTTTCCAACCTAGTGATTGTGTGATGTCATCCATCATTGTTACTGGAGCTGGGAGAGCTGATTACCTTAGCCTTGCCCAACTGGAAGATCCCCACTATAGAGCTGGCTGCCTACGTGGCAGTGGAGCGAAGGATGAGCACAACTGCTGTCAGGCAGCCAGTTCAATGCCTCGCTGATGTGAAGTCTCTGCCCTTTCCTAGTTATTCTCTACTAATGCAGTCTGTGTTACTTAATGTAGGTTGCATCTCCCTTACCATCATACAGTGACTGCCGTTTACTCATGTGCTTCTGTTGTGTGGCCTGGTGTAATGGAGGAGCTTTGAGACTCAACGAGTGTGCCATAACATGCAATGAGTTTCACTGTCTTTGATGATATTTAGTTTTCAGCCATGAGGAAGCAGAACTTTCATTTTGTGATACCTTTTTCTCTCCCATCCCTGGAAAAGTGGAAAATGGCTGTACCTAAGTTTGTTAAAAACAAGTAGCAGAGGATTAGGATTTCTGGATTATTCTGTGTTGGAAAAGAAGCTGTTGGTGTTACACTCTAAAAAACCCCCCAGACAGATAATGAAGCTGTTACAATAATGACTTATACAATCACCCTTGCTTGAGCCCTGCAGTTTACAGTGCATCATATCTTTACTGTGTATTGACTGTATGCGCCTTCCGGTGGCATTTTGCAGAAGTAGTGCTGTATTTCAGCTACACTTCAGTAACATTGCAACTTCAGCACATCCAATGACACAAAAAAGCTTGAAGATGGTTGAGCTTCAGCGAGACCCATTTTTTAGCATAGTGGTCTTACTTTCGGAACACCTGTAAAGAATTACACTTGAGTTCATTAGCAACAATGGGGAAAAAAAGTTATTTTCAAGGATTCTTTTGGTTTGGAGGCTTACTGAAGAGCATGGAGGTGATCTTACATAAATGAGAAAAAGCACAGATTTTGGAGTCTTAAGAGTGTCACTGTGTCCTTAACTCATTCAGCTGTACTTGGATCTTGAAAAGGACTCAGAGCAGGTGTAATATGACATACAACCTTACAAGATTTATGTCCCTCTACCTAGAGAATACAGTAAGGGATAATAGCTAATAGTCTGATCCTCAGAGGTGCTCAGCACCAGTAACTTCAGCTGAAATGAAAATGAAAGTGGCAGCTGCTCAGCGCAGCTAAAAACGGGGCCATGAACGTCTGCCGTAGCGCTGCATTCCATTGTGCCTTCTGCTTAGTGTCCACATCTCTTTAGTGGCTTTCTCTAAACAACATCTTTTTAGGGGTTTTTATTTCTGTATGGTGGGACAAGAGAAAACATCACAAAGAATCCACTTTATATTTGAGCCTTCCATCTCCCTTCAGCCTCTGTCCACAAGTGAACTATTTTGGAAATTTGAGGGCAATCTGTTTAGTGATTTTTAAAGTAAGCGAGAAGTGGCGTGGGAGAGAGATTTTCCTAGTTCCTTGTTGCTTTTTTTTTTTCTTTTTAAAGCATCATTATGTTGAAAGTGAACAGCTAAAGAATCACATAATTCAAGGCCAAATTCATATTAGATAGACCCTTCAATGAAACATCACAGATTTATTCCATTTGAAGATCAGTCCTCTCTGCTGAGTCTAGTGACAAACC
Organism: Zapornia atra; assembly: GCA_013400835.1. Lineage (NCBI taxonomy): Eukaryota > Metazoa > Chordata > Aves > Gruiformes > Rallidae > Zapornia > Zapornia atra. The sequence continues at coordinate 134,993 of VZTU01017693.1, forward strand.
TGAGATGCCCCAGACTTTTTCTCGCTCCCTTACAACCAGCAGAATCTGAAGGTAGGATTGAGTTTAACCTTCCTGCACCTTCTCCACACCTGTGCTGAAAGGCCACTCGTTGCGTGCAGCTCTGACTAAGGACCACTGCCTGACCAAGTTCTCTCTTCTTGATGGAGGACCATAGGTCCAGGGACTGGACCTTGGCTGTTAGAACAAAGTTAATGCTGAAAGAGGTGTGAGAACTTAGGAAGAAACTAAAACAATATGCAGTGACATATATGTATATGTACATGTATATCTTCTAGTTGTCTGTTATTCAGTGTCTTATCTCCCATTCCTGTTGCTGTGTAACAGAAGTAGGTGGGAGTTGGAGCCAGGAGACTGAGAATGTTCATGGAGAAGCAAAATGCAAGATTTGGGATAGGTGTCAATGCAGGGAGGAAAGCAGGCTCTCTGAATTAGATTTGTGAGGGTAACATGATGGCTAATGCAAATACTGAAATGAGGACAGGAGAATAAACAAACCTTTCGTCGTTTCTGTGTTTGCACATCAAGTCATGACATAAAGGGAAGGTATTTTCAGCAATTTTGGGAATGTCTAAAATTTTTCCTCCTTTCTTCAGGCTCATGATGTGGAGAGGAGCTGGCTTTTTTTGGTAAAGGGATATAAATGGCACAGTATTAATACAAAACATATAAAGTTAAGAAAAACTCTTCACAGTATTTGTCTGTGTAATGTTAGATACATGATGATGTGATATTGAGAAGGTTTACTGGGATTCATTTGGCTTTCCCTGTGCAATTCACTTCTGGCTCTTCTCCACTGGTAACGCCAAATTCAAGCCAAGAAAATGACTGTACTTATCAGTAAGATGTACATGCTTAAATGCCGTTACTTAAAAACTAATTTACCATATATAACCAATAATGTCACTACAGCATTTTTAGAGCTTCAAAGGCATATCCTGTGTCAGGGAATATGGTAAATATTGAGGCAAAATTGTTTCATTATGTAAGTCAATTCTTGAAAGGTTTCATGTGCAGCCAGTGTGTGGGTGTTATGTGTGTTTGTTTATTTGAGTATCTATCTGCCTACATAATCTCTCATCTTCTAGCTTACATATTTCCCTTGTCAAAAGTAAAATCATGTTAAACGCTGTTAGGTAGTAATACTTTACATTTATTATTATGTGTCTTTCATCCAAGTTCCTTATACGGCTTTAGTAATTAATTAATGCTTGATAATCCTACTGTGACACAGGAATTATCCCCGTTAATAATGGTTAAACAGAATCACAGGGTAAGTAAACAGTTGTCTATACTGTCATTGCCATTTCTGTTTCAAGGATGCGTTAGATATTCTGAGTTCACTGTCTTCCTGTGACATCTCAGTAGACATGAAGCATGTTAGTTGTTATCTCAGTAGATCTGCTTAAGGTCAATCCTGGAAGCGTCCGTGTCTGTATGTGTGTGGGTGACTGTAGCTTGCTGTGTTTAGATTAGTAACTATGTGTGCTTTTGCTGTCACTCGTTTTGGTTATTTGAGGTTCCTCTCTTGAGTTAACAAGCATGATTTCAAGATGCACTTTTTTTCAAAGCAAGGACCTAGCTAATTCAGTCAGACATTGCTAATTCTTATGCTCTCGTTCTCATACTGCTTCTAAATGCTCCACTGTCCTTTTGCAGGATGGATACATAATAGACAACCAAACCAACCCCTCTCCCCGCATTCTGAAATGTCTAAAAGCTGTCACGATAATATTTGACTTCTTTTCTTTTCCAGCTTAACCCACACTATCCAGAAGGTAATAATGAAGGAAAAGCTTTGGTAAGTGGAATTTATGTTGCCTGTAATCTAGAAAATACTGCATCCTTAACCCAAAACAGCCCAACATATGAAAGTCCTTCACAGCTTTCCTTTTACTTGCGTGTCATGGCCGCTGGGATTGTTTTCTGTATCCTATGTAAGCTAGGGTGCAACTCAGAACTGGCATTACAGAAAGTTTTCCCTTGTGTAAGGCAAATGGTAAGAAACTTACTCAAATTCTGTATCGAGTTGGCATTAGTTGGAAGCTGTTCTGCCTGGTGACTGCAAATAGGAAGCGTTTTGATTCATCTCAAGTCACATGTATTACTTCATGGCAAAACCCTCTTGAGCAAGAAACAAGGGACAAAGGAGTCTGGTTACTTATGTGCCAGTACCAGTTCAGAGGCTTTGCTGGTGGAGACAAGCCCCCTTGGGGGTGTGTTTGTGAGTCAAGTGTGACTCTAAATCTGAGAGCACATCAACACTCTTTTTATTCCCTGTATCGAGTGCGTGCAAGCAGATATTCAGGCACAGACTTAGTCTGTGCCTTGCCACGCTTCAGGTAATGCTAGCGTGGTGTCTTCACAAGGATCCAAGTTGTCCTTGCTGCTCGTGTGGGCTGGACAAAGGCCTTATGCCCTTTAACTAGGAACCAACAGCCTTTGCCTTGTACAATGCCAAGAGCATGCTAGCTAGTTGTGACTAACGAGGCAAGGCCAGACATGTTGTAGTTTATAGTGTGTGAAGGAAGTGGAGTTAAACCCCTGGGGTTTACTGAGACAATAAATAGTCCAAAAAAGAGTCATCCCTCCATCAGATTCATGAGATTGCCTTGAAAATGCTGAGATCTTCTTCAAAAAAATTCAGTTTAATGTCTTTCTGTTTGCCTTCTGGCTTTTGTTCTTTTAGAGGACACATTTTCAAGTTTTTCGCTGCATGGGGAGGAATTTTTTATTTCTCATTAAATGAAACCCAAGATTCTTACATAATTACTGCCTTCAGGAGTGCAATTTTAATAAAAATGGAGACTTTTGTTGGAGCTGGCAACATTGGTTTTCCATGTTCCCCTGGTATTTGGTATTAATGGTAATACAGTGGTAGCAGCTATGCTGTCCAGAGAAATGAGAATTCTCTCTCATGGAAATATGGAATTTCCACCAGTTGTTTCTCTTTTTTGTTGGAATGACACTTGAGGCCCTTGGAGCTTTTGAATGGAAATTGAGGTAAGGTCTAGAATACTCTGGTAAATAGGGTGCTTGCTTGCAATGCTTGGGTCCATGACTTGCTCTGCAAACGGTTGAGCTGGTCTCACAGACCTGCATGTGCAGTAACATTGTAGCTCACACCATGATGGCATTTCTGAATCAAAACTCCTGATTATTCCCTATTTAAGACACTCCAGTGCACTTTGCAGAGCAATCTCAGAACATGTAAAGTCGTGTTCTCTTAGATGAAAGTAAAGAGATGCACACATTCCTGGTATGTATCTGCTGCCCAGAAAACCAGACTACAACTAGTTAGAAGCAAGACCTATGAAAACATGTATAGGGCAGACGTTAGGTCATCATCACCAAGGATCCAATCCTGTTGTCTCACAATATATAAAAATTTAGATATAGTTTTTGGCAGCAGTTCCAGTTCATCTAAATAGTTAAATATCTAAATATTCACTGGACTGGGTAATGAAGAAAGCACAAGAGTAATATGAACGTGAATGTTAAAGGTGACTTCTCTAACAGTTTGGCCTAATCCTTCTGGGTATTGGTTTCAATTGAAAATCCAGATCAGATAAATCAGATTAGACAAATACTTCCAATGAAAATTTAATCAAAACTGATTGATGATCAAAACTGATGTCTCTGTGGAAATTTCAGTTTATGCAGTCAGCACTTGCTTGTGAAAAATGTATTGTGAAATAACTCCTGACAGTGTTTGGTAACACCTCCATGTAAATCCAAGTCTTCAGGCGCTTCTGGCACAGTAAAAATCCATTTGGATCCTTCACCCCTTTGACAGTCTTGTTGGGAATAGCATGAGTCAGCAATGGCTATACTGGGCCTTCATTCTGGTCTTGAGCAGCTGACCAGAAAGGCTTTACATCCCTGTGGAGAGATGTCTTTTGTGTTACAATGATGCAGTGATTCTATTTGTCCCTCAGAAGTTCAAGAATCTTTGGAATCCTTTAAGGGCCGGTTATGTCAGTCTTGTATCCGCTGTGCACATAACCTAGAGCAAACATTTCTTTGCCTCGTGAGTTTCATCTGGTGTTTCTTCTGCTAGATGACTTCTTCCTTACAGGTTCTCTGCAAAGACATCTTCTTTTTCAGCTTTCAAAGCAATTGGTTTTGAAATATGGCCTGGGAGGTAAATCTTCTCTAAAGGGGAAGGTGGAAGCGGACCTATCCCAGGGAAATCTGAAGTCTCAGTAGCAGGGAAATGAGAGAGATGCTCAGATCCTTGAAACTGAAAGAAGGATCTGAGCCTTACAGCCTATGTTTTTTCCATGCTAGTCTGTTGGATAAAAGGGGACCAGCTCCTTCGGGGTTTTAAAGGCAGCACAGCCATCTGCTCATTTTGTGCCAACCCTTAACTCCTAAATGCGCGATAGGCCTCCTTGTGCATGTTTGCTGCCTGGTTTACACGTCCCAATCGCAGTTGCTTAGGCAACTGGATTTTAGGAAGCAACAGTGGAGAAGGATTTTCTGTGGTACAGTAGTGGGCCTAAGGTGCCTGGGTTCTGCCTATGGTGCAGTAGCGGGCCTACGGTGCCTGTGTTCTGCCTAAGGTGCCTGGGTTCTGCCTAAGTGCACCTTTCCTTTGCCTCGCCTGAAGCGACTTAAAAGTTTGCAAGAGTTTTCGCTCTGGAGAATGTAAATATTACTGGAAGTCACCAGGATTTTTGTTCTTAAGCGTTAAAGCAGCTTTTGGACTGCAGTTCATTGCTCATTTATGGGCTGCTTCTTGAGAATCCAGCCAAATTGTCTTGTGAAACACTGCTTTTAATTCTGGTAAGATTTGGCCTTACGCATATTTTTCTCTCATCTAGATTCCAGATTTTTTTTTTTTTTTAAATGGGAAGACCTTTCTGTGATTTAAAGACCTTATCAAAAAAGGCTTCTTCATCTCTTGAAGTCTTAAGAGATTGTAGTGTATCGTGCAACACAGTGCAGTGCTCTGCATTACAGCTCCCATTAAAGCCAAAATCGGTGTGTTTTATGCCGCAAAGTAGTCTATTATTTCTAATCACAGAAATGTACAGCATCCAAAAGAACACTATAAACGTTGGTAAAATGTCAAGAGCAGCTGGGAACCTGGCATTTGTTAATGTCGTTGTATTAAAGGCTGTCTTTGGATATGTACCTTAACTCTATTTGATTGCATTTTCATGAGAAAGTACTAATGCTAACGTGTTCCAAACTGGCTTTTATTGTTGAGATTTTTCTTAGGATTGAGGCCGGTATGCATTTACTTTTCCTGTAAAGAAGTTGGACAGTTCTACCATGGATGTTTAGGTGCAATTTGACTTACCTCCTTTGACTTTTGCTTATCTATATTTATGAATTCTGGACAACTCTACCATTCCGTTTTCTTTCTTGCTTCTAACTAAAGTGATTTTTTTTCTTTCCTGAAAACACTGTAAATTTTTAAAATTTAGTTTACCTTCCAGCAATTAAGTTTGTTTAATTAAAATATGGGACCCAGCTGGTGCAGTTTAAGTGAGTAGAATAGGCTTGGGGAGTTTATTGTGTTTTATTTTTTAAAGGCTTGGTTAGGAATTAACCTGGCAATAAACAATCTAAGGAAGCCAATTTAAAAAAAAAAAAAAAATTAGAAATCATCACCTTTAAAATGGCAGTGTCTGTGCTTATATAAAGCCAGGAGTCAGACTGCTTGATAGGCTGGGGGGGAGAAGGGGAGACACGGATGCCGGCACGTTATTATTATTCTGCTGCTGCACACAGGTCTGAATCAGCTCTGAAAGCGCATACATTGTTTCTTACAGAATGTCTCTGGCTCCTAACAACAGAATTGCAACGTGATGTCTCTGCTAAAAATGCGATGACTCACAAATGAGTCAACAGTGAAGGTGTTACAGGAGGCTAACTGCTGTGCTGTCTGCCCGGGCTTCCTAACATGCAGGAGCGAGGCTGGACGTTAATTTACTCGACTTTCTTTTCATACAGAATTTTAAAAAATCATTAACCTATGGAGTTCTGCTCACATTACGGCTCTCTGGAAATCCTGGTTTTGTAAGAGCCTCCTAAACTGGGTTAACATATTGAGATATCACATTGTACTGGATTTAACAGGCATTTTCAGAACTCTGGCTGCTATTAAATTTAATTTCTGCTGAAATCTGTAGCGCAGCTTAATGTATTCATTCAGGAGCAGGGCATTATCCTTGTCTGTCTCTACGCCATGAGAGGGGTCCTTACCAATTGGAATTGTAGACTGGGTTTCTAAAAGAAAAGGTGTTTTGGGTCTGTCATGTTTTTGTATTGCTTTTTGCAGTTGAGAGGAAGGCCCCTCCATAAGCAAAACTCCTGTTAAGTCTCAAAGTTTCAGGTATGATACCCAGTTGAGGTGAATAGCGGGGATTTGACGTAGGTCACAATTACCAGCAAATTATACTAAAGAGCTGTGACGAAGGGTTATCTGCTGGGCTCAAGAAAGACAAATCTGATTGTATCTGATTATTTTGTCTCTGATTACAATATGGGATTTGTCTCCAGTTACATTAAATTTGCCCTTCAAATTGCAAACGCTATATTCTGTCTGCAACTTTGGTTTGGGAGTTTTTGCTGCTGTTGAGCTGCTTCTTAAGTCCGTATGATGCACCGCAAGTCAGTGGTAGTAGCCCAGCAGTTACGGACTTTGCTGTGAGCCTGTTTCAATATTTCCACTCCTCACCAGGAGCTAGGACCTCTTTTTTGATCTCTCAGCCTTCCCTTTCCTAGATGAATCCCTCCTGCAAGAGTACCAGAGCTGTTCATAGAATGGTTTTGGTTGGAAAAGGCCTTCAAGATCATTGAGTCCAGCCATCTATCCAGCCCTACTAGGACCAACACTAGACCATGTCACCAAGTACATCTACTCCTCTTTTAAACACCTCCAAGGGTGGTGACTCAAACACCTCCCTGGGCAGCCTGTTCCAATATCTAACAACCCTTTCAGTAAAGGAATGTTTCCGAATATCCAACCTAAACACTTCCCCTGATGCAACTTCAGACTGTTTCCCCTTGTCCTGTCACTAGCTACCAGGGAGCAGAGACTGACACCCCCCCCCTCGCTACAACCACCTTTTGGGTAGTTGTAGAGAGCAATAAGGTCTCCCCTCAGTTTCCTTTTCACCAAACTAAACAATCCCAGCTCCCTCAGCTGCTCTTCATACGATTTGTCTTCCAAACCGTTCACCAGCTTTGCAGCCCTTCTCTGGACAGGCTCAAGCATCTTGATGTCCTGCTTATAGTGAGGGGCCCAAAACTGAACCCAGTACTCCAGGTGTGGCCTCACCCATGCTGAATACAGGGGAAGGATCACTTTCCTGCTCCTGCTGGCCACAGTGTTCCTGATGCAGGCCAGGATGCCATTGGCCTTGGCCACCTGGGCAGACTGCTGACTCATATTCAGCCAGCTGTTGGTCAACACCCTTAGGTGTCTCTTCTCCAGACAGCTCTCCCGCTGCTCCTCTCCAAGCCTGTAGCTTTGTATAGGGTTGTTGCAACCCAAGTGCAGGATCCGGCACTTGGGCTTGCTGAACCTCATGCAATTGGCCTCAGCCCATAGATCCAGCCTGTCCAGGTCCCTCTGTAGAGCCTGCCTACCCTCTGGCAGATGAACACTCCCACCAATTGTAGGATCACCTACAGATTTACTGAGGGTGCACTCGACTCCCTCGTCCATGGCATTTATAAAGACATTAAACAGACCTGGCCCCAGTACTGAGCCCTGAGGTGCTGGCTGTATGGTAGGAGATTTTTCAATTCCCGATCCTGGCAAAGTCCCATTGTGCATGTGAGTAGCGTGCTTTGCTTTTTTCCTGAATGAGGCTGGTGACTCGGGGCTCGTAACAGCCCTCTAGTCCAGGAAATGCTTAGATTTTGTTAGGCAGACCAGGCTGACCCTGCTCGTCATGCCACCCAGCATTTGGACTGGGTCATTCTTTTGAAGGTATAGGTCCAACTCCTGTCAGGCAAAATTGGAGCTGAACCTGTGTTTCCTTTGTCCTCGTGAGCGATTTACCATGACAGAGTGAGGTGATTGCATTTTCTTCCCCTTGGATATGCATCTGATTTGACTTGTGACAGCCTGACACTAGTTTGCCAGTAGTTTGGGACAATCAAACCTTTTTTTTTTTTCCCCTCAGTGACTTTACTATTTGCTGATATTGTTTTACCCGCAGTTCTTGCACTTCTCTTGACTCCTAGTGTGTAATTCACCTGGGGTTTTTGGTTGTGGGTGGTTTTTTTTTGCAAATTTATTTATTTAAAGAAGTCTTGGGAGTGCTTTCCTTGGTGGTCACCGACCACATCACCAATGCTTCAGAAACTGTTAATTGGCTTCTTATTGCTTTAAGTTGAATTTTCTTCTGTCTACATTTGAGACCTTTTACAGTTCTTTTCCTCCCTTTTCTGCACTGAATCTGGTTTTGCTGGCTGCATCTGCTCATATGCCAGTTTCTTACCTGAGCAAATGTCATCACGTTTTCATCTGTTTAGGAATGCAGTGCTTCTCTTGAGCTGATCACGTTGTCTAATTAATTTGAAATAGCCTAATACTTTCACTGCTTTCCACGTCCTCACATAGACTCATCTGCTGATTCAGTAATGGCTAGGTTAAGGGCAGATTCTGATGACTGCTTATGAAATTTAATTAATCATAGGGAACTTTCTGTATTTGAGTGTGCATGGGTTCTCTCACACACAGAGAGGCACGAGCGCTCAGACATGAACTCAAACCTAAATCCATGCACGTTCATACGTGATGACTTTTGCTCTGTCTCTCATGCAGTCCTTATGTGTAAGCTGTTTTCAGAGCTGTCAAGTTTTGAGGTCACTTCACATTCCTTTTTTTTCACTGATTAGTGCTTATCACCCACAATCCAGGTTGGGCTGTGAGGTGTGTCCAGGGATCTTAAAATTACATTGTAAGGAGAGTTCAGAGGCTTGTGCTGGAGTCCAGTCTGAAGCTACTGTGCAGGTCTTGTGTAGGGCTGATCTTGCACAGCTAAGCCTTGCACTGCAGTTACCAGTGTTACATATATGCCTCGGCCCATGCTGAAGTAGACTTTCTCTTTAGAAAGTCAGCTCTTGCTCATATGCCAGGTCTGATTTGACAGGTGCCAAGCCTGGTTGGTGGGATTTAGTCCTGACGAGCCAACTCTGTTGCTCAGTAGCGCCTACACAATTGCTGGGGAGACCAGCGAGTGCGTGGAGTCCGGCCCAGGCTGCAGGATGAACTTCTGCACGGAGCTAGCGGGTTGCCTCCTGCCACAGAACCCTGTGCACGTGCGTATGTGCTCGTGCTTAATGACCTGTTGGAGATGATCATACGTTATTATGTCACAAGGGCATAGAAACCCCCTTCATAACACAGAGCAGAATATGATTTCATATTTTCGGTCTGTATTTTTCCCAGAGCCCCAGGGGGAAAAAAAAAAAGCATAAAATCATGAAGTGGCTGGCCTTTTTGTGTACCAGCCTTTTCAGCTGGGAAATTACAGTAGAGTGGATAGTTTCTGGGGAATCCCTACCTAGATTTGAATGTCGGTTAGGGGAAATACCAAAAACGTCTGGATGCTGTTCTGAACTCTTCTGTGCCGTTCACCTTTTTACAGACCTCTTGAATTTTAACTTGGCATACAGGTTAAGTTTTTATGTGCAATTTTGTTTCATATTTTTGGGCACGGATTATGGAAGGTGTGAGGACTACCAGATAAGAGTGTTCTCTTGTGTGAGACACGGGAGATGATTCCCCTTTGTCTTGCCCTCCTTTCAAAAAAACTTGTGACGATACTCTAATCGCTAGGTGAGCCTAAGAAAAATTTCTGAGGGGATTTCTTTCTGGGTTTTTTCCTGCTGTTGCTGCCCTTCGTATAAGTAATGGGATGGAAAGCCTTTTTTTTAGGCTTGATAATGAAAAAAAAAAAGAATGTTTTGGAAGGATTCAAAAAGTACCTTGAAATGAGATAATAACTAGCTCTTTCTTACATAGTTTCATTCTTCCTTGATTTTGTTGCTTAATCAATTGGTGATATGAATAATCAAAGCTTTGCCCTTGATTATCCCTTACAATTTGGCTTTAATCAAGGTACTAATGCGACCAGAGTACAGTCTAGCCACCTCTTTACATTGCTTTGTACATCTCTTCCCCAGTGGTGCACTATAAATCATTATAATAGTATTTCAGGTTTCCGGCGCTTGATTTTTCTCCTTTGCCTTTCTTCATTCCTCTTTTCCTTTTCCCCCTGCATGATGTATTTTGTGTACGTGAAGGGCCCTGGGCTGCCAGTCTCTTAATTGGTTATTAGTCTTTTGTAATATGTGTAACTCAACACCCCAGAGGAGCAGCTTTTGCTTGTGCCAGTAATTCTGTTGGTTGCTGCATGGTTACGGGCACAGACTCTGAATTACTCCTCCGAGCAAAGATACTTGCTTCAGAAAGGTAGGATTTGACTCCTGTGAAGACACAGGTGTGTGGGTAACTAAATATGAAGATGACTGCTTAGTCATGCTGGGTCACAAAATTCCCACAGACCTTCAGTAGAAGAAGATTGCCACCTTAGATCTGCACGCCTCTTTTGAGGTACCAACACAACATCAATCTGTAGACTTGAAAGCTAGGCTCCTCGAAGGGAGCGAAGTTCTCCAGTGTTTCAGTGGTTGCACTCAGACAGACCTATGTTGGATCCAGCCTTTAATGCATTCTCAGATTGTGCTGAGATTTCCTGTACCATCTAGCTGGTGCTTTACATGCATCCCCTTTCCAACGACAAGTTGATCTTAGTGAAGCAGATGCTCTGGCTCTTGCTGCTTGATAAGTGTGCTGTTGTGATTCTGACCATATGAGAGTAAAAAATGAGCAAACAAATAAAAAAACCCGGTGGAATTAGGCAAATTGCTTGCTTTTAAAATCCCTTCCCCCCTTTAAAACAAAATCCAGTTTTTGTTAGTTCTCATGACTTTGGCCCTTTCCAAACCAGCACTGTGCAGTTGCATCTGTTGGGAGTGAAGGGTCTGCAACTGCCGCAGGTTTTTTGAAGTTGTAGGTGTCAAGTAATAATATATACAGAACTGTAGTTCTCTCTGTAGCTTGTGACCTGCTGTTGTTATAATGACTGTCTGAGACCCCATGTGCCTGGGGCAAAGTGCATCCTTTGTGTTACACACTCCAAAGCCAGTCATGATACATTCTTACTAGAATATTTTTTTTTTAAAAAAAAGAGTACAATTCAGATGTATTGCTTGTCCACAAGGTAATTGGAGAATTTATAATGGGCCCTGATGCAAGCAAATAACCCTTGTGCCTAATCAGCAGAGAGACGGCAACCTTCCTGCTTCAAAGAAGAAACGCCAAGCAGGGGAGAAGATTATGTATACTTTGGTCTCTGTGCCACATGGAAATGACATCGCATCTCTCTTTGAACTGGATGCCACCACTCTTCAGAGAGCTGATTGCCTGGTTCCAAGGTAAAAAAATAAAAATTTAAAAAAATAGTGCTGCATTGACAGGGTTTCTTCCTAGCATTATGCTGGGGAGCAAAGCAGGAAAAAAATCAAACATGAGCAAGTATTATCCTTCAGTTAAAATTTGAGGAGTGTTCATGGATAAACAAGGGATGTATAAAACATGATACTGCTTCTGTGACTGGGTAAAATAATTATAAGGATAAAACAAGTGACACTTAAAGGGAGTCAGTGAAGAGAAAAATAATGGGCTAAATATTGTGCAGATTTATAGGAGGACAGAATTGAGCCCCGTGCACTGTTTGAAAAAACTGTACTGCTAGTAGATCTAACTGCATTGTTCCCAGCAAATAACATGTATGGTGAACTGGGCTTCTGTTTCCCTGACAGATCGCGGTGCCAGTGTATGCATTTGTTATTCAGATGAATTCAGCAAGTGAGCTTCTGAGTTTTAATTGTGAATATTTGAAATTTCAACTGTGTTGCTCAGCTGAGATTGGCTAGATAAGTCACACGGTGTTGGTTGTGACTGAATGGGCATGCAGGCACTCAGGGCTAGTTGTTACAAGAGTGGATTTTTAAAGCTGGGTACTCACAAATACTGATGTATGCAGCTTTGAAGTGTGTTTGCTATGCTAAGTTTTGCTAGATAATTTGCTTACTTGAATACTCAAAGCCCATGAGCATGAAAGGGAGAGTGTGAATAAAGACCACAGTGAATATATTTTAAAAGTAGAATTCAGAGTTAAAATTGTAATTGATTTCTCAGCTCTGCCTTTTTGATAAGACCACAGTTTATCATATGGAAAGAATTTGGAAGTATCTCCTGTCTGCTCATTGTTCACTTGATTTTCGGTTGAGAACTGGTACTGTAAATGCTTCCTCCCTGGAATAAGGCTTTGAAGATCAGAATGGTGAAGCTGTGAAACCGTGGTCAGTTTTACTTTCTCGCTTTTGTGCTGTGACAGGTTAAAAGGGTTTGTTACTTTGCAGAAAAAAAAAAAGAATTGGTTTTATTCATGAAATGCATTTCTGTTCAGATGGGATTTTATAACACCTTCCTCTTTAATTTTTTTCCTTTAAGGAATGCTTCGCTCCTAGGCTTGTATAAATACTTAAAAACAGCTTTCTGCATAATCCTGAAATGCTGTTTGTTCTTGTTGCAGCTCTGTTCTGTGTGAGAAAGAAGATGAGGGAAAAGGGTACTGCTGTTTCTTTTAGGTCTCCCTCACCCTCTTGTTATGCCCTCAAGTCATGGTCATGTGTTGCACTGCATCCCACTGTGCCCACTTCAGTGCAGGACTGATCCATCTACCCTGTTGTTTGCTTTGTTCTCCTTTAGGAACTCGTACGTCCGACTGAGGCACTTATGCACTAACACTTGGGTCACTAGTACCAGCATTCCAATAGACACTGATGAAGAGAGGCCTGTGATGTTAAAGGTAATCATGTGTATCTTGGGGCTGAAATCCCAGACTCACTCCTGAAGTTCTCTGCTGGTGATCTCGCTTGTAACATATAAAATATGCAGAATAATTAGGATGACGGTAAGAGGATTGCTTGCCTGTATTAAACCAAAAACTATTGCAGATTGGGACGTGCCAAACAAAAGAGGACAAGGAAGCTTTTGCCATTGTATCAGTTCCTCTGTCTGAGGTCAGAGACTTGGACTTTGCTAATGACGCAAACAAGGTTCTGGCATCAACTGTTAAAAAGCTGGAGAATGGAACAATAACCCAGAATGAAAGGAGGTTAGTGAGCTTTATTTTTTCCCCTCCTAAATTTGTGTTTGCTTACTCGTGAATTCATTACGTCACGGTAATGGGCAAGTTCGTTACATCCATGCAGACATAGAGGCAATTGGGAGAGGATACTTTAGTACTGAGGGTGGTAGCCTGGGATTAGATTCCATCTCTGTCAGAGTGTCCTTGCTGCACCTCAGCCTGGTCTATGTAAATTGGGCATACACAGCATTTCCCCAGCTCACTGGGCACATAAATAAATGAGTAAATGCAAAGTGTTGGTCTTAATTTCTTTGGATAAACTGCTTCTGACATGTAATAGGAGGATCGATTGCCCCTGATTCTCATGCTTGCTACAACTGCCTCAAAGGAGGTTGTGGTGAGGTGGATGTTGGGCTCTTCCAAGGAACAAGTGATAGGACAAGAGGAAATTGCCTCACGTTGCATAAGGGGAGGTTCAGATTGGATGTTAGGAAAAATTTCTTCACCAAAAGAGTGGTCAGGCAATGGAACAGGCTGCCCAAGGAGGTTGTGGAGTCACCATCCCTGGAGGCATTCATAAAACGGGTAGACATGGCACTTTGGGACATGGTTTAGTAAACAGGGTGGTGTTGGGTGATCTTAGAGGTCTTTCCCAACCTTAAAGATTCTACAGTTCTCCAAGAAATCCATCTGTACAGTGGGCAACATGGCAGGACTCTTCATTGGTGTGGAGTTGACTATACTGCACATTCATCCCGTGAGAGCAGTGTCTCAGAGTGCCTGAGAAGCTGCCCCAATAATCACTTTCCTTTCTTACTTCTTTTTTCCCTGTTCTCCTTTCCTATTCTATGGCATTTTGGTGTTTACCCTGTGTATTCATCTGTTTCAGCTGTAGCGCTCTTAGAATGTCTGTTCTTCACACCCGCCCCTGAATTAAGGGGTTTTGTTGTACAGTCTAGCCAAATATATCCCACTGCCAATGATGTAGTTCACTGTTTTCAGCTGTCTGTGGTTACACTGAAAATGAGACAGCATCTCTGGCGGTGTTAATTTCTGGCTCCTATTCCACCATGCATCATACACAGCTTTTTGCTGAAAATGTTTGTTTTCAGTGATAAAACTGAGTTTTTGCTGTCAGTTGTCAGCAGCAATTAGTCCAGATGGTTTAATATCAGGTGGAGGATTTATTGCCACAGGCAGGTCTGTAATAGTCTGGGTGTTGGTACTCAGCCTTGGGAAGCTGATGGGCCATTTCATGATTGAGATGCACCAGAGAGAGGGATACAACATAATCAAGGTTTGACATCCCTGTATTAACCTTGCATTGCTGTGTCACTCTGACCCAGTATTGTCAAGTCTTGATGCTGACAAATTGGTACAACACACACATAAAACAATTCAGAGTGGTTTCAGAATGGTGCCATGATTTGTTTGTTCCTGTGATTTCCTTTAGGAAAAAAAAAACCAAAACCCAACCAAAACCCTCTTTTCCCTGTCTTACCACCTTCCTGCTTAAGTAAGTAGGGGCCCTAACAGTTTATTCCTGGCTGCTTCATCCTACATATGCCTTCTCTACTTTTTCTGTTGGGAGGAACCTCGCTGTTCTCCACTAGCAGATGGAGACCTTGATAGCGAAGGCCTCCTCAGAGGGTTCAGATGAAGAGCCCAGCCTTCTCGTGTGGAATGGCAGCGTCATGTCAGGTTCCTGGAGGTGACTTTAAAAATCTACTGGCTATCTTCCTACCACTTTCATAGCATGCCTGCAGGTTTAGTAATTATAGGCTAGATGTCCAAATTCAGATGAAGCTTCTCCAGGGTAGGAGACATGCTGGGTTTTTTTTGTAAAAGATTGCCAGTTCTTTTAAGTGAGACTCAGTGAAATTTGTGGGCATCTGTTCTTCCCTCTGTGCACGCCTGGTGAGCTATGTTAGTAACAAAGGTGCAATGACCACTGTCTTTTGCATTTTCTGAAGGTGGGGAGAGAAGGAATTAGTACTGCCTCTGTCTGTTTTAGCACTTGCTTCCACCAAATATTCTTTTGTGTAGCAAAGAATGAAACAAATACAGTCGTTTGTCAATAGTTTCTTGGGTCAATAGGGAAATAGTCTATTGGCAGTGTTTTTATTCCTTCACTAAGTCCGTCATCTTGTTTCACTGACCCATGTCCATGATAAAGTGTGAAAATCCTTGTTAGGCTGAGTAAGAGTGTCTTTCCACTGCTCCCGGGCCTTGAGGCCAGCTGGTATGGATTTTGTATTTCTGAATACTCTGCGTCAATACAGCATCCTGTATTTTTCTCCCCTTTTCCCTCTGGTTGTTGTTTAATGCCTTGGTAAACATCCCTGTGATGGATTTAAGCCTCTGCTGAGCCAAGGTCTGGAATCCTTAAGTACATGTCAAACTTAACTTTGTAGTGATTGAAGTTCCCTTGCACTAGGTAAAGCTTGTTCTAAAAGGTGATTTGCTTTCTTAATGAATCCTAGCAAGTGTTGAGTGACTGGATGTGATAATGGTTTGTCTATCCATTCTAGGTTTGTAACCAAGTTACTAGAAGATCTCATTTTCTTTGTTGCTGATGTGCCTAATAACGGGCAGGAAGTTTTGGATGTGGTTGTTACCAAGCCAAACCGGGAACGACAAAAGTTAATGAGGGAGCAAAATATATTGGCCCAGGTATATCCTACCCTATTAGTAACTTGCTTGTATTTACAAACAGACTGTAGGAGAGTGTGATTTGAGAAAATGTTATTTTTAGGTAACTTGGCTTATGCCGTGTCGGGTTTGTGTCTGGTTGGGTTGGATAGATATGGCTCTAGGTCGAGGCTTGGTGTAAAGCTGCAATGTCTGAGATGGTGCCTCCGCTTCAATTTAGTCATATGTAGATAAGTGCAGTGATTCACTGCTGAGTTTGGTCAGTAAGACCCATGTGCTGATCCTGTCAGAAGACATTTCCATTGACTGCTATAAATTAAGCAAAAACCTGGTGGGGGGCGGGGGGTGGAACTTGATGATCTTTAAGGTCCCTTTCAGCCCTCACCATTCTATGATTCTGTGATTTTCATTGTCCGTGATGCTGATTTTGAACAGATATTTGGCATCCTGAAAGCTCCATTTAAGGACAAAGGTGAAGGATCGATGCTGAGACTTGAAGACCTAGGTGACCAGAGATATGCTCCATATAAGTACATGTTAAGATTATGTTACAGAGTTCTCAGACATTCCCAACAGGACTACAGGAAGAACCAGGTCAGTGGAATTCAAGATGGTTTTTTCCTTCTGATTTCTATAATTCCTCATCCTGTGTTTGACATCTCTCTGTGCACTTACAAGTGGGATTCTGTGGGGGTGGTGAAAGGTCTGGGTCTTGCGTAGTTTAGTAGGAAGAAGTCACTGTTGTGTGCTGCCTCATGCTGAGGAGCACTGGTTTGGTTTTGTAAGTGTTTGTGTATCAACTGGATGGTCAGTAATGAACATCATAGGTTGACCTTATACTTTGACAGGCTCAGACTGAGATTGAGGTCCACTGCTTCGTCCATGAAGTTTTATTAAAATTATGCTCTTGGACTCTGTATTGTAAAGTGGGAAGCCTGCAAAACTGTCTGTTTCTGTTGCTCATTTGTCTGTAGAGCGATGGCAGTGAATCAGAGCAGAGGTTATTCTAGCAGGTAGCCTGATTTCCTCCTGCTGGAGACTCCCCGTGAGCAAAAGCATTTCAGAACATGGTGTTGAATGGTTTGCACATTACAGCAGGGAAAACTGCACTAACTTTATAGGGCTAAAGGGACTAGAGATAAAAGATTGAACTGCTATGTGTGACTTTTTTTTGGTTTTCTTTCTAATGCTTTGCAGAAACAATTCTGCCTTGGAGGGAGAGAAAGGGAGGAGGGAGGACTCAGGAAAGAAAGCTTCTTAAATACTACAAAACCCTTTTAGTTTTCCCCTCTTAAAAAAATGGGTTGCCGTTTCTTGAGTGTTATATAAATTTTCATGGATTCATTTTCCTTGGTTTATAAAAGAATAAGAAGAGTTAGTCATCCCTAATATTGAAGCTGTTTCTTGGGGTACATATTTTAGGCGTTCAGATGTTCTTTTGTTCGGGCTGGTTCAGAGAGGAAAATTTTGAGGGTTATTATGATTGCTAATAGAGCTGAATGCTTGTGGTTCTAAAAGAAGGTTACTGCTTAACAGGTCATAATGGGAGTTTTCATTTTTTTTCAGGAATATATTGCTAAGAACTTCTGCATCATGCAGTCCCAGATTGGTTATGATATTCTGGCAGAAGACACCATCACAGCTTTGTTGCACAACAACAGAAAACTGCTAGAGAAACACATCACAGCTAAAGAAATAGAGACGTTTGTTAATTTACTCAGGAGAAATCGAGAGCCAAGGTTTGAAATGGTTCATGTAGTATTCTTTTTCTGTATTGATAGGCTTTTATATTGCAGTAGCTGTGAATCTGCCTGCTATTCATAGTTTTGTTGTCTTTTTTTTCTCCCAGCTTAAATTTATATTTCTTTTGACCTGGCAGACAAAAACCGACACGTACAATGTCACGCTAGAAAATATTAGAGCTCGCTGTAATTCTTGGGATCTGGCCATATCTGTGTTCCAGAACTAGAGCTTACTGAAAAGATTATTTATACTTTACAGGATAATTTTTAAAATATGGTTTTAGTTCAGGTTGGGACAAAAAGACAGAAATTGAAATTTCTCATAACTTTGCAAGTCCTCTGTGAAACTGCCACATGTGTCGGTTCCCCTGCTAATATTTTTGGTGCAAATTACACGTGTCAAATTTTTATTAAGAACAGTTTTCCTGCAGGTTCTGATTCCAGGTCAGACCTGAAAGAGCCCTAGGACAGAGAAGATCCCAGTGAACACATGTCCTAGACCAGATCTTGTTCTAAACAAAAAACTCTGGTCTTGAACTTCATTCAGTTTGGACATTTTTTTTATTAGCTTTAGGTCAGAATATAAAGGAAATGGATTTTATTTTTTATAATGGAAAAAATAGATCTTTTTTTTTTCCATTGGCTTTTCAGCTGTAAAATTACCAAATTAATGCAAATATAAGAAATTAATATATTAAAGGCCAAATAATATCCCCTGTAATTGTGAATGCCATTTTTCTGTTAACGATTAAGGATATATTGCTCAAGGCCCTGGTGCTTCACTGCTTCAATTATTCTCTGTGTGTCAGCAGCTGTTCTGTCTCCTTCTGTAAGCTCGTTGCCTCTCCTACGCTAAACTGGGTTGGGTTTGGTCAGTACTAAGAGGAGACCACATGAGATCAGCTCCTTCTCAGTGCTGAAAGGTCCTGGTGTTAATTGACAGTCTCACATCACTTTGTGGAGGAAGATGGCATAGTATTGTTGCGTAATTAAATTGTGTGTTCGCTTTGCATTAAAATATACATTCGCTTCTTTAAGGATGAAGTCCAAGAGCAATAAATGTTTGAAAAATACAACTTGCAAGACGGTGCAACCTGCATAGCAAAGGCAGTTTTTGAAAATCATAGAGAGCCTTGTAGACTTTTGCAGCACGGGTTGTGTAAGAAGGGTGGCTGTGTGCTCTAAAACAAGAGAGCTACAAATTTTTCCCAAATTTTAGGTTCAGTGAGGTAACTCTCCCAGAATCCTGTGTAATTATGTACTATTTGCTTAATATTATCTTTGTGAAGCAGTGTTGCTGTGCACTATTACCTGTTGCTTCACTGCGGTGATGGGTAAAATTGTTGCTAAGTGTAGCTTAAGAATGCTCTCCATACCCATCCCTTGCAGTTCCCAGGTTTCTGCAAGGGGTGTGGTCTAACACAGAAATTATTTTCTGATTCCCTCTGCCAGGGTGATCACCTATAGAGGTTCAAACTATTGGGTCCTTGAACAGCTGGTAGTAGATGGTTAATGTTTTAACCTGGATTTTTAAGGAAGTGGAGTATGTGATCTCTGTGTGTCTGCCTGCGCGTATGTGCTCCCCTGCCAGCTCTTCAGCCTCTCACCTACTTTTAGCTATGTGTACTAGAGTGGTGGGCTCAGAGATCTACAGTTCCTACACGTCATGAAAAGAAGCAGCTACATAGGGGAAAGAGGCCCTTTTTATAGTCCAGAGAAAAAATGTATGGGCTGCTGTTAATACACTCGGCGAAATCCATGAAATATGCAAGAAGCAGATACCTAATATATGTCCCAGTTGTGAGGAAAGCCTCAGCCCGAACCTTGTTAAACATCAGAAGACCTAAATTTGAGACACAAATTCATAGGAAAATTATTTCCATGCAAAACTTTGTTATTTATTTCTTTACATGGAACAACCTCTTTGAATTCAGAGGTCCTGTCTTCAGGTCCTGCCAGACCTTCGCTACTTGCTGACTGTGTCACTTCAGAGATTTTTATCAGGCATCTTTGAAAGCTGGAGTCTTGGACTCCTTCAGTGCAGTGAGGTTCCTCAGAGGGCACGCGGCTATCTCCAGCACGAGTAACATCTCCTTGCTCCTTAGGTTAGGGAGACTTATGTTACCTGGTGGGGAAGGTGGGTAAGAATGTGTTTTCTTGCTTTTGGTTCCTGACAAGGACCAGGGCCTTCACTGAAGCTCCCCTGCCAGCCAAGCTTAAGACAGCCTCAGGCAGGTCTGGCACAAATCTTTTGCTGAGAAGTGTCACAGTTGGGATATTTTTCTTTCCTCTCCCTGACTGTTAGCTCCGCTCAGGGTGGCTCTCAAAGCTCTTACTCATCATCATCTGTTGTAAGTTGCAATAGTAGGAATTGACAGAGATCCTATGTTGATAAAACTCACAATATATGCTCCCCTGAGTATGTTAGTGATGGATGCTAAAGATTTCTGCTGTAATGTTTCTGGGTAGCATTTTAAATCTCATGTTCTGTTGGTTTTTTTGACTGCAGGTTCTTGGATTATCTATCAGACCTGTGTGTATCTAACACCACAGCAATACCAGTAACTCAGGAACTCATCTGCAAGTTTATGCTTAGCCCAGGAAATGCAGACATTCTCATTCAGACCAAGTGAGCACCCACAATCAGAACATACCTTTTTGTTATCTGCTCTGTTGTTACATTCACAGCAGTTTGCTAGTGGCTCCATTGTGAATGATTTGTGTTTGCAGGCTGGTTTCAACACAAATGGACAACCCCTTGGAATGCCCTGTCATCTCGGATGACATAGATGAAGAGGAAGTGTGGCTTTACTGGATTGACAGTAACAAGGAACCTCATGGCAAAGCCATCAGGCACCTGGCTCAGGAGGCAAAGGAGGGCACAAAAGCTGATTTAGAAGTTCTTACCTACTACAGGTAAAACTGCTTATTCAAATGGAAGGAAATGCAATCTCTCCAGAGAGCCTGAATTGTTCTTACCTGGATCATTTGCTAATATCAAAAAAGAAAACCAGGTCATGCCAGAAACTGGGATTAAAAGTTTGTTTCAAAGTTTCTCCTGTGGGAGCATCACACTCTCTACTCTCTATTCCAGACAAATCTAGAGTTTCCTTTGCTTGTGACAACTCTTTGTGTCATCTTATAATTTTGCCACTTACCTTCTATTTATTGGGCTGCCTTTTTAGCTTGTTCACCTCTGGAAGCAAGACATGCTCCAGGGAAGGAGTGTCCTGAAGCTTAGAGGGGAGATGGGATTATGGAAGTGTGTCTTACACAGATTGAAAACAAATAGTCCAAATGGTTTGGCCTTCCACTGAACAATGCTCCCTTTGAGTTTCAAAGGGCGCCCTGTCTTCATGTGGGTTGGTGCCTGCCATTAGAATTTTTAATGGAAAGTTGATCCCTTGGTTAGCAAAGTCACTATTGTCATTTTTTAGCACTTCGAGGAGAAAGGCTGACTCAGGTTTGTAAAGAGAGTTTGCTGTTTCATCATATTGGAAGAAATCAGATGGAAAGACGTTGCTGTTTTTCTTTAAGGTACCAACTGAACCTCTTTGCAAGAATGTGCCTGGACCGCCAGTATCTGGCCATCAACCAGATTTCTGCACAGCTGTCAGTAGACTTGATCCTGCGATGCATGTCTGATGAAAGCCTCCCTTACGACCTCCGGGCTTCCTTTTGTCGGCTGATGTTACACATGCATGTGGACAGAGATCCTCAGGAATCTGTGGTACCTGTCAGATACGCCAGATTGTGGACTGAAATTCCTACTAAGATCACAATTCACGAGTGAGTTGAAAGTGTTGCAGACTGAAGTGCAAAAGCATTTTGTAGGGGTTAGTCTCAGAACAAAGTGGTTGTAGATGTGTAATGTCAGCACAACATGTATGTAAAAAGGTATTTGGTTGCAGAACACAGAGCCAGTAATTATTGTCACTCTGGGAAACTTCCTTGGGTAGCTTCACATAAAAATATTTCGATTTTGGTTTTCACTGTGTTCTTCTAGGGAGCAAGCTGGGGGAAAATGGAAATGGCCTTTCCAGCTGAACTTGAAGTAATCTAGTTGTGTCTAACTTTACATGTTCACTAGGCTGGAGCTCAGTTTTATGCTTCAAGCTCAACTGAAAGCCACAGTGGAAAACCAGAACTTGGAGTTAGGTACAGCTGTTGCCCCAGAAACAGTTCAGAAGCTTTGGCCTCCTTCAGCAAAGTACTTAAGCATGTGTTAAATTTAATTGTGGGAGAAGGGACCATTGACTTCAGCGGAAACCTTCTCTGGCTTAATTGATTTGATGGAGCAGAGCCACTGGGTTAGACCTGGGCAGAGAACAGAGGAAGAAGTATAGCAGTGCCGCAGAGGGTACTGCTTCTGCTAGTGAGATGAAGGACTGGTTTATGTATATGAATCAGGCCTAGCTGGTGGTGCAACAGAGGAGGTTCTCTGTCCCGAGCTGCTTTCCTGATCTGCTGTCTTCCTTGCAGAAATAGTAAACTCTGGCTGATGGACAGAGAGGGCAGCTCAGACTTAGTGATTATTGAATTAAGAGTGGACCTGCCAGAACAGTAGTATATTCCTGTCTCTGTTATTCCTGTTCACTGTAACTTTTACCGGTACTGTTGGGGGTGAGGTTTGTGCATCCTCTTTGCTTATCTATGCAGAATTGGTTGACCACTACCCATTTTCCTTACAGAGAGCCAACAGTAATTTTACAGCATTGTGATTCTTTGAGTTTGGATTTTTTTTTTTAGTTTGGTAACAGCTGATCCTGATATTGGAAGGAAGGAATATTAAACACCTCTGTGCCTTGCATTGTAGGTACGATTCTTTCACAGACTCTTCGAGAAATGAAATGAAGAGGAAGTTTGCGCTCACTATGGAATTTGTAGAAGAGTACTTGAAAGAAGTTGTAAATCAGCCCTTTCCGTTTGGAGACAAAGAGAAAAATAAACTTACATTTGAGGTACTTCTCATCTATCTGCATCCTAGTTCTGGTATTCCTCCTCATTTTAGCTGAGTTGACAATTTGCTCTTTCAAAAAAAAACCCAACCAAACAACAACCGGTAGAATAAATGTTGGTGTAAAATGTCCTAAAGAATCACCAGTTCCTAATTCCAGTGATGACTGTTACTGCAGAAAACAGTATTACTGTCTGCTGTCAAACAGCTGTATACTTCCTTCCTTCTCCTGAGATGGTGGCATTTCAGAGGCTCAATTCAGGGATGGATACATGTGTGGGTGAATGGCCATATGACCTTTCTCTCCACATTAATGAATTAGCCTGCAGGGATTCTTCGATATAAATACCATTCTCTGTGTTAAGATCCCACACTGAAGGAAATGCCTTCAGAAATAACCTAGTCCTGTGTTTTAAATATTGTTTGAAACTTTAGATGGGCCTGAGTCTTCCAGATTCAGATAACATTAAATAAAGGAGGAATGCTTACAGCATTTATTGCTTTTTCAATAACCTACCTCCAAAACCTTTGTCACTCCTGCCTGTCATAATCTGAAATCACCTCCATTCGAACTTACCAGAGTTGCTTACTCTTCTGACTTCCATCTTCCCTGTAGCTGCTACCTCTTTAAACAATTTCCTGGAGTTTTTCTTCTCAATCTTAGATATTTTCCCAGATACAGTTGTATCCTTTCATGCCTCCCTAAATCTGATATTTGCTTTGTTCTCTGTTGCAATTTGACTGACCAATTGTTTTGTCTAATGCTGGAAAAACATTTAATGTCACTGGCCTTAGTCTAAGGCCAGTCTAAGAATTGTACTAATTTGAATGCACTGGTTTATGTATATGAATGCTTAGTCTAAGGCCAGTGGAAAGACTTGTACTAATCTGGATGCATTCTAGGTCTGGATCTCCGTGAAAGAGAGACTCTGTGATTGCTGCTTGAAATGCACCTGTCTTGCACAGCCAAATACCACAATGGTTGCCAATTTTTTCTTCATTTTTAATTTCTTTTTCTCATAGGTGGTACATCTGGCTCGAAACCTCATATACTTTGGCTTTTATAGTTTTAGTGAGCTTCTCAGACTGACCCGGACACTGCTGGCAATCCTAGATATTGTTCAAGTTCCTATATCATCATACTTCGAAAGGTTGAGCAAATTTCAGGATGGAGGTGAGAGAAGCAGCCAAGGACTGTTACTCCAGTCTGTAATTCATTATTTAGGTTGGAAATAATTTATAGAACTTGTCATTGATCTTTCCAGGTTCTTTATTCACACACAAACCCGCCTATAGGAACGTTCTTCACAATACATTAAGACAGTCAGCTAAAAAGGAACCTTTTTGAACAGAGTGGCAGATTTCATGACTTGTGGTTACTGTGTTGAGTTAGTTGAGCTGCTGCTTTTTTTGGAACTGAACGTTCAAATCCAGATCTAAGCTTCCAGTATCCCTCGTGCTGAACATCCCAAGCAACTGCAGGTAGCATTTGCCTGGGCACAGCAACTATGGTGGCTCATATGCAGCCCAAGTGTTTATTAGTTGTCTCAGCTCTCCACTTAAAGGGAAAATAAGATGTTGCTGGTTCCATGACTGCAGAAGCACCAGATGGAAATCCAGATGAGACCATCCTCTGCATGTGTTGGTCAGTTTAGAACGTTCTTTTTTCAACCCAGACCAGAGTGCCTGTCTGACAACCTCGCGACAGCACTGTATGTCCCACTGCCCTTTCTACCATGCCCTTTCTACCATGGCTTCTACCATTCTGGGTTGAAGAATGAGCATGCCAGGAGGGTGCTGAAACTTAGCAGTGTAGTTTTCCTCTGTGTGTGGAAGGGAGGTGTGACAGTCATGTGGACTGAGGGTCCAGGAGACTGGCTGGTGGCATATTCTATTTTACTGAGTGGCTGGTGTGTCATTGCACTACTAGCTGGCCCGCAGCACCAAAAAGGGTGAGTTGCCTCATTTGCAACAACAAGTATTTTGTATTCTGTGATTTTCTCTGGGAAGCCTTTTCCAGCCTTGAGTTTCCCTAAGTCATTGTTTTGCTCGGTCACTCCTACAGGTGCCTTGCATGAGTGTGCCATCCTTTGTAAATTTTTTCTTTTCTGAGGTTCACAGGCTCTGGAGAAGTGGAGACTGTCATTGTCATCTCCAAGCCAAGAAGTCTTGTGCTTGGTTCTCTTGATCTTTCCTCCACTGCTGCCAGTACACTTTACTGAAAGCCCTTGCAAGTCTTTCCCGCAGTGCTGTTCACACTAAGGCATGCTATAGCTGGCTGCAGTCCCTCTACAGCACTAGAGAAAGACTGTATGTTCAGACACTTGGAATTATGTTTTCCTGTTTTGTCCCTGAAATACTGCATTGCGGACTCTCCTCTTAAATGGCTCTGGACACAGTTTGACTCCTGATAAGGTCTTGGCACATTGGCAAGATGGAACATGCAGACGTGGTTCTTCTGTTTAGTCCTCTCTCTGCTCAAGTCTTTAATCCTGGTTGTACATCTCGTTCAATGTTTTAACTCACCTTCATTACCAAGAAAATTGTGTTTCATCCTTAATTCCCTTTTATTTCTGTTGAAGGATTTCTTTTCAGGCTTTATACAAGAGGAGAGAACCACCCATTAAGTGCAGACAGACCTGCTCTCTGTTATACTACTTTCTGTAGCAATTCCATGCAAATCAATTTGTTTACTCTGAAATAAATGAGTGTGAAGGAATGCAGAAAATGTCACCACTATGCAAATGGAAGCTCAGTGGCCTTGTTAGTAACGCTCAGCCATTGACCGGAGCCTTGTTGGAAACACATCTGGTTTTGTCTCTTATTCCTTCAGCAGATAAGGCTGATTTTTTATATGTCTTTGATTAGCTTCTGCCATTGCACAGATTCTTTAAACCTCCTTCTTAGCTGTGGTTGTCTCCATGGATATTTATATACACTAGACCAGTTTAAGTCAGGATTTGACATTCTGCTGATGTTCATTTGGAAAGGAACTGTGGGTTGGTTTGTTGGGTTTTTGGGGGGTTTTGTTGTTGTTTTTGTTCCCCTTTTTCTGCTAACTGTATGGCTAGAAAGCCCATTGCTTTAGAGAGGGTTTTTTGCTAGTTCTGACCATTGTAAATTGTGTCTGTGATCTTAAGGGACACCAGAGATAGAGATACTGGCTGTGCTGTCTAGGCTTAAAAATAGGCATTGAAATTGTGCTGCGGAGACACAGGTGTTCCTATGCTGAAATAGCTGTAAGATTTTCTGGAGGGGCCTTCTGCAGTCTTGGACGAAAGAAAGGGATGGCTGCCTTTGGATGGTCACATCTTCTTGTCTTCAGCCTCTTTCTTCTTATTGACAGGTCATAACACACGTCAACTCTGTATTCGCTTGACAATTGAGACAGAATGATCCCGAATGTTGAACTGCTATGCCCAAGCATATTACTATTCCTCCTTCTTTCTCTGGAGGCTCATACTTAGCTGCCCACGGGCAATGTTAGGCTATACAGATAGGTATCTCACAAGGATACATAGTTTAGAAGCAGTTTAAGCAGTTTTGTAACTCCTAGTCTCTGTTTTTGAGCACCCAACTCATAGAACTTCATGCCTGAAGAAAACCTATTAGTCAAGCAAACCAGGGGAGTGCTTCTCATAAAGAAAAACCATACAAAACCCAATCAGCATTAACTTCAGTTGCATGTTGAAATTGCGAAGGGAGCTCAAGAAGAAAGCCCCCAGGTACTGTAGTTGCTGACATTCTGGATGCTACTATTGTGGCTGAAATGTCAATATTTACAACTTCTGTCTATGTTAGGTGTGGAAGCCTGCTGCTGAGGAATGAATCAGGCCAGAGGGATGGGAGTTTCCCTGGCATAAGTTGCTATAGTTCCCAGGGCTCTAAGCCAGCTGAGTGTTAGCGTCACTCTCCTGGGTTCTTTGTGGTGGGGTTTTGGGTTTTTTGGGGGGGTTGTTGTTGGTTTGTTTTTTTTTTCAAATCTGTTGTTGTGTATCAATCCTTTAAATTCAGCTCTGTAGTCACCTTGCACCCACATCCTGATCATATCTTTGCTACAAGGTAACAAGGAGGTTTGAATGAGGCCCTAAACACACTGAGTCCTTGACCTGTTTGTGTGCTCTCTGCCTTGCTGTGTATCACTTAGCCACAGCTGAGGTGTGTCCACGCTGAGCTCAAAAGCCCTGAGCTCAGGGGATTTGCTGGCTTGTGCTGTAGTGTTGTTGGTTGCTTCTGTGTCCAGTCTTTCATACTTCATGAACTTGTGCTGGAGCCCACAGTAAGGTGCAGAAAGGCCGTATGTTTTCTGTCTGAGTGGTGGTGGGCTGGGACTTAAGGCCCTCTGCATGTGTTGGACTGTAGATGATGCAAAGGATAAGTGAGTTCTGACTTGAGACTGGGTTTGTGTCTGTGTTTGACAGGGAGACCTTGCTGTATTAGGGCTGATGGAACAGGCCTGTGTGTGAGATGATCATGTGTCTTAATGATCTTGTACTTCTTATCTTCCGGAGGAAGTGAAAGACCAGGGGTCTCATTCTACAATGCTTTGCATCTTGTGAGGTCACTGCTAGCCAAACAAGTTTGTCCCCAAAGGTACCGGTGTAAAAGACTCTGTGGAGACTGGACCCACCTTGTCCAGGATCCACTGGGGATCCTGAGGAAAGAACAGCCCAACAGTCAAATTGGTCTCAGGAATTTCATCTTGATATATCCCCTCACTCTGACAGTAGGATTGTTCACTGGGAAAAGCTGTATCCAGCCAGTCATCACAAATGTCTGGGCATTAGCTTGATTCTGTAAGAACATGTATTTCATACTTTGAGCTTACAGCTTAAAAGTGTAGCTCTAAAACCCAATTTAGATTAACCCTGAAAGTGAGCTGTGATGCCTGGGACTGATGGTTCATTGGTATAAACCAATGTCTTTAAATAGGGTCCTGATCTTGTGACTCTAATGTGGGAAGGTGTTACTGAATACCAGCTTGGCTCTGTATATTTTCATTTGCATCACCATCTTACTGTAAATTTACATAGGTTAATATTAAATGGATATTTAACAGCAATAATTTGTCAACGAGTATGCCTGTTCATAAATGCAGTTGATTTTCAGGTTCTAGGACAAGTGGCTTGAGAAGAGGCTTGACCAAACAGAAAATTTATATAGTTCCTATTCTGCAGCTGTAATAGATCCAAGGTGGCAGCTCTACAAAAGCTAAGAAGTTATTTATTTTTCATGGTAGGTCTTGCATTTAAGTTTTGTTTAAAAGTATTGATTTCTATGGGAAACTAAGTGAATAAATTTGGGGGCAGATAGGGTATACAGCCTTTCCATTATCTGCTTTGATTTGTTTCAGGTCAGTAGCAGCAAAAGCTTCCAGCATCTGATTCCTCTGATGTGGAGTTGTAGGGACCTGGTGAGCTTGGGTCTGTGCTGGTTTGGCAACTGCTCCGTGTCATGAAATCTGTAGTCAGGATTTTAGGAGTGGGTAGAAATAGATTAATAGTGGGGGAAGGAATGAGGTGAGTCTTGGCTGTGGGAAGCCTGACTGGAGTTGCACATCTCAAAATTGAAACAACCAAATCTGCAACCAGCATTCTGGAATATTCTTCCCTGTTTAATATTTATTTCTTGAATAGACCCACTTATTTCAGTAAAACCATTCGTTAAGTAAGGAAGTACATCTGACAAGTGGTGAACTGTTGAAGCAAATCTGCAAAATGGCATGTATTTTTAGGCTTAGTGGGAATTGCATGAAGACTTAATTAACCTTTTACCTCAAGATGTCCTTTTCCATCTTTTGCTTAAATTTTGACTCACGTTGATGGCTGAAGTAGTCCTTGATGTTCTGTAGAAGTTTCTCTGTGTTGGTTCTGCAAAGGTTCTGAGAAGAGCCTTACATTGCTGTTAAAGTTATACCCTGCTTCCGTTAAAAAGCTTGATTTTAATGCCACTGTCAGTTACCTTAGCCAGAATTAAATTAGTGTGCATGTAGTTTTCAGATGTGACCTTATTTGATGAAGACAGATTGGGGAAAGTTGGTTAGAAACGTTTGCGAGGTAGAACCCTGGAAAGGGAAAATATGTATATTTTTGGAAATGCTTCTTACCTAGATCACATCCTAAAAATTAGTTGACTTGAAAATCTTGCAACCAACTCTTTTTTTCAGTGTCTTTGAATCATTTTTTGAGGCTATTTATTTGAAGCTTTTTTCTGTTTTGTTTTTCCCTTTTAGATTCTATTAAAAAAGGTGTTTACAGAATATACTACTTGTATCCTAAAGAGGCTTTTTTTTTTTTTTCTGAAGGAGAAAGTGAGGACTTCATTTGGTACTGCTGTCATTATGGCACCTTTCAAGAACATTATCAACTCTCACCATTTTAATTAAACCAGTGAAATCATTGCTTTCCTAATAAGTGCACCCTGCTGTATCATTCCAGAGTCAGGAGCCAGTCTGCCTTGTCCAATCCTGGTTATTTATTCTCTGTGAATTAAAATGCACATCTTTCTCTAGGTGCGATTGATCTTTCAAATAGCTGATTTTAGTCAAACCATGCAGCTAGGGCATATGTCAGGCCTGAAAGATTAAATGACATGGTAGTATTAGGAGGCAAGCTACACATTTGGCATGCAGCTCAGTGCTATTTAGTTAATGTTGTTTTGGGAATAATGGCATGCAAGGAAATTCACCCCTGAGTTTAGGCTGCATATGTCTTGGGATGTGTCTCGGTGCTGGGCACCAGTTTGAAAATTGGTGGGACAAAGCTTAGATTATCTGCAGAGTGTGTCTTTCCCTCAGGAGTTCTACATAAATGACTGCAATACTCCTGAGCTAGTGTCCACTGCCATCAGTCTTTCAGCTCCCTTGGCTTCCACAAAGGAAGACTATGCTCAGTCTTTTTGAAAAACAAGCTTTAAAAACTAGCTATAATAAGCTCCAATAGCTCCTGCCTCAGTGAATCTCACATGGGATGTGTTGCTCATGGCTGGCCCAACAGATGCCTCCTTTCACCTGTTCAAACTGGTAGTCAGATATCCCAGCTCCTTTCATGTTATGTGTGGGTCTTTAGCTTGGAAGGGTATCCCTCCTGTAGACTGAAGGGAGTAAAGACCTGCCCATAGCTGTCCTGAGATGATGAAACATTTATTTGAAACGTACCCTGAAAAGCCTCACCCCTACATCCTGCTGTAAGCTTTGCTTCTTCATTGTGATGTACCCCAAAGGGTTCAAACCTTGCAGGGGTCAGAATGGGAAAGCCTTCACTCTCTCCTGAAGACCAGCCCTGGTGGGCTACCATGTCTCTGCAGAGAAGTACTTTGTGTATCCATGTGTCAGGAGACTCTGGTCTAGTCTTCTGCTCCTTCGATACATCCTGATTGTCTCCTTAGCCTCTCAGCTGAAGCTGAGAGGGAAGACAGGTAGTATCAACTGGCACTCTCGGCCGCATGTACAGATGTGTGCTGCTTAGAAGCACCAGTTGTGAGATTGCTACTAGAACAGAGTTGAGAACAAGGTTGGACCTGCCATTTCTTTTGTTCCTATGGGTCCTTTGTGACCAAGAAGGACCAGATTTCATCCAGGACTATTAGAAAAGACTATATTGTTTCTCAGCCTTTCATCCGTGACTGTTAGCTGCTCTTTTGTCTAGTTCTTGAGGCATACTTTGATTATCAGAGCTAATGAGGCAGTGGCTGCCTGGCAGACTGAGCAATAATTTATGCCAGCAGTTTACAAAAAAAAAAAAAAAAAAAAAAAAAGAAAAAAGGAGTTTACAAGAGGAAGAAGGTGTAACCCTTAGGAAAGTTAGCTGTGTTAGTCACAGACATCTACCGTGAAGCAACTGCTGTTCAGTGCAGAATTTTGTCAGACCAAAGGGGAGGTCAGTCTGAGAGTTTAATACTCTGGCACAGATCACTTCTTTTTCTTCCTTATTCTTTCCTTCATCATGAGACCTGTGCATTAAAGTGATTCCAGAGACCATTGCTCTTCTAGGAATCGATAGCCATTTCATAGATGTAGCATGGCTAGAAGGCTTGATTCCCATGATGCTTTTTACCTTCAAGGCCAGCATGCTGATGTATGTATTTTTTCCATTGTCTGGTTTTTGATACTGCTTCATGGTTTTGTGGGATAGACAACATCAACAGAAACTGCAGAAGGTCAGGAGAAGGCCAGGTTTGGTAGAGTTTCACCATGGCTGGGCAGTGGGGAGTTTGCATGCAAAAAGGGAGAGCTTGTGGATATGCTGTAGGTAAGTGGAGGCTGGGGTGGACAGATCCATTCAGGTAGTGGATACCAAATGCGTGCGAATTGCATACTGTGGGTTGGTTTTGTCTCCTTGTTTTACCTTGTTAGTTCTGAGGGCTGTATAAAATGTGTAAGTGGCTTCACCTTCTGCCCTTAATGTCATGCATTAGGTTTTCTGCAAGGCGTACCTGAGGTCAGCTAGTTATTGAGCGATGAAAAATGGTTTAATGAAGAAATAAAGTGTGATTCTTGGCCTGTTTATGGTAGGTTCTGCAGTCTTTATGAGCAAATTCTGTAGGAAACCTGTAAAAATTAATACCTCTTTCATAAACAGAGCTGTAAGGCTTAATACTTCTGGCAAATAATATATAGCTCTAAAGGGTTTGAAATAAAATGTGTTCCTTTAGGTACTGAAGTGTTGTTATTATATGTCTTAAAAATGGCTATAACTTTTCACTCAGGAAAAATTAAATTGCATGAAGCAATGTAGCTAAATCAACAAAGGCAAAGAAACGGAGAATTAAAGCTGCTGTTGGGTTTTAATTTAGCCCTTGGTAAGGAGGCACTGCTGTGCGTGCGGTTCCCTGCCAGAGGGTCCCCAGGGGCTGGCAGTGCTGCATGCTTTAGGATGGCACTCAAACCTTAAGCAGATTGCAGTGGAGCAGTAGCGTAGGTCTCACTGAAATCCACAAAGTCAAAGCCATTTGGAGTCAGGGCTCCTGTTTCAGCAGTCATTGGGAAAGGGAGTTGCTGCGCTAAGCACCGTCTTAAACCCCGGCTAAACGCGCCGATGCTGAGGCGTGGGTTAAGACAAGGTCAGGCTTGCTGAAGAGCTCACTTTGGTGGTGGTAAAAGAGTGGAATTTTCAGCAACCTGTTACACCTCTCCTGATGTAGCGGTGAGCTTGGAAACCAGCCTAAAGCTTCTTCAGAGCACTGGCAAGATTGAGTTTTGCCCATACCAGGCTACAGCTGGTAAAAGTTAATTTTCATAAGACAGGTCGAGGAGAGGACTAAGGAGACTTTGGGACTTCATCAGGTGGATGAAGAAGGAGGCCTGGAGAGCTATGGTGAAAGAAGTTGGCATGGCAGGGAAGGACTAAGTGTGTTGGTGCCTGTGGGGAAGTAGGAATAGGTGCTGTCTGTCAGGTGGGGGTGCTCTGGGTGGTGGTGGGAAGTAACGGGCTTCAGACTGTGAGGACTGAGGGGGCTCTGAGTGCACACTTCTGACACAGTTGTCTTCCTCCTTTCCTCCTCAGCAGTACTGAAGGCAGAGGAGGCTCACTGGGGGCAAGGCCAGACTCCATTGTATTGCTACACAAGGCTTGGCTAAGCCTTAAATCATCTCTGAATGAGTTGTGCACTGTGAGGGAGAGAAGATAGAGTTTTATTTTAATGGAGCTGTGGTGATGGTAGATAAGAGTTGATGCAGTGATCTTACTTTTAAAATATTAGGTATAGCTCAGCCATCTTTTATGACTAGAGCTTTGCTTCCTTAGGGCCTAGCAGCAAGAAGTAGCACCCTTGTCCCACCAGTTGAGGTGCTTGGGAAAGAACATAGAAAGATTGCTTAGGATTGTTGGAGTCCTGTAGAATATTTTGGCAAGTGAGAGGAGGCTCATGCGTAGTGGAATGGGTAAACCTCAGATAAAGTGCTTCTTGCAACTGCCAGTGCATCATACAGGTGGGACTGGTGTTGCTTCTTACCTGGGGATTCAATCCACAGCTGAATGTTACCAAAAGGTTTCCTTTGGGGATGATGGGGAAAGCAGGAGGAACTGAGGATGGGCCATCTTCTGAGTTTGTTGAGGAAAGATGGCTTTCAGAGGCTCCTGGATCTTCTGATATCTTTCCTGTTTGGAGCTGATGCATCCTGTGGGAATGCTCTGGCCTAGAAGTGGATAATTCCCAAATTTAGAAGAGAAGTAGTTTCAAGGAGGTGTGTGAGAGGATTGTAGGCAGCTTATTCTGTGCAGTCCTTCAGCGTTTGTTTGAGGAGTTAATGGCTTTTGTGTTAGCACATACTGTCTGGCTTGTGTCCTACTGCATTGGAAGGGAAGTGTTTTCTAGAAGGCATTTGGAAGGAGTTGAAACATCAGGTCCTTCAGAAGTCCTAGTCAAAAGTATGCTCAAGTATGATAAGATCAGATATTTGTCTCTAACTTCATAATTACACAGACAATGCAAGAAATGCCACGTTTTTGCAAAACCTTTCATGTGTCTCCTGTCCCCTCTCCCCTTTCTTGTATAGGCAAAATTGAACAATGTATTGAGATTTTATGGGCAGGTTACTGAAGTTTTTGCATCAATGGATGTGTATCTTTTTTGATCATAAAGTACCAGAGATCTTGAAGAACCCATCACGTGGCAGCTCCTGTTTAGGTACTTAGTTTCCAGAAACATTGCATGTCCAGCTTCTTTAGTCCATAATGAGAGCTGCTGGGTATTTAAAATCCCTCTAGAAGTATAGGTGCATTTTACATTTCTGAGTAGGAAGATGAGCACTGTGGAAAAACTGCACAAGATAAAAAAATGGCTGAGCGGTTTTGTGTCTTGGGAATCCATCTGTCCGATATCCGTGCTGAGGAAGGCTGAACAATAATGTTATGAAGAGCAGACTCTGTTCCTTCATGGCACTAGGGACCAGATCAGGTGCATATAGCTAATTTTAAAATAAACAAGGTGGCAAGACAGTTGTCAGAATCACAGAATTGTAGGGGTTGGAAGGGACCTCGAGAGATCATTGAGTCCAACCCCCCTGCCAAAGCAGGCTCCCTAGGACAGGTCACACAGGGAGGCATCCAGACAGGTCTTGAATATCTCCAGAGAAGGAGACTCCACACCCCCCTGGGCAGCCTGTCCCAGGGCTCTGTCACCCTCACTGTGTAAAAGTTCTTCCGCATGTTGGTGCGGAACTTCCTGTGCTCCAACTTGCAGCCATTGCCCCTTGTCCTGTCCCCACAGACCACTGAAAAGGGGCTGGCCATGTCCCCCTGTGTCCCACACTTGAAATATTTGTAAACATTGATCAGATCCTCTCTCAGTCGTCTTTTCTCAAGGCTGAACAGCCCCAGTTCTTTTAGCCTATCCTTGTAGGGGACATGTTCCAATCCTCTAATCATCTTCATTGCCCTCCGCTGGACTCTCTCCAGGAGACCCCTGTCTTTTTTAAACCAAGGAGCCCAGAACTGGACACAATACTCCAGGTGGGGCCTTGGGGGTATCTGTGGAGTAGAGGGCTACTCGCTGTAAGGGTATCTGCCAGCCTTGAGGCTGGCCGTTGTGTATTCCCATCCAGCTACCGCAGGGTTCCCTGCACTGTTTGTGAAATACTTAAAATGCCATGGGTACTGGAGAGCAAACTGAGGACGTGGCGTAGCAATTGTCTGGGAATGATTTGAAGAAAAGGCATGAATTGCCAGCTGCCTTTGACAGTTGTTTTTCTATCTGAATATCGTATTTTGTCACTTCCCATCCATACTGTATTACGTAGCAGATCGTTGTTTACTTTTATACTCTGCTTTTAGAATTTTTGCAACCAGTAAATGACTTATCAAGAAAATATGTTTATGTAGAAAATGAAGTGTCAAATTATCCAGTGTTTCGATTACTTGGGTGGTTGTTATTTTTTTCCCATAATTGACTCCTCTGAAGAGCCTTTCTTCTCAGAGAGGCCACTGTGTTGTCAATCGTGCCAAATTGTATGAGATTATGTGCTACAGTTTTGTGACAGAAACTGATATTCATTAGGAAGTTGTGATCACTGTAATAAAAAGTAATGAAAAGGAGATGCACAGTTGTCTTTTTCGAAACATGACAAGCATTCTCTTCTTTCCTCTTCTCTCAGTGCCTGTCAATCTGCAGCTCCTTTAAATTACCACTCGTGCATACAGGGATTTCAGTCTTCCATTGGCTAACCTTGTGAGACTGTACGTTCAACAGGAGGCATTTCTAGTGGGCCCACTGCTTAGGGAAAGTTCTTGGCATCTGACCTGTCCTGGCAGAGGGAGGAGCAGAGAGGAAGAATTGGGAGAGGAAGGGAAAACTAGAAAAAAAGAAAGCAGATTCGTGGAGATTGCCTTGTGTTCTTTTTCTCTGTTGGTCAGTCACAGCTCTGGGCACTTTTGCCGTGAGTTGCTGGTGAGAGAAGTGGCTGGTTGCACACACTAGCAGCTTGCAATGTGGCAGTGACCGTTCTCCCCCAGCCACGCTTTTCAGACACAGGTAAATACTAATACAGCGACCTCAAAGAGGACAGCAAAAGATGGAGGTCAGCGGGTTAAGGGTGGCAGCACCATATGAAAGCAGAGCTCAGGCTTCTCTCCACTTATTTCTAGCCAAGTGGACACAAAAGCAATCAGGGTTCACATCTACTCGCTATCTCTCCTGATTCAGCTCTAGTTGGGTAGCTGAGGCGATAAGTTAATTTTTCCTTGGGCATTGGTATTCAGGAAGCACTTTGGAGCTGTAACTAAGATCAGAGCTCCGTTATTTTAGTCATTGTGTGCATATGTACTAAGAACTTAAATCTCTTTTATTGAGCCAGTGTATGTTGCCTTGCATTGTTGCAGACTTAGCTGACGTGCAGTCAGTCACTTTTTAAGCCACAGTAACCTTTCTGCATGCCTTACCTCAGAGACTCATACCCTTTCCTGCTGAGATAACTGTATTAAATCCAAGAGAACACAAAAGCATAGCAAGAAGAAACAACTTGCTGGCAAGGCTGCTGCTGGCCTCTAATGTTTGTGAGTGGCAGATTGAAATCCATGCTGAACATGGTCTAGACTTCCAAGGCTGGACAGGTAACACTGAGCACCATGAGTGCTGATTACTGGGGGATCTCTTGGAAGAGAAGCTGCTGCCCACTCTCTGTGTACATGAATGATCCTCATTGGCTTGTTTTGAAAAATAGGGCAGTTCCTTCCAGTGTTGAAGCTTTCAGCTGCTTCATTGCCATGCATGAATGTGCTGGGTGACTGCTGTCTACTCCTAAGAAATAGTTACATTTCATCTAAAAGAGAGTTACATTTCATCAGCAACCTACAAAACATAGTTGTTAAAACATCTTTCCCAAAAATAATGCTGAATTGCTCCGGTTGCTGTATTGTTTTCACTTGGTGAATGTTCTCCCCAAGACTGCTCTAAGTTAATTCACAGTAATAGTATCAGGCAGTTAAAAAGTTTTCAAGATGGGTTTACCCATGACACCTTGTCTCACTGCTATTACTGACAGAAATCATACAGTATTGAGTCACTACCCATTTCAACTGTAAATACTAAGCTGAATTATGTAACCTTTTCTCTTGCTAAAATCCTTTCCTGTCCATTAATGAAGTACAGTGTGACATGGCAATGATAATATGTACCACCTGAGTCCTCCTTTGCTTTCCTGCCTCTGTTTAGTTCGGTTGCATGAAGGTCAGTAGTAAAGGGATGTTGTGGGCAGAGAGTTTGTCCTTGTTACTGGTGCTGTTGGGAAGCAACTTCATAGCTACTGCTCACTGGTTTGTGTTCCTTTTGTCACTGGTGTTCTGTGGGTAAGGGGGAAAGGATAATGGTCATCTCATTTCTTTTTATTTCCTAGATGCTTATGCAGGCTCCATCATCACATTAGCTGAGTGCCAGTTTTTGTCACATCAGGCCTCTCTCTGTCCCTTTTAGAGATGGAGAAAGTCTGCTCACTTACGGAGGTGGTCCTGAAGTGTAGAGACAATGACTAATTCCTTGGTCACAGAGGGAGTTGTATCCCATCCCCTGTGGTGCCTGTGCAGCACCTCAGTGATAACTGAGAAGTAAGCAGGGTGTATGCTCTAGGCAAAATCCTACCTTGCTTTCTCCCAGAACACGGTCCGCCCAAGCCATTGTCTCACTCCTTTTCTAAAAGACACTACATTTTTTAACTTTACACTGAGTGGACTTGAAGTCTTGAAGGGTGGGCAGGAACTTTTCGATACAAAGAGGAGTTCTCCTGCCTTATTTGGGACAAACTGCAGTTGTCTCTAGTTCTTGAAAAGTATGTCTTTTGGGCTTGTCTTAGTCTTAAGTAATTTAATGATCAGCTGGTAAACCCAAGTTACAAATTGTTTTATAAAGAATGCCTGAGCTTTCCAAATAGCTCTGCCTCTATGTATATTCACCTCTCTACAACCAAGTGAAAAGATTTTGAAAACGTTGTGAGAGAGAGGATGATGACTTTGCAGCTGAGATGTAGAGCAAGCGTATCACAAGCTATGAAGAGACTGCACAACCTATAGGTCTTGTTGTGGGCTTATCAGTCAGTATGAAAGGTAGGATGATATGAATAAGGTCATTTATTTCACAGTTTGAAGTTGAAGAAGATGCAAAAATTCAGTTTAACTGAAACTACTACTTCACAGAATCACAGAATCGTAGGGGTTGGAAGGGACCTCGAGATATCATCAGGGCCAACCCCCCTGCCAAAGCAGCTCCCTAGGACAGGTCGCACAGGGAGGCGTCCAGACAGGTCTTCAGTATCTCCAGAGAAGGAGACTCCACTATCCCCCTGGGCAGCCTGTCCCAGGGCTCTGTCACCCTCACTGTGACAAAGTTCTTCCGCATGTTGGTGCGGAACTTTCTGTGCTCCAACTTGCAGCCATTGCCCCTAGTCCTGTCCCCACAGACCACTGAAAAGAGGCTGGCGATTTCCCTTTGTCTCCCACAGTTCAGATATTTATAAAAATTGATCAGATCCCCTCTCAGTCTTCTTTTCTCAAGGCTGAACAGCCCCAGTTCTTTCAGCCTTTCAACCTTACTTGAATGGTTGAAGGTCTTCCACTTAGTAGTCTAGCTTTGCATGGGTGTACTGAATGATGGTCAACGTAAGTAAATGTTTAGCACACTGGGAGAAAGTGGGTGGGAGGGGGGAGAGAGAGATACCCATACTATGTTGTTCCCCAGCTGTTTGATTTTACTTGAATGGAAAATGCATCATTTTCATTTTGCAGCAAGATGGTATTTGGAATTATTTTACTTGCTTTGTGCCGGTGTAAGCAGTTAGGAGAACTTTCTGTGCCTGTCTAACATGAGGATCTAACCCTTAGTTTGACTTTCTAGCTTTTTTTTCCTAACATGCAAAGGCAGAAATAAATTTTTTCCCCTCCTTTGTAGGGACTTGAAGTATTATTTTCAAAAGACCAATTCAGAGAGATTGCACACCGGACTGGGTGCTGAATGGGACCTCAAACATGACATTAATCTGCCTCATTCACTTTGAAAAGGCAAATTCTTTGTGTGTTTTCCTTTTAAAGTCAGGGTTGAAGGCATCCTCTTTCCCTGCATGCAGTACTTGAGCTCTGTGGATTGAAGAAAGAAGGGCATGAGAGGAGGATATTGCTAACAAAATAAAATGCAGCTTTGGCTTTTTACAGCAGATTATCTGGGAAGAGGGTCTCTTCAGTGTGAGTAAAGCTTGTCAGCTGCGTGGTGATTAAAGTGTTCTAAACGGTGTACGAGAACTGTTTGGGCTTTCCTCAGAAAAGCCACGTTTCCTCTATTCTTTTGTTTGCCTTTGGTGCAGTGTAGATCTTGGCAGTCTTTCTGCAAAGAGGTGGTGTCATTCCCTTTCTTTCCTCCATCCATTCAGATCGGTGCTTTGCAAGAAAGGAAAGTAATTCATGTAGGTAGGTAGCATGGTACACTTGTTTCTTCTGCTCTCCACCTTTGGAAGAAGATAGTGTTGGATTCACTGGGATGCTTTTCATGTCAAAAGTCACTATAAAGATCAACCAGATGGTATTGTTTCATAGATTTGTATTGAACTGGCATCAGTGATAGGTACTGTTACAACTAGCCTGGAGTGAAATTTTTTGCACCAGCCAGCAGCTAAGCATGACTCAGCTGCCCACTGTGGAAAGCAGGAGACAATCAGAAGAGTGAAAGTGAGAAAACCCGTGGGTTGAGATAAAGACAGTTTAATAGGGAAAACAAAAGCTGCTTGTGCAAGCAAAGCAAGACAAGGAATTCATTCGTCACTTCCCATGGGCAGGCAGGTGTTCAGCCATCCCCCAAAAAGCAGGGCTCCATCACACATGTAACAGTTACCTGGGAAGACAAATGCCACCACTCTGAACGAACCCCCATCCTCCTCCTTCCCCCAGCTTTATAAGATGAACATGACACCATACGATATGGAATATGCCTTTGGTCAGTGGGGGTCAGCTGTCCCAGCTGTGTCCCTCCAACTCCTTGTGCGCCCCCTGCCTGCTTGCTGGTGGGGGTAGGGTGAGAAACGGAAGAGCCCTTGGCTCTGCAAGCACTGCTGAGCAGGTAACTAAAACATCCCTGTGTTATCAACACTGTTTCCAGCACAAACCCAAACCATAGCTCCATAGTAGCTGCTATGAAGAAAAGTAAATCTATTCCAGTCAAAACCAACACAGAATATAAAATATTTCTTTCCAGCAGGTATAATTTATCAAGGGCACTGTGATTACAGGTACTAGTTTGACCTTCAGGGCTTGACATTCTCTGGCACTTTTTTAAAGGGGGATGGTTGGCTAGTTGTGTGAGTTGGTTTTGGTTTGTGGATGTCATTTGGACCACAGGCTGAGATTTGTTCAGATGTCCACAGCCTCTAATCTTTACTTTCTCTTAGTGTGACATATAAGATACTTGAATAGTCTTCTTCCAGCTTCCGCAGTGCTAAAAGCAATCTTACTGTCAAGCACATATACTGTGTCCAGTCTTCATGATGAAGAAATTAGTGGCAGTAGGCATGGAAAATGACCTCTTCCCATGTGTGTACAAAGCAAGGTCAGCAATTGCATAAATCACAGAAATACAAGATACAAATGGAACGCCAATAAAAGCTTTCTGTCAATAGCCATAGTCAAGGATTGGAATTCTTTGCCATGGGGTACTATGCAATGCGGGATATGTGACATCAAATGTTCTTAAAAACAGGTTAAATGAAACCCTTTCAGAATGGTTTTAGGTATAAGATACTAGGCCTTCAGACAAAGGAATGGATTAGGTGAACTACTGAGATTCCTTTTGCGCTGCTTTGTATGATTTCTTGAATATATTAACAGAGCTGTGGAAAGTTTTCGGCATCTTCTCCTTTTGTTGCCACGTATGGAATAATCTTTTGGAAAATCAGCATTGAAAATTGTCCCCAACCCATAATCTAGACGAATTCTTATCCCCAAACCCTTGGGTAATTTGAATGAATTCCTTCTCTGGAATTTTGATCAGGAATAGAAAAGGTTTTTTTTCAGTATGCTTGTCAAAACTGCAGAGGAGTTTGATGACATGGTTGTACGTGTGATATATAGCTTTGCAAGCAAGCATTACTGATGGCAAATATGTGTGTGTTTGTGTTTAATGAATAGGAAACAACGTTATGAGGACCATCCATGGTGTAGGAGAGATGATGACCCAAATGGTTCTGAGCAGGGGATCTATATTTCCCATCAGCGCCCCTGATGTACAGCCAAGCATTCACCCCAGCAAGCAGCCCAGCACTTCGGACAGTGAAGACGTGATCGTAATGGACACCAAACTGAAAATCATTGAGATTTTGCAGGTAGTACTGGTTGGTGGGGTATCGCATGGCAGACCTTTCGCAGTTACTTCCTTAGTCACGTAGTAGCAAGTTCTGTTACCTGTCTCCTTACTATTCACCGGGCTGATCAGTGTAGAAATAAGACTTAAATATGAGGAAGAATACTCCTCTGCGTGAACAACAGTACAGTTGTGATCCTCATTCTGTTACACCTACTTCACTGCTGAAGGAATTAGATGCTGTAGAAACTCTCTCACTATAACTGTGAAAAGACAGAACTAGTCCTTTAATCTCTAAAGTTTTCTGAAGACAATGCGTGTTTGCAGTCTCATTAACACCCATTTTACACTGGGGTAGATTATTTGACTTTTACTTTACTGTAGTTTGGTGAAGGGCAGAATTGAACCTAGGATGCAGAAGTCATGCAGGGCCATGCACTTTTGAAGTCCATTTCAAGTTTCCACTGTTAGATTGAGAATAGTCTGTGGGCTGCTATGACTTTCTCCGAGCTGTATGACACTAGAATGCCTCCTGAGATACGATTTTCACTTTGTGCCATTAGTGAGTTGAAGTGGCTCACATCAAATCCCAGTTCCTGCAATACTTATGCCCTAAAGGAATCTTTCAGTGTTCTATGAATTCTGCAGATCTGTTGGCACCATCGTCACTTTTGAAGGATTCCATTTGTTCTGACTGCTTATAAATGATTCAGATTACCTTAATTACTCATCATCTGAAAGATTATTGATAGCTAGAGCTCCTTTAGTTTAAGGCTTTTGGTGAAGGACTGAGTGTTATGAAGTTACATCACCTAAATAGTACCTTTCATGTGTATTGTTTCTCATTTTCATTTGATTCTTGACTTGACTCTCTCTGCTTTACTGGTTGGTGACTAGAAGGATGATTCCAGGGCACCAGCCTCGTCCTGTGCATTCCCTGGTCGCGCACAGGCAAGAGAATCACATTTTGTGTCATCCTTTCCTTTTTTACAGCCTTTCCAGTGCAAGAGCACCTAGGATTGGAGAGCATTTAATCCTAATTTGATACTTAATCTGTGGCCTGGTAGTTAGGGTTTAGTCCCCTGTCAAATTACTGCAAATTGGCACGTTGTTGTATGTTGGGTGAATGGCAGTAAATGTGCGTATATATGATCTTAGTTCACAAGAAATACAAAATAATACGGTTCTGTTTAATATGCAATGAAGAAG
Organism: Zapornia atra; assembly: GCA_013400835.1. NCBI lineage: Eukaryota > Metazoa > Chordata > Aves > Gruiformes > Rallidae > Zapornia > Zapornia atra. Next base: position 176,527 of record VZTU01017693.1, read on the forward strand.
GATTAATTTAAATCATGTTATCTTTCATTACTGTGCTATTACCCTAAAAGGCAAGTTAAGAATATTTTAGACTTGCTGTATTACCATGCAAAGCTAGTACAGTAGTGATTAAAACTATTCTATTCTAAGAAAGACTTCAGTTTATAAGAATTTAATTCTCAATATATCCTCTTATTCCTTTAAGTAAAGGTATTTTTACTTAATGGTTTCCATTCTGTCATCAGCCAGAATGAAACAGATGGCCTGATAGACTTAGTTGGCTATGCATGGACTTGGGAAATTTTTACTTTTAAAAATCTTGCTTGTATAGTCATAGGGTAAATCGATCGCACAACCAAAATAAAGCTTCTAGTTTGTTTGTTTGTTTGTTCTTTGGGGTTTTTTTGTTAGAAGATTGTAAAGAAAAGATGCGGTTTCTTAAATTGACATTTAATTTGCTTTCAGATGGTATAGTCCTAGTTAGCCAATCAAATCCTGTTACAGTACTCTGGGTTTGGGAAGCTTGTCTGGGTTTGGTTAGAGGTCAAAGAAACAGGTTGCCACCATTTGGTAAGTCATCACATGTCACTTGAGTCTTGGTAACTTAACATATGTGCTTTCATCCCCACTGATTGTAGGATATGTTAAGTGGTCTTAAACCTCCATCATTGTATGCTTACATTTACTGTGGGGAAGAAGCTGAGTTGATGAGCGTTCAGTTGGTGAAGCATCAGATGTATATGTGTCAGTCCTTAAATTGGTTCTAATGTCTCCAGCCCAGTTATTTTCCTCATTATTTCCATATAAAAGCAGCGCTTCCAGGTTTGAATTAGGATTTTTGCAGCATGAATTTCTGCTGACATGGCTGAGGAGCAAAAGGAGCCAACAATTGCAAGCAAGCAGAGCGTTGAGCGAGGGAGAATCTCTGCTACTGTTACAGTGGTAGCTTCCAAAGCCAAAGGGGTTTTTGCCTCATGCTGCCAACACTGCTAGGAGCTCATGAAGGACATGCTGTTTGGTCCTGATTTCCTCAGCTAATGACTAGTAACATAAAAAAAAACCCAAAAGCAATCATACAAACAAACCACCCCAAAAAACCCCACCACCATGCTTGTGCTTCGCTTCATGAGCGCCTGAGGTCACTGCAACATTGCTGCCCTTGGCTGTGAGACATCTGAGAGGGTGAGCCTCAAGCCTGTTGTCTTTACTCTCAACCCCACTCCACTTCTTATCTTCATGGGGCATTAGAGGTCCAGCTGAAATATGAAATAATTGGATTCAGCATGGGTTTGATTGTACTGATGTGGCTGGCAGGCGGTTAGGACGAGGCAGCGTGCTGGAGCCCCTGGACAAATCCAGTGTGCCTCTTAGCATTCAGCAGTCGATAGGGTAGAGTTCAGTATGTCTCAGGATGGTTGGAGGGAAGAAAGAAATCAAAGAAAACTGATGAATGTAGTGTGTTCTTGTTTTGTAGTGGACATATGTACTTTAAATAATAATGCATCCCTATAGGTTTCACCACAGAAAAATTCTAACCTGTGTTAACAAAGTCTTATTTTAAATTTTTCTTTCTTGTAGTTTATTCTCAGTGTTAGACTGGACTATAGAATATCCTACATGCTTTCTATTTATAAGAGGGAGTTTGGGGAAAACAATGAAAACGTTGATAGCTCTACGACGGCCCCGCCTGACACCCCAGGGATTGCCTCAGGTAAATATCAGTATCATATTGCAACATAAAATAAATCTGTGTAGAGTACCCCAAACAGTGAACTCCACTGCATCAGAAGGATGCATGCTGCTTAAAGTTGAAAAGCTTGTGGAAAAGTGAAAATCATAAGGGATCCCTTAAAAATAAGATTTTTGGTGGCCTTTCCTCCTTTAACAAAAACATTATTCCTTTTTCCATTATGAGAATTTATTCTCTTGTTTGCACTCTTCCCAAAACACTTGTGCAACAACAAATGCAGCAGACAGCAGATCGTGAAAAAATTATTTGGGTTGGATGAGAAGAGATTTAAATGAGGTGAAGGTGGTATGGGGATGGAGTGGCTTTCCAGGGAGCATTCCTGTGCACGCAGAAGTGCTCCAAAGGCTGACAGCTGTCTGTGTGACCACCTGCAAGGAGAGGAGAATTGCTTTAGTTGGAGGTGCTGTGTATCAGAGGGGTGGCTAGCAGTACTAAAGTTGTTAGTAAGGTATATTAAAGCTATTCTAAAGAAAAATGATGATATGGTAAACTATTTGGCTTATGATAAATAGTCTATGGTTCCTGTGTCTCATTTACCTTTTTTGTGGGGGTTGGCTCATCTTCAAAAAATGTACGTTTCTTATCCTCTGTCATTTATGGGCCACTGTTAGTGGCTTGCACACCCTCTAGCACCACAGGGCTCTGGTTTATCACTACAGTTTGGCTCTCCCTCAGTAATAGTAATCCACAGTTTAACTCTGCCACTTGTCCCCTTTCTCCCCTACCACTCCTGCAGACTGTGAATTTTGCTTAGTTGAAGACTATGTAGTTAGACCTTTTCTTGATAACCTCTACTTTAGGGAGGGACAGAGTTATTTTTTGCTGTGCAGATTAAATAATTATTGCTGCCCTTTTAAAATCTACTTTAATTACTTTACAGCAATTGTTCCTGATATAGATGAAATTGCGGCTCAGGCTGAAACCATGTTTGCTGGCAGGTATGTTATCTGAAGTTTTATCTCTTTGTTCATGTTGATATTTCTGCTGGACAGTCTCTGTTTATTCCATGTGTGTTTTCATACCTCTTTCTCTTCCTTTGACAACTACTTACTTAGAAAAGTGAGCAGACAGCCCAGTTGGTATGGGTGGCTGTGGGATGGGAAATGACTCCCCTTTTAGTCCTAAGAGTTGGTGGAAAGTTTTTGCCTTGTCTGCAGAGGCAGCTGGGGAATGGTGTACAGGTGCATTGGACAAAAATGCACTAATGATTTATTTCTTTGATACGTCTCCTTTGGGTGCTTTTACAGAAAGACCTTTACTTGGTGTACGTTATGGCTGTAGCCCCAGATTACTTGTATCAGGAGGTTGCTCTTGACCCTCAGTATTTCCCATAGATTACATGACCAGTTGTCATTGCACCTTGTCTCTGAACTTATGAAGAAAGTTATGTCAACAGTAATCTTTCATGAGTCCTCACATCAGCTGTGGAGCGCTGGCCATGATCTTTGGGACCACCAGAGGCCTGTAAATCCCAGGTTTATGCTTGCAGATTTTTGGAAGCGGTTTCAGCTACTCCAGGATCAAGAAAAAAAAAGCAAGGAAAATATCCACACTGGAGAGTTATTACCATTATCACTATATTGGTTTAATGTTATGGGTACAGTTATAATTATACCAGTAAAAATGAATTCCATTTAGACAAGGCTGTAGACTTTAATTTTTGGTTTTTTGGAGCTAGGGAGAAGAATCTGCAATACAGGCATTCTGATCTTTCCTCTCTCTGTCCCTTATGCATTCTCAATCTCCACCAGTGAGAGCGATGCCTCCAGTCCTCTCCCTGAACTCACGGAATGTAAAACAACACACAGCCCTTGGCATCTGCATCTTTAAACTGAACAGAGAGACTGAGTGGTTTCTTGGAAACATTATTTCTCCTTTGATATGTTAAGTGTAAATCTGCTTTCTGCCGTTCCAGATTATAAATACGATTCCAGAAATGCTCCCCTTTTGGCAACTTTTACTATTTTTGAGCTTATTTTTTCTTAAATGAAATTTTAATAGCAGCTGAAAAGGGAAGAAGTGAAAAGGAAAGGGCCAAATTAGTCTCTGATGAAATGCTGTTTACTTCAATTAATTTGGATTTGGAATGAGCTCGGCATTATTTATCCAAGACATAAAGGAATGTTTTTGCAATATGGATTTTAATCACAATATTTGACGTGTTTCCTACATAATTACTGTCCTTCTGTAGTGTCCATTCTGCAGCAGCATCTAACTGTCAGATTGAAGTTTAACACACAAAATACATTAAAGCAATGCTCATAGTTTCCATCCTGCGGCATATTTGATTTGGTTTTAAGTGCTCTGTCAAACAAAGATTGTGTGTACAAACATACTTATGTCAAAAGCTTTCACTTTTTCTCTTTGTTTTACTTTATTTGGTCCCTTTCTTCCCCATTTCCGTTGCAGAAAGGAGAAGAATGCAGTCCAGCTTGATGATGAAGGGGGCAGAACTTTTTTACGGGTCCTCGTTCACCTCATCATGCATGACTACCCCCCTTTGCTCTCTGGTGCTCTGCACCTGCTGTTCAAGCACTTCAGCCAGAGAGCAGAAGTTCTGCAAGCATTTAAACAGGTAGGGATGGCCAGAGCTGTACTCCAGGAAATGGACCATGTGGAAAGTCTTTCCAAAGGCTGCTTTACTTACCCAAATTGCAGTATGTAGTATGACGGTTTTATTTCCTTAAGGACTCAAGTTCAGCAGAGATTTTATGGGTTTTTTCTCCTTTCACTAGTGTATATGGTAGTTGTGCACCCAGAAATAGTTATTTCTGGCATTGTGTTTATTACTAAAAGCGTAGGTCCGTGGTGACAGCTGGGACACCCGCATCTCACAGCGAGACATCACGTAGCGGTCCCTCAGAGACAGAGCTGTTAGCTCATGTTTTGCAAGCAGTGTACTGGTGTCAGCAGTAAGACTTTCCTGTCTTTAAGGGTTACTTAGGCTGGTTATAAAGCTCTCTTGTTATTCATGTGGTGTTTCTAGTTCTTATTCAGGTGTCCCTGCGTTGTGCTCCACTGCGTGATACAGATACACCCAAGTAACAGGAAGGGATTAATAGAGCCAAGCCTGTTTTCAGCTTTTATTCTTTCTTCTTGATAAGGGTGCATGTGCAGGCTCCATGTGTCAGTGGATTAGGATGAGGAGATCTGATGTCATGGGGCTGGATGACAGAGACATGCCTGTTACATAACCCTATATAACATATGTTGATAAGACCATCTGATGCTTATTTCAGGAGTTTGATAACGCGTTGTCTCATCGTTATGTAAGATGGGGAGGTTTCTCATGTTTAAAAACAGATGAATGATAAAGCTGTTTAATGTGTATTGCAGTGTAGCATAATGGTCTCCAACCAGATTGGTAAAGTTAGGCCAGGCTGGTTAGTTGCATAAATAGCTGTTGTTCCCAGGTAAGCAAGGGTTGGGTAACTTAACGTGTTTTCATAAAGGAAGGAAAAGGCTAATTGTCAAGTAAACAGAAAAGGCTGTAGAGTACATGGGATATGAATGTCTGTGTAAGAGCAGCATTCCTAACTAAAATAAGGGTTTATTAAGCTAGGAGAGAAGATGATGAAAACATTATATTACAAAATAGTGAATATTTGCCTGCAAGTAGGTTGATTTGGTGATTTTAAAGAATGCCCTTATCAGTGCTCTTACCTGCCATGCGACCATAATCTTTTAAATAAGTGTGATACCTTAATAGTGCTTATTGATTTACTGTAAAGATTGTGGTTAGGCTTTTTGTGTATTATCTACATTAATAATCTTGGGAGAGCAAAGAGCATTGCAAAGAAAAGAAGTGTGTAAAACATGCTAAATCAATGACTACAAGTAACAGTGGAAAAAAACCCAACCAATCAGATCAGTTTCAGCACTACCAACAAAAAAATAAAAAAGAAGAAAAGAAAAGAAGAAAAGTATTAAAAGTTGAATTAATCTTAGTAGAGGCAACTATTCAGATGGTGGGAAACGACATGAACCTTTGTAGCCATGAGCTCTACTCAAACAAGCTTTTCTAAGCTGTCCTAACAGTCTTGAAAATATGTTATTTTCCAATATTTGATTGTGGTGATACAGATGATTGCTAAATTTGCTGGCCATTCTGACTTTCATTTGGATGTCCCGATTCTTTGTCATATCTTTTTTTTCCCCTCCTCTTGTGAAGTCCTGTACTGATGGGATAAGCTATTTCTAACTGTATTGTTTTAATACCACGAGGACGAAAATCATTGCATCAGAGCTAACTCTTCAAGAGCTTGTACAGCAACATTGTGTTTGTGTATTGATGTGCAGTGTGTTAAAGAAGGCAAGAGAATATTGTGAACGTTGTAACTATCCTGTTTTGGGCAACTGCAGTCTCTGGCTCTGTTAAAGCTTTTTGATGAATGGGGGCTAAAATGCCTGCATGTGCCATGTTTCAATTTCATAGGGGAGGTTACATAAAGGACCTGAAAAAAGCTTAGACTGGAAACCATCAAGCAAATTACCTAGGCTTAAGTGCTGGTGCTGCTGCTGTAATAGCTTCACAATTTTCTGTACTTCCAGGTTCAGTTGCTGGTGTCTAATCAAGATGTTGATAACTACAAGCAAATCAAGGCTGATCTTGATCAGCTACGTCTGACAGTAGAAAAATCAGAGTTGTGGGTTGAGAAGAGCAGCAATTATGAGAGTGGAGAGGTGGGCGACAATCAAACCAAAGGGGGAGAAGAGCCAATAGAGGTGGGTTTGAAGCCTTTGCTTCTGGAATTGTTTCAATATTGATAGTTTGATGAATGAGTCCAAATTTGCAGTCTGGTTATTTAAAGTGACAAAGAGAGAATGTGCAGTATTCAGGCTGCTGTCAGTGACTGTGTTCTTTTGTCAGAGAGCTGCCTTCCTTTGTGGCTAGCGAGGAAACCACAGTGTATGGCATCACTCTCTGGCCAAAGAAGTAATCTAGGCATCACATGTTGGCAGTTTTGACTTTCTGTAAGAGAGGAGGTGTAGGCAGTACCTGTTCCTGCAGTTAGTGGAGAGGAGCACAATCAAATACATATTTGCTGTAACAAACATCAGGAGTAATTCTGCTCTCTACCAAACATAAGACTGACCTAAGAATATCAAGATTTTGTAGGCAAACAAACCCTTTCTTGCTCTTGACAACAGCTCACACTCTTGAGGTATATCATGATCTGAGAAACCTTAGAGTGTGAATCTGGAACCTTGAAGACGTATTTTTTGGTTGGGGTTTTTTTAGCTTAACTTAAAATTTTAATTTTTTTTTACAGTGAAAGCTGAGGTCCTCATGTAATCACCTAACTCCAGTGTGAATCTTTAAGAAAATGCAAAGTGTTGCAGTAGTGGCTATGGCTGAAGTTTGTGGCCTAGTAGTAGATAAAGCAGGCTTTCCCACCAATAGTTATTCCCACTTTTCCATTTTCATCTGAGGAAGTGGGGAGAGATGAACTTTGATTTCTGACACAGAACTTTCCTTACTCTCTGCTGTGGTCGAGTGTCCCCTCATGAAAAGGAAATGAGCAAGGAAGCCACCAGGGAAGTTCAGTAGAAAGCTGAGTGGAGATGATACAGCATTGTGAAGCCAATGCACTGAGGAAAAGTAAGAGCAGGATGTATGCAGATAGTTGTGATGTACACCTGCTTTTTTAGGTGTCTTTTTGGGAAAAATCCAGCACTTGAAGGGAGAATCCTAATTTCTCAGAACTGTGTGCATCCTACTCTTTCTCTGATATAATTTAGCTGAGTTTAGTGGTGTCATAGTGAGGGAGAAATCTGGACTTAGGTATGTTGGGTTTCTTACTTCTCTCAAGCATAGCTCTACTAGGAAAGAAAATGTTCTTTTATATAGTTAATGAATGGAAAAGGTAATGGGCAAACAGGATGCAGAATTGCAGCAGCATATTTGCAATGGTTTTTAGCTTTAAAAGTGTAATTAAATCCTTTTTATTCCTATGGATAGCCCCGATAAAGAAACTCCAGAAAGAGGGGACAAACAATGTGCTTTAAACAGAAGCATCTCTAAATGGGATCTTTTCAATGTTGTTTTTTTCCCCATGAGGCATTGAGGCAAATGTGGATCTATGTGGATTATCAGTGCTTTGGTAGATGCACAGTATGACCTCTGGCAGATCTGAGTGACTATTGTATCAGAACAGCAATATGTAATCTGCACAACTGGTTAGATCATCTGGTGGTAATTCCATGAGAGTTGTGCCAGGTTATAATAGCTTGGAAACTTGTCTATTGTTTTTTCCCTCCCTAAATCATTCTTTAACAGTCAGGAAATGTTTTTACCTGGCAAAAACTACTTTAGATATTGAATACTCTCTTTGAGATCTTAAGTCAGCTGTAAGAGGTGAGGTGCTGGTCATAATTGACAATGTGTGAAGCAGGTGGCTAGCTTCAGGCAGATAAACATCCCTGTGAGATCCCATGCTTTCTTGGAATGGATGCTGGATATTCAGTACAGGGCTGGATGAACCTCAAGGGAACATGCTTCCTTTGTCTCTGCTTAATGCTTAATTTTTCTCAAACAACATTAAAATGTCTGCAAGGGCTTAAATTACATTCCAGGACAGTCTTATGTTAAGCCCAAGTTTCTGTCCTCATCAAAGCACATTGAAAGATTGGCGTAAGAGTTGAAAAAAAAATCAAATAGATCTCCTTGCCCCTAGGTTTCTGAGTATTTGGGGTAATTGTTTCAATCTTTTATCATAACCAGGGAGGGGCTAGACACCTTTTTTTGTTTGGCTTTTTTTTTTTTTTTCCTTTTCAGTAATATGACTCCAGAAATGGGATTTGTAGAAAAAAGGCTGTGTTCTTTTAAATAAAGTATCCAGAGTTCTCCACAGGAAAAACAACAAAGCTTACATCCATGCAGGATCATCTTGATAGGAACTGGAGATCAGAATTGTAGGAAAGAGTGTTTGGGCGTTAGGTCAGGTGTGAATTAGACACCACATGGGGTTCGGAAGGAAAGCTGAAGTCGAGATTACAAAACCGAGCTTTGCTTGAGAAGGGAAAAGCAGATAAAGTCTGTTTACTTTGGTGTTTCTAGGAAGGGTCTTATGAGTCTGTATAGATACCACGGACTATGGCAAACGTGGTCTTTATAGTGGTCTTTATTGCTCTGTCAGCAGAAGATGCATTGGTGGTGTAGCACCAGCAACACAGAGCTGTGGTGTTCGTAAAGCTTTTCACCCTTATCATCTGCTAAGAAAGTTCAGGGAGGTTTCAAGTGGTATAAACCTCCTGCACCCCAAGTGCCTGCTCTTCCCTTGCTCTCCTCCTCTTCTGGTCTGTGGCAGTTTGCATCATGTATAGATTGAGGTTGCACACAGAAACTTCTGAGAGTGCCTCTGGTTCCCCTGGTAAGGAGCTGCGGCCTGGGGAAGGGAAAACGCTGCCAGGGTGACACTGCCTGGTGCCTTGCACGGCTCGCCTGCTGACAGGAGCGAGGCTATTTCAGCGTCAGGGAGCTGCTCAGGCTGAAAGCTGGATTCTGGGCCTCCATTCGGGGGCTAGAAAGGATCCAAAGCCTCGTGCTGCAGGGTGATATCCTGGGAACTTTATGAATAGAAGTAGTAGTCCGTTGCAGAAAATACCTTTTCCTAAAGGTGGTGTACTCGGTTGAGAACCTTTCTCAGTGTGATCTCTCTGGCTCCCCATCCCCCATGGAAAAGCGCGACAGAGAGTATCTGTCATGGGGCATAGTAAGGCAAGATATGCAATGAGTGTCTCTGGTATCCCAGTGGTGTGATTATCTCTTGCTAACTACATCCCTGGCATACTCTTATGGGTTCAATAAACAGGTTTTTATTTTGTTAAGAGAAAGGATAGATTCAGCAGTTTAATGCTGATCAGCACTTCCAGATAAGACATATAGTTCACATGGATTATAAAACTACTTTGATTGAGGAAGAATGCTGATAAAAGTAACAAGTAAATTAATCTTGGTTAACCCACAGTCCCAGAACAGAGGAGAGTGGTTAATTATAGCAAAGAGCCTGAAATATCTTCCAAAGTATTGATTCAAACAGCTAGAGAGAAGGCAGCATGCATACTAACAAACCGAAACAAATAAAAATCCACTGTTGTTGCATAGATCAACATGACCACGCTCAACAGCAGTGCTGACACTGTTATAAACAGCTTCCATGGCCAAGTGGTGCAGCTGTTCTTGCCCCACTGAAAATTAAGTCCAGATGGGATTTATAGAACTCCTCATTTTCACCATCAGCTAAGAAAGTTCAGGGAGATTTCAAGGTATAAACATCAGATTGGCCTGCACGTGTTGTGTGTTAGCATAATTCCCTTTAAAACAGTAGGGAGTTTCAGGACATAACAACACTCAGCAGCACACCTGTTTAGTTCTTTTTGATGCTGTTGCACTGGTTTACATCCCTGCGGTTACCTTGTGACGCGCTCTTGAGATCTGTTACAGTTTTTCTACATGTTTGGTAATTTCAGCATCCAAAGTCCAATCTTTCAATTCTTTGTTTTTTCCAATTAAGGAAAGGGTTACCATACCTGGCAGCCTCAAAGAAACTCACTACTGCCAGTCCTGTGAGTGGCAGTATTTGTGTAGATGTTCAGCTGTGTTTTGGTTGAGATATGCATGGAAAGGTGCGTGGGTGTTGGCAGTTACTTACTGACTTGATTTCTCTTATTTATCATACCCAGATGGGACTTCCTAGGAGCCAGGGCCCAGACTGTAGGGCGTCATGACTGGATGTTGCAGTTTAACATAGGGTCCTCACTTGTTTTTAAATTCTTTCCTGCATCATCCAGAAGTATCCTCTTCACGGGAGGAACGCAGCTAATTTTTATTTACTACTTGCTTCTGTACTACTGAGAACTCCACCCTACTTACCTCAGCTACAGAGGTCATCTTAAGTTCTTTCTCCAGACTTTTTAATGTTCACACACTCAGACTTTGTAATCTTTCCAGCTGTATTAGAGATTTTTGGAGCAAGTGGTGGCTACGCTTACGGTCCCTATTCCTTAGGAAATCTAGGCTGTGATTTAGGGATGCATTCTTTTTTAGGGGGATCAGAAACATGAAGATATAGAGTAATTGCCTCAAATCATGTTGGAGATTTGAAACAAAGGAAAGACTTGAATGTAAATCTTTTCACCCACTGGAATGGTGGATAAAGCATAAACAAGTCTTTATTATCAATGTTACATCTGTTCCCTAAGAACTCCTGTAAAACGTCTTCATTTGCTGTTATTAAATATAATTAATCCATGTTGAGGACACTGCAATAGTTCTCCCCTTGTTGTGTGTTTTTTGTTACAGGAGTCAAATATTTTGAGTCCAATACAGGATGGGACCAAAAAACCTCAGATTGACAGCAATAAAAGCAATAACTACACTATTGTTAAAGAGGTCGGTATAACTGCTAAGAAACTTGAAGTACTTGTTTGATAAGTAGATTTAGTAATTATTTTAAAAGAATGTGGATTTTGTGTGAGATGACATTTTTTTGCTTGCATGTTTATTTATTTGTTTGTTTATTTATAGATCCTGATTCGACTCAGCAAACTTTGTGTCCAGAATAAAAAATGTCGGAATCAACAGCAACGATTGCTGAAAAATATGGGCGCCCACTTGGTAGTCTTGGACCTTCTGCAGATCCCTTATGAAAAGGTTACTCTCATAATTTTAGTGGTAAAAAGAATGAACTCAATAAAGGGAAAGGCCCCCAAAGGCCCACAAATCAACATGATTTTTTTTTTTCTAGCTAATTCTGTCAACTATGATACAAACATGAAATAATGATGGCACTTTCTATCTTAAGAATAATGGGTTTGGGCTTCAGTTAAATTATGGCTGCCTTTGTAGATCAGGCTTTATTAAGAACTTAATATTTACTGCCTCGGCTACCTGGGTGTCACCGTGCTGTCATCCCATTCCTGAAACAGGCAAACCTTAGGTCTGCAGTCCCTGCACAGTAAGAAATACTGATGCAATGGAGCACCTGGCAGGGTATCTAAAATCGCTCTTGGGTAGGGATGAGTGCTGTCACAGATATGTAAGATGGACTAAAAGCTTTCAAGGGTCAAGTCTGAAATATTTTTTGGTTTCAATGGTGGAAGCTTCTAACCTAGTTCCACTTGCAAGTTTTTCAGTGTGACTTAGTGGCATTGGGCATACAAAGGAATGATCTAGACAGTCTTTTAAAGAGCACATCTTTCTAGATCTTAGAGGAAGCATTAGGAAGAGATAAAACCTCTTCTGGGCTACATTTTCCTGAGTTGCACACTAATGTTATGAGCTAGACACTAGGTTCAGCTGTCTTCAGTAGAATAGTGCTTGTCTGTATAGGTAGTTCATCAAATCACGGTTAGAACGCTGTATGAGGGGACTGTAAAGTGGGGGTGAAACCAAACATATACTTGGGGGGGAGTAGGTGTCTACACAAAAGCCAAAGCTCTTTAAAAGCTTAGAATCAACACGTGCCAGGGAGCTTTTTTTGTTGAAAATCAAGCCACTTAGGACTTTTCTAAACTAGGAAATGATAACTGTGTATGAGGAAATCTTACTTTTGAGTTTGTTCTCTTACCTGTGATTCCCTGTGGTCAAGTTGATTCAGAGTAAGGTACAGCCACTACTGGAGTCTGAAGGAAACTAGATCAGTTGCTTTGGCCAGAGGGAGAATTCCTGCTCTATAAAAGCGCAGAATATATTTTTTTTTCCTGTCTGAATGAATGTTGTGAGGTTTTAACAAATTTGTTTCTGTATGCCCAGCTGATTTAATTTGTCTTTTCTGCAGAGTGATGAAAAAATGAATGAAGTTATGAATCTAGCCCACACTTTTCTTCAGAATTTCTGTCGAGGAAATCCTCAGAATCAAGTTCTCCTCCACAAGAACCTCAACTTGTTCTTAACTCCAGGGGTAAGCATTTCATTATAAGGAGAATATTATAGCTGGAAGGAAATTTGGACGTGCTGAAAAACGACAGTACTAGATTATGGCCTCTGCCTTTTCTTCCCTGTCTTTGTCTTTTCTCCCTTATTGTCTCTTTTTTCTCTCTCCCCAACTCTTCCTCTTCCCTTCTCTCCCTCTCTTTCCATCTCTCCTCTGCTCCTTCCTTTCTTTTCTCCCTCTTCGTTTCTGTTTTTGTCATTTTTTAAATGATGCCATTTAAAAAATGGAAAACAGTATTACCTGTGGGGTTTCCTGGAAGTATCAGTGAGCATGTGTCACATCATGTTTAGCTTGACTCTCATCCTGACTCGCTCACTGATGGGCTGTATGTCAAGGCAGAAGACAGACTATGCTGTCATGAAGCTTGTGAGGCAGCAGAATCAGACCTGTACATTTTTGTTGATGGTGCTTCCATTTGATTCAACCAATCTAGAATTTGACTGTTTATTAGATCATTGCCTTTACAATGCACGTCTCTGCCATGGCCCCTTTGTATATGTATGTGTGTGTATTTACAAGTATAGTCATAGAGAATGACACCATGCTCAGTGGCAGATCTGCTGAGAAAAATACGCTTTTCATAGAACTGTAGAATATCCTGAGTCTGAAGGGACCCATGAGGATCACCAGGTCAAACTCCTGGCTCCAGCCAAGTCAGAGCATGGGATTGAGGGCATTGTCCAGATGCTTCTTGAACTCAGCCAAGCTCACTGCTGTGGCTACTTCCCCAGGAGCCTGTGCCAATGCTGGACCACCCTCTCAGTAAAGAACCTCTTCCTAACCTCTAACCTCTTTTATTAGAAAGAGTATATTAGGATTGTAGACCCCTGACCTGCATACATTAGGAAGCATTTGCTCTGTTATTTTTTTACTTATGCTTTTTTGGTGAAGCTAGTGACCACAGTGGGGACTAGCACCCAGACTCCACCCTATCCAACATCAACACTTAACTTGAATACCAACTGTGGAGCCTGCTAGCACTTGTGTTTCAGTTCTTTTGAAGGTGATCTTCTGATCATCCCAGATATTGTGCTTTTGTTCGCATTATGGAGCAAACTTGATATGGATACCTTTCAGGTGACGCTAAACAGAAAGGTATACTCTAGGAGCATGCCTGACTCTCATGACCCTTTAGTCCAAGGGACCAAGGTAGAGGACCTTTGAAGCAAAAGCTCCCAGAATGCATAAAGTTGGGTTTCTGGGTCCTCAGCAGCATCCCTTTATTGCTACAGATCTGTTCCTCTTGTACTGTGCTACTTGCCAACAGAAACATAGCCGTAGGGGCCCTCTGTAGTTAAATGCAGAAAGAGATGTTCTCTCAGAGAGTGATCAAACTGTACGTGCAATGATTAACCTCTGTCAGCCACAGAGGGAGCCAGAGGCAGCTGATCATCTGATTTGGTTGCCTCACTGCAAAGTTTGATGGTGAGCAGGATGCATGCGGTCAAGTTGTATATCGAAGTCCTTGTCGAATACTCTAGCACTGTAGTGTGTGCATGTGTGGGCTGTCCTCTTCCATATGGGCACAGATTTTGCTTGTGTCCAATTTTAGGACAATTTGTATTCATAGGAAAGTGTGGAGAAGTCCCATCATAAATGGAAAATAGGCCCTAAGGTCATCGCTTAGTTGCTGGGCTGGTGCGCATTGGACTTCTGCAGCTTCCCTTTAGCAATGCGCCTTTCCCTAGTTGAGAGTCCCATGAATCTTTCCATCTCAAACCAAAAATCTGCTCTTCTGATAAGGCTGTGTTGATTTTAATCTCTTTAGCTCCTGGAAGCCGAAACCATGCGGCATATCTTCATGAATAATTACCTTCTGTGTAACGAAATCAGTGAGAGAGTGGTGCAGCACTTCGTACACTGCATCGAGACCCACGGCCGCCACGTGGAATACCTGCGCTTCCTCCAGACCATTGTGAAAGCAGATGGCAAGTATGTCAAGAAGTGCCAGGACATGGTAATGACAGAGGTAAGCAAAGGGTTCATATGTTAATCATGCTGGTGTGATCTCTTTTTAACACGCTAGTGTCTTGAGGCTGCTTTTCCTGCTCTTGGTACCAATGGGATTTAATGGCATCATCGCTTTAGAATCTTAACTGGTATCACAAATAATGAATATTTTAGCAGACGTTTTTGGGAGTTTAATCTAATTTTGTAAGGCCATCTGTATAACTACTAGAAAGAAAACATGAGTGTTAACATGGTGATAGAGATGTCTATTTGTAGATGATGTAGCATGGAAATCTCAGTGTTACATAAACCTTCATTTTCCTGTACTGTGATTTAAGATCCCATGTAGACACCAACCTTGGCATATTGTGGTGTGGTTTTGCCATATAATAAGCTCTGGCCTCTATGGATTTGCCTGAAAGAGTATTGTAGAGCAATTTTATAGTGTGTAACTATGTAACAATCCTAGGTAGCAATTTCTGCTTTTGTTTCTTTTGTTCTGGAGCATTTCTGTTAGTAGAGCTACTCTAGCTTTAACTAGCTAGATTTGAAGTCTGACCCAGTAAATTCCACAGAGTAGCTTGTGGACAAATCTTCGTGCCAATAAAATGACTAGAAACATACCTAACTGGCTTCTCTGCAATTAGGATTTGAAATACAGTGTGTGTGATAAATGAAGTCTTCGACTTGCAGACACTTGTACATTTAACTCTAATAATGCTAACAGCTCAGTGAGATTAATAAGTGGGTAAAGTTGAATACGGTGAAAAGTCCAGGAAGGATTAGAATCCAAGGAACATTTTCCTTGACTTTACAAAGGGGATTTTTCTTTGGCTTTTGGAAGAGACAGCTTCATGAAGAAAACAGAGATAAGCTCTAGTTGTGCTGTGAACAAAACTAAAACCTGCTGAAATTTCCTTCCACGGCAACAAAGAGGAAAAGCTTCTAATTAAGAAAATAAAGCTTCAGCCTACATGGATAACCTTTAATGGAATCCACCTCAACCTTTTCAATTTGACTGAAGTCTTTTAACATACAATATCAATTACAAGCCTTTGATTTACATAATTCAAACAGTTCTTGTGCCTTTGTGCTTTTAGATATGTCCCTTTCTGCCTCAGCCTCTTATAAATTTTTCCCTTCTTACCAAACAAAATTGTTAGATTTTTCTCAATATGTTTTGTTATTGTCCTATAACAGCACAAAGATAAGTTGTCATATTATATTTTCAAGCTGACTACATGACAAAAACTGAAATGAACCTTGATGTGACATTTGCATCATAAGTCCTGCAAGAGTTTGCGGGGCAAGGAGGGGACACACACCTCTGTTTTGACAAAAGAGAGTAAAATGATGATCTGTTTAAAAAAAAAAAACAAACAAAAAAAGTGGGAAATTATGGGTATGCAATTATGATTTGTTAGAAAAGAATGCTAATAGTGAAAATCGAATGGCGATTAAGTATGAAGGAAGCAGTCAGTGTAGCCTAATTGTTGGAATTTGACGTGGAGTTGGCACAGTTTCTCAGCAGACAACTGAGATGTACTTTGTGACCTTAAGCAAGCAGTGGAACTCTCTTTCTGCGCCTCCAGATGGGGCGTGTAAACAGTTTGCTACAAAACAAGACAGAGTGTGAGTGGTCAGCGTGTCTTGACTACTCCTGTGTTTTCTTTTACCCACGGGAAGTATATCGCAGCTTATTCCTGTTTACTGGGAGTAAGGGATAAACTGATCGTACTGAGATGTTTTACCAAGTGCATGCAGATGAAAGAGCAGCATTACGAAAGAGTACTTTCATAAGATACATTGAACATTCCTGACTTGGCTTATTCACTTAGTCTTGTATCCATGGTCCCTGTGCCTGTAGAGTGCTGGTAATGATGTTTACCAACCTGAAAGGTTCCTTAGGGCACTTTTTCTCATTGCAAGCATGTTTTGAGGTTCCTGAAAGAACACTGCCTGTCAGTACAAACATTATTGCAAAAGGAGAACAGAATTTACTTTTGAACCAGATCAATGTGGCAGCAGAGTGTTATATTATCTATAGTATTCTGGGGTGATACATCATAGAGTCAACAGCTGCTCCTTGTGGTGGGTTGACCCTGGCTGGAGGCCAGATGCCCACTAAAGCCACTCTATCATTCCCTTCTTCAGCTGGACAGGGAAGAGAAGATACAAGAAAAGGTTCGTGAGTTAAGAACAGGGAGAGACCACCCACCAACTACTATCATGGGCAAAAGAGTCTCTGTATAAGAAAAATTGATATAATTTATTACCAATCAAATCAGAGTAGACTAATGAGAAATAAAACCAAATCTTAAAACACCTCCTCCCACCATTCTCTTCTTTCTGGGCTCAACATCTCTCCCAGTTTCTCTACCTCCTCCCTGCAAGCAGCACAAGGGGATGGGGAATGGGGGCTGTGGTTGAAGAAAACGCTGCTGGGTTGTTTCGGTTTACTTTTTTTTTCTCCATCACTGAGCTCATGATGCTCAGTGGAACTTTGACTAACAGTGAATCATTGTCTTCCTTTTCTGCTTTTAAAGGGACATAATTTTCTTGGCTTGGGTCAATATTCAGATGCCCTTTGTGAGCCACATTTCGAAGAGGATAACTTGGGGAAAGGGGGTGACATCATCTTCTGTCCTTGCATTTACAATGATTACCTTATCCCCCTTAGCTCTTTGTGCTGATGCAACATCTGCTTCAGCTTGTAGTTCCTCACAGACATTATATAGCAAGAATGACATGCAACATCGTGTTTCGCAAGTTCACTGTCTCCTGGTATTTCTTCCTCATTCCTCAGCAATAAATGCATGAAAGGATGAGGAATCAGTTTAACTTGATACAATAAAATATTAAGCAGTACTGGTAGAGGTGAGGTCTGGATTTGATGTAAGAATGTATCTCTGGGGAACCTGGAAAAAGTTGTCTTCCTCCTCCTCTGTGTTTAATGTACACAAGTGGAAATAACTGTGGGAATGGGGTGAACGACTTGATAGAAAGCAACAGAGCAGGTACCTTCCCAGAGGGCTTGGTGTGGGGGGGTTTATTATTTTGTATTTGAAATATCCTATGAGCATAGTATTACAGACATGAAAAAGTTAGGTCAATTTTCCATCATTTTGAATAGTCATATTTTCCCTGTTTTCGCCATGGAGTGCAATAAAACAAATGATAGCTGGGCCCCTATACTGCGTCCTTCCTTCCTTCCTCCCAAGCACTGGTCCCTTTAAAACCTTTTGTTTCCTTCCTCCCAAGCACTAATCCCTTTAAAACCTTTTGTTTCTGTCCTGTGAATTGTCCAGAAAATGCCTCCTTTGAGGCATGAGTAGAAACATTTTAAAACCCCAAAGATAAATGAGAAATACGAATTGCAGGAAAGTCTGAATTCACAATTCACTCCATCCACTTGTTAAAGTTAAAATAAGGAAGAAACAAGGGAAACATAATCAGAAAATTTGTAGCCAGACTTGAAATGTTGAAACCCTGGAAAATGTAATGAAATATTTCCTGACTTTTGATACTTCTCAGCTCCTCTGGAAGACCAATTTTCACACCTGCTCTTACTGCCTTCCCATTTCTTAACAGCTCCACCAACCTTTATGTCTACCCTTGAAATTCAGTAAGCTAGGATCTCATTTCACACAGAGACTTGGACATGTCAAGTGCCTTTTTCACAAAATAGGATGGACGTGGTGCTGCCAAGGTGTATCCTGTACTAGAAAGGATTCATGGGGGCTTATTTTTCACTTCCATTGAGAGCACACTGTGCTTAAAAGGAAAGTGATGGAGAAGAGACAGGATGACTGTCCCAACCCTGCTCCACTCAGGCTCGCAGAGCAGCGCTGACAGGAGGGACATCCAGAGTACGGGGCGTTCAAAACTGGGTTAGAGCAAAACCTGTCCCTGAGATCTGCTGAAATGGGGCTGCCGGCATCCGTCTCCACCCAGGATCCTCTTGAGATGAGCAATGTGCTTGTAGAAAAATCAAATATTTATCACATACACCAGTTTTCTGTTAAATGGAAGTGCTGGCATGATGCTGACAATGTCAAGATCCATCTGCCAAATTTGCATAGATTGGGAAAAATCATCCTTTGTTTCTGATGCTGAGCGGGGCCGCAGAAAAGGGTGGTGATGTTCTTGGTGAGCCACAGGCTTTTCGTGTGAGGTAGCATGGAAGATTTAATCTCTTTGCACCTCAAGTCCCTATCTATAAAACAGGACAATAATACATCCTAGCCTCACAATAGGAGGTGAGGGTAATTAATTAACTTAAAACCAAAACCCAACACTGAGATGGTAGGAATAGTAAGGGTGGCATACTGCCTTAGGTAAACACAGAGCTACCTAAAAATTACATTTCAAATTCCCCTTGGGTTAGTTCACTCCTTGGTGAGTTATTCCAAATTTGGAATAGATAACAGCAGAAATTTACCTTAGATGTTACTTTGGCTTGTGCACTTGGTGAGCCACCTCAGAGTAATTTTGGATTTTTATTTTTTTTTGTTTTGAGCTAGGCAATCTTTGCATACTTAAAAGTAGAACAAAGTAAAGAAATTAAGAAAATCATAGGTTGGAAAATACCATTAAGATCATCAAGTCCAAAATGACCACAGTGCAGGGCCCTTAAAACTTTGTGATATCGTTTTCAGCTGATAAATGGTGGTGAAGATGTGTTGATATTCTACAACGACAGAGCATCATTTCCAGTCCTGCTCCAAATGATGTGTTCAGAGCGAGATCGAGCGGATGAGAGTGGACCTTTGGCCTATCACATCACTCTAGTGGAACTGCTAGCAGCCTGTACAGAAGGAAAGAACGTATACACAGAGATCAAGTGCAATTCACTCCTGCCACTGGATGATATAGTGAGAGTAGTGACCCATGATGACTGCATACCTGAGGTGAGATTCACTGCACGAGGAAGCAGACTTACCATTTTTAGAAACTTGGAGAATGTTTCATTGTTTGTGTTACCCTGAGGAGTTGGGGACTTGCACAGAAAGCAGGATGGAAGCAGGTGGTGTTCGTTAAGGTGAACAAGTGAGGAAGGATAGGCAGTATTTTCTTAAAAAGAAAGTTCTCTGTCCCTTATGCTTTAATTATCAGCTTTGTGGAGCAGGAACCTTGTTTTGTTTTGTTTTCCTGCGTTTGTCTGGCCACTATTGGAGTTCACAGCTCTGAGACCTTCTGGTTGTAGCTGCAAAGACTCAGCTGAGTAGTTTGCCAAGCCCACTTTTTGCTGCTGCCTGAATCTTTTGGAAAAGATAGGTAACATGCTGGATGTGCTGAAGTTGGTGGGAGTTTCGGTTGACGTTTCCTTTCATTAAATTCAATTGCAGTCCAGCAAATGTTTTTTTTTCACTGCATATCAAGGCCAAATTCCGCAGCTAACATTGGTCATGCCTCAGTAGGACTGTGATACCCGACTCTGATCTCAAGGGCAACGTTTGCACTAAACCTGATGCGATCAAAAGAAATCTTCTTACTGTCTGTGCAAGCAAGGAGCTTGCTCTGGCTCCAGGTATCAGCTGGAGGGAATTCCACAGGTTATCTGGTGGAAAACTGGGACTCCTATCAGCTGAACTGGGACCTGGAGGAGTAAAGACACGTTCTGCACCATGAAAAAGTCCCCTTGTGATCATCTGGGTTTTTTCTTAAAAAAAAAAAAAATGTTTGCTTTGCTTAAAAGTTCCTCCTGACATTAATTTGAACAGATGCTAATTTTAAAAAGCCTGAAGCAATGAAACCTGAAAGACTGACCTGAGTTTTCTCCTGAGTGCATTAAACATATAGAGCTATCTCCTCTCCTTTGACCATGACAAGAAATTTTCAGTGTATCTGCTTATGTTTATACTGAATGTATACATTTCAGGGGCTGGATATCCATTTCTATGGGGTGCATATGTGGACTTGTAATGCAAGAGAGAAGCGAGATGACAGCCCTGATAAGACCTGTGGTGCTGCGGCTCTGGTCCCAGCGCTACACAATCTTCCATTCAGGGCTGAGTACCACCCACCCTGGATACAAGTGCTGCATTAGGATTGTGGGAATACAGGGATTGAAGTCCCAGCTCTGCTAAAGATTTATTTTTTTTTCTTTTAATTTTTTGCTGTTTGGCAAGCCTGTCACAAGGCATCAACCCACACCAGTCAAGCAGCAAATGCAGGGCATCCTGCATTTTGACAGCTCCTGGCTTTTGGAGCCAGGCCCTTGTAGCCTTAATAGCATTTAAATATCACATTTATTATTGGCTTGTTTTGTGGGGGTTTGTTGTTAGAGTAAGAATGTTTGCAAAACCTTTCCATTTTTCTTCATGTGATCTTTCAGTAAGTATATTTAATGCATTTGTTGCTGTGCTTCTCCTTAAATCTTCAGAACCCAAACATAGGCATTTTTACTGTTATTAGTGTTTGTTAGCACTTGAAGGATCTTCTTTATTGTTTGGTATTTTTTGCAGATCCAAACCAGCATATTAACGGTTTTCACTCTTCCATTTCATATTGTTTGTACTTTTGCTGTTCCTGCAGGTGAAAATTGCCTATGTTAATTTTGTTAACCACTGCTATGTGGACACTGAAGTGGAAATGAAAGAAATCTATGCCAGTAACCATATCTGGAATTTATTTGAGAACTTTCTTGTTGATATGGCAAGGGTAAGCTTCATGAGACATTAAATATTTCAGTATAGTCATGGGTGGCAACTAAACTAGCAATGACTTTTGGGTGAACTTTTGTTAACTGTTTTTTTCAAAGTTGACAATAGAATAATTTGGATTTTTTTAAGCAGGTCATTGTTTCTATTATATTTATTTGTCATCATTTAACCTGTTAATTGCTAGTAGCCTTCTCTTTCTCAAAGGGCATCTTGGAATCCGTCTTCCTTTCTTTTTTCTTCCAGAAAAAAAGTAGTTGATGGATGTAGAGGTTTGAGAGTCTGTGTATGCATGGGACCTGTGTGGTATGTGTCATTGTGGTGGTGATCTAAAAAATACAACCCACATCTGTAATCTACTTGCTTTACTAGTACAGTGAGGATCAGGGATCAAGAAATTATTTGGCTTACGTTCCTTCTTTAATCTCACTTCACCCTGTTTTTGTCTTTTATGCCATTGTCACTGCCCTCTCACTGCTGATGAAGGGACTCAGCACCGTAGGTGTTCAGTTCCTGTGGACCCCAGTGAGCTTTGTGGTGTCATTACTTGTTGAAATAAGTTTCAAGTCTGAAGTTGAATTAAACTTCCATTCCCTGGTATTTTGGAGGCTGAAAACCAGGGAAATCTTACGACTTGCAGAAGGATAAAACACATTAGTAGAGCCATGAGGATAAGCTAGTGTGGCGTAATGATTGCAGCTTACATTACCTGCTAGAAAGGGATACGTAATGTTTTTTGTAAGAGCTTAGTATTAATGCAAATTGAGTTGCTCTTCCTACTCATGAAGTAAATATACAAGTTTTTGGTGCTGGTGGCCTGTATCGTGATCACAGAATCACAGAGCGTTAGGAGTTGCAAGGGACCTCAGAAGATCATCTAGTCCAACCCCGCCTCCAGAGCAGGATCACCTAGACTACATCACACAGGAGCGTGTCCAGGCAGGGTTTGAATGTCGCCAGAGAAGGAGACTCCAGAGCCTCTCTGGGCAGGCAGTCCCAGTGCTCTGTCACCCTCACAGTGAAAAAATTTCTCCTTATATTCATGTATGATCTTATATTCACTTATGATCTTTGATGCTGGACAGCATTTTGGCCATCTTTTCCTAGCCCATGGTCCATTACGTTTTGTAATTCTGAAGTTCTCACTCCCTGCGTTCTTCATTTTGTTCAAATTAAAGTAGAAAAGGTCAAAGAATCTCAGTTCAGTCCTGCAGTGGATATTTACCCAACAGTAATAGCATGCCATAAAATAATATCTTTTAAACCTATTGGGAGAAAATACCATAATTTAAGGCCAAGGTAAGACTGAGTGCAAAGACCTGTGCTGTACAATAGGCACTGGGATCTGTTCTCTGTGAAACTTATAAATGGGTTTTGGTTGGAATGGGTTTGATTGGAATTTTTTGTGTTCGCCCCTCCACACAGAGATGTCTGTGCTCTCTATTTTTGGTGGTAGCCGTTTTCAGCACTATGGAGACCTATACAAATCCTGTTTTCCTGCTGTTTGTCTTGTCTCTGTGGTCATGTTGTACAGCGAAAGCCCTTGTCTCTGTGGTCATGTTGTACAGCGAAAGCCCTTCTGGACTAACCAAGCTCATTTGAAAATTAAGATCAGAAACCTCCTTGGAGGGCAATTCTGATTTTTAACCTTGCTGGTTTTACCCTAAGAATTACTTTCTCCTGCTTAATTCCCTTTCTGTGTTGCCCTTTCCTGACCTGTCCTGGCCCTGACCCTCTAAGCAGACTACCCTCCCTAGCCCTTGAACGTGACCAATTTTCTTTGCCCTTGGGCCAGAAGCAGAGATGTAGAAAGAACGGTCCACAGCTCCGCTCATGAGCCTGGAGGCAATCTGCACCCTGCCAAATGAGGTAGCGTTGTCCTGATGGTCGTGACCACTGAGCTGTTTTTCTATACCATTCTCATAAGAGAAATTAGACTCCAGGTCTTCAGAGAAGACTGAGTGTGTTATTAATGCTATATTGTGTGTGTGCATGTGTGTGCTGTCGGCACTGAATGGCAAAATGCAGGTTTAATTTGCCCTCCTGCTAAGCCCTCAGGGCAGGTGTCTAACTAGTCCTTTTAATGTCCTGGTTAATGGCTAAAAGAGCATGTCAGAAGTGCTCTGGCCTGCCTTGCTCTTCAGCCAGCTCCCCGTGAGTGGCCGTGCCTTCCATGTTATTGAGTGTGTTTGTTCAGGTTGGGTTTTTCACGTGTGTGTTATAAATACATCAGCGTTATGTAGCTATCAGGACAGTTTGAATGCTGTCAGCCCAGTGAAAGATGTTACAATAGCTTTCAAAGCATTTAGAAAAAGAGCCCTTTGATCCACTGTGTTCCAGTGAGCTAAAAGGGATGCTTTTGCATGAGGGAAGGGGAAATGCTTTTCTTTTAGCTGCTACAAATGCCTGTCAGTGGGTGAGTTGTGAGCTTTGAGCCTGAGTCTGTTATTAGAGAGCACTAAGGTGAAAGACGGAGAGTGTTATCTTCAGGTTGGAATCCTTCCTTTTTATTTAAAACAAAAAAAAAAGAAACCAATTTTTTTTTTAAAAAAAAAAATCTGTTTCTGGATCCAGGAAGGAAATATTTAGTCCCCAACTGTCATTCTCTTTCAACAACGTGCTACATTGCAAAGCAGGCACGAGGCGGATTCCAGTATAAATTCGGCTTGCCAAAAGCAGTCGCGCTTTCAAAGACACCCTGTTTCTGCCAACCTACTTTCTCCTGCCTATGACTTCAAGCGTTTGCACTAAGCAAAGTGGGTGCTGCTGAAGGAAAGGCTTCCCTTTCCTGTGTGTGGCCCAGCCTGTAAGTCAGCAGCTGTAGTCTGAGCAGGATTAAAAGAAAGAGCTGGGATCTGACAGCTGTAAAGTCATCCTGGCTTTCTCTGCAGAATTTTTGAAGTATTATTCATGTGAGTTTCTGTCCCAAAGCCTCTTAAGGGGTTTTTAAACACTGCTTTCTCAATCCTCATCTCCATTTCATGCATTTCAGGTTTTTTTCTTCTACAGGGAAACATCTTTCAGTCTCCAAAGGGCAGAGGGATAAGAACAAATGAGAGGATTTCCAAATTCCTTCTGTGCTGGGAATTTTTCAGACCAGCATTGGAGCAGAATGGCACCCTCACATATGGCTCTGCATTTTAGGCAAGCGAAGGGGAAAGCTGAAAACCATTTTGGAATTTAGCTTTGGTGATTTCTAAATTCACCATGCTAGCGCTGCACAGCTCCCTGCCTTACCACTGGGACTGCAAGTGCTGAGACTCAGAGCTACTGGTTTCAGCCAAAATTGCCATGCAGGTTAATTAAAAACAGAACAACTTCAAGAGAATTTTAGTTCTATGGCTTTTTTCTTTTTCTTCAAAAAAAGATTTGATTATTAACTGAATCTTTACCTCGATGAGGACTGGGGGTGGTGGTGGTGTCATTCTTTTCCCAAAACTGAAAGGATGAAGAGTTTGCTGTTTCAGTTGAGCCACTGTTGCTTCTCTGACCAAAAATCTTTCCTTTCCTGGGGTGCTAAAAAATGCACTGTGGGGCATGACTTGTTTATCTGACACATTTTAGAAAAGCAGACAAGCAAAGCTCCTCAAGACACCTCCTTTCTGTCGGTCTGAGGTTATCTTTGGTTATCCCTTTGCCTACCGTGTGACAGTGCCTGCGTGTTACAGTGCAAGTCCTTTCGTGCTCCTGTGACCTGTATCTTCCCCTGAACGTGGGTGCTTTCGGATGTCACTCCAGTGGTCTTCCTCAGAACGCTCCTGGTGACTTTGCTGCCGTGTAGTGTCCAAGTGTGACAGTGGCAGTGTGCAATTAGAGAGCACTTTTGCCCTGTGTGAGATTCAGGGGCCATGGATTACTGTTCTACCTCTGTCACCGACTTTTCTCCGTGACCTTAAGCAGTTCACTCTGCTTCTCTGAACTTCAGTTCCCCATCGATAGAGCAGTGTCATGATAAGTATGTGCCGCACAGGTTCACGATGGTGTGTGAAATGCTCAGATAGTAACGTGGAGGCCACCCCCAAAGCCTATAAACAAAACAAACCCCGCTTCTGCATAGCTTCCCTAGGGGAGGACAGCTTTGCCTTTCATTTCTTGTTATACATGACTAGAAGTGCTTATTTAAAGGCTGTTGAAGAGGTAGTATAAATGTCTTGCCTTTCTCGCCGTGTTTGTCGCTCCGTAGGCTCCTTTTAGTACTGCTTCCAGTGACATATACAAAGTGAAAATTATTCTGTATAGATGCCCACAAATGTTGAAAAGAAATAAAGAAATAAAAGAAGTACTGAGGAATGCAATCCGCCCAGTATTTTTTTCCTTACTTTAAGCATGACATCTTTATGCAGCAACAAACTTTTAGTGTTGTACCAAAGGGTGTCTTCAGGAATCTTTTGTACAAATCCTTCCACCATTTAATCATCCTTCTGTGCTCCAGAGGTGTCCCAGTACCATCCATTCTCTTCTTTCATTGTTTTTAGCTTGTCTTTTCTATTTTCCCCATGTGGCTTTCCTAAGTAACGCTGTCTGTCTTACAGTTTACAATCCTAAGGCTGTTGGTATTGACTGTGCTGTTTCCTTTCTTCCCCTCTTTTTTTAACCTTTTTCCTGCAAATGAGCTTTACCTTTGCTGCCCATTTGTGGTGATTGTAGAGACAAGTTAAATGTCACATGAAATCTTTCTAACCTCGGGTGTTTATGTCTTGTCTGTGACGAAGGCCTCTTCCAACCAGCCCCACAGTGGGAGGAAAGGCCCGCTTTCTTCTTGAATCTGTCTAAATGTGTACGTGGCATGTAGCATGCTGATTTAGGGGGATCTTTTTGTCATGGTGTGGAAAATAATAGACAACCATCCAGAAAGAGCTAGTTCAGAAGAGAAAGGTATTCAGAGGGACAAGGTGGACATCCAAGAAGGAAGATAAGCTATCAATCACAAATACAGCTTGAACTCCTAAGATAGTTATCGCTGAACAATTTTGTATGAAAATAATTTGGGTTTGTATTAGAAAGAAATATTCTGTGTGTTGTAATAGCTACAAAATGTCAAAGCTTGCTTACTTAAAAGAACTAAATCTCATTGTTTCCTCCTTCTTCCCTGTAGGTTTGTAACACAACCACAGATCGTAAACATGCAGACACATCTCTGGAGAAATATGTCACTGAGCCTGTGATGAACATTGTGAGCGGCTTCTTCAATTCACCATTTTCAGATAACAGCACCAGCCTCCAGGTAAGGAAAAGAGACACAGACAAATATGTAATTCAGACCATTAATGAGATACCTTCTGCTACCCAGATTAGAATAGTGTATCCTTACATCTTCCTTTAATTTCTCTGCCCCCTCTCATGCCACTTGCTAGCAGCTTAATTTCTCTTTAAAACACTCACTCTTAATTTTTACCACTTAGAGCTCTGAACCAGTAGACAGCTCAATATGCTCGGATTTACTCCTGGCTCCTGTGATGCATTGGCGGGAGCATCCTTGCAGAGTAATGGTCTATCTTGGTGTTTGTACAAGTAAAATGCTGTGTCCTATGACAAAAGGGACACATACCTAAGAACTGGGAAAACTTCTCCTTCCTGCTCTATACTGTGTTTGTTTCATATCACTTGCAATCTGAGGAAAAATTGCATGATTTGGCCTTTTTAGAGGCGCGACATTGATTTCTGTTCTGTCCTGTCCAGTCCTGAAGAACCATTTAATGGAGTTGTAGCTTGAGTCTACAAGCTAAAACCCTCTTGCATATGGTTTACATTGTATCAACCCCCCCTGGGCAGCTGTGAGGAGATTCTAAAGGGTACAATTCCGTGTTTATCTTTTTGTTTTCAGACACACCAGCCTGTTTTTATTCAGCTGCTGCAGTCTGCGTTTAGAATTTACAACTGTACCTGGCCAAATCCAACACAGAAAGCCTCAGTGGAGTCGTGTATCAAGACTCTGGCTGAAGTGGGTAGGTGGCAGATTTTACTTTCATTACAGTTTTCTGTGTTGTAAGGTCAGACTTCCTGGAGGTTGAACAGTTTGTAATTTTACTCTGGCATCCTGAAATTGTGACAGTGGTGATTTCAGGAATACCACTTTCTGAGGCTAAATTCTTTATCCTTTTATAACCCATTCAAATCTGTCCAGCCAAATAGGGTTGATAGGTGAAACCTGTAGGTCAGAGAGATCAGTTTGCTTAAGTGAGCAATGGTTGAACTTGACCTCAAGCAAGTTATGATATTAACACATCAGCTATGAGAAACCCCGGGCATTTCTAGTCGTTCTGGCTATGTTTGCACAAAGTGTTGTAAGCAGCCATGCTTAGCAACAGTGCATGGGACAGCACCCATCATTTTCCCCCTTGGTTCCTGGGAGACACATTTGTTATGGTCAGTCACAGTCCTGGGCTTGTTCAGGTTTTGTCCCGTGGGGGAGCTGGGGATGGAAACTGAAATGGTGCTGCTCCATAGCTTGTACACCTCTCACCATCGGGCCCACTCATTTACTGCTGCTACACAAGTTGGCCTTGTCAGGGGAATATTGCCTTGCACTGGCACAGGGACCAAATTTGATCCTCAGGGCAGCTGATAAAGTACATGCTTTCAAATGAATTAAAATGCTGTGCTGAAGTGGAAGGTTTAAAACTTCAGATCCTAAAATAAAATTAAAAATTGATTCTACGCCAGTATGTACCTGAGACTGGCAAAAGTGAATTCTTAAGTTAAATGTCTGTGAATACACTTTGAAAGCCATCTGCCCTGACAGGAAAAAGGATTATTCAATGCAGTTTCTAAAAGTCAGTAATTTTGATTACTTGTAAAATGAGGTTCTGCTCAGTGTGAATGAAATCTGAACAGAGGGTGAGATACAGAAACTGGCTAAATCCTATTGCTGATGCAAAGTTCTAATAAATAATAGTAAAACAACATGAGAGGATTTTTCAACCACCTGCAGCATCTGTGGCATTGTCACTATCAACTCTAGGTGTAGAGTTTTGGAATAGCTTTACATCATTTAGTATTTTAGCCAAAACATCTCATTAACTTTTTGTGTGAATGAGAATAAGCAGTTACCTACAGTCTTAGCAACCTTCAATTGTTTTATTTGTTGTGCAAATGATTTGATTATGGATCCATCTGGCAGAAGAATTTTGGAAGTAAAAGACCTTATTTCCTTTCTGCTACAGCTACTGCAGTCTCAAATAAAGCTCGTGCCCTACAAATCCTTGTTTGCCTGTTTAAACACTTAATGTCCCTCCTCTTTTCTGGCAGTTCTGGAAAGAGTCATCAATAAATTACTTCCTTTGGGAGTCTGAGAAAAGGGGGAAATTGCTGGGCAGGTGAGAGTATTTTTGAGACTGAGCATGGCCTATTTGTGCTTCTAGACAGCTCAGTGTCTTCACCTCTGTAGAGTAACACCTAAAATAAAATTCTACCTCAGAGGTCACTGTGTTACCCAACTGAGATGAGGGTATTTGGAGATACCTGAGTGTAGCGCCGAGACAGCCAAGTTGAACTTGTCCCTGCAGCAGCCTGCCAGTGAAGGCATGGGTCACCTTAACAGACTTGGCAGATCCAGCCTCTTGGCCAGGTGCACCAGCATGTGAGAGGGCTGGTGGTCTTGGGTAGGTTGTCACCTGTGTGCTTCCTGTTCCTGGGGGAGCCAAGAGGAAAGCCCAAATGTAAGGCATGGCTGATGCCTGGAGTTTTCTTCAGGTATGTGACTTTGTTCCCTACTTAGTGGAAGTAGAAATAAAATTCACCATAGTCTTTTCTTTCCTTCCTTTTCCTGCTTTATGGATACGATTTACAGTTCGCTCTTTGGTGGGGTTTTTTTAGTAAGTACACTCTTACGTTGTCCTATGGGTCCAACCTTCCTGCTACTCTGGCTTCCTACCCATGAGATCCCAGCCATACCTAGGGCACTGCCCACCGTGGCAGAGTGGAGCTGAGCTGCCAGTGAAGGGCATCACCCTCATCCTCCTCTGGGACTTCACCTGTGTGTCATCTGGAGGTGCAGTGGGTCCGGCTGCCTGCTGAGAGCGCATGTTAGCGTGCACGTAGCGGTTTCCTTGCCCGTATCATGATAGCTGTCTAAGGATTCATCACGGATAGCAGCATGGAGCATGGTGAAATCGTGTTGTGTAGTGCTAGCAAACTGCCACATGCTTTTGTTGGATGCTTTATTTTGGCAGTGCAGAAAGGGCGTATAAGGGGACGAGGTGAGCTGAGGGGCATTTCCCCAAAGAGCAAGTTAGCTGGAGAAGAGGTGTTAGCAGAGTTGTTAACAAACACCCCTAAGCAAAAGTTTTTCTGGCTAGAGGAGATTTTGCCTCCCAGTGCTGCTCAGTGTTTTCAGGCACGGTGCCAAATGTATCTTGCCTGGGCTAATTGAGCAGGCCTGCTCTGCTCTGCTGAAAGCTTTGGAAAAACTGCCCCAGCGGGGTGTACCAGAGGCTTTTAAAATGGAGGCCCTTTTGTAATTAGAGCAGGTGACTGGTGCCTATCTCCATCCGGTGTTCCACGACAAAAACTGGTGCCTCACTTGGAGAAGGCTGAGATTTCTTCCGTAATACAAACAGGGGGGCCCTTTTTTGCCTCGTTTGCTCGCTGCCTATGTGGACTAGGTTTGCATTTTGGCTAGGCATCTGTGAGCACTCTTCTGCCTCTTTTTTTTGTGTGTGTGTGTGTGACTTGAGAGTCTGACAGCTTTAATGTTAAGGCCTTCATGTTTCACAGCAGGGTTTAAAAAAAAAAAACCCTCTAGAAAGATTTTACCTATATCAGAGAGATAGAGTATTGGACAGATTTACAGCAGGGACCAAAGACTTTTCATGGAAAATAAATGTAGTATAGAGTTGAAAGAACAAACATGATTTTGTGTGTGTGTGTGTGTGTTGTAGCCTTGGATTTAGAAATGAATCTCAGGAGGAAGAAAGATCATACACAGATTTCCCAAGATATCAAAGATCCATATATAACAATGCACTTTTAAAAGACCCACTTCAGAGGAAGTTTAAGCGCCATGCGTTCTGCTCAGTGCTTACTAGTTTGCTGCAGGCAGGTGGATGTAAGTATTGCCTCGAGAGCTTAAGATCATTACATCTGTCTTCTTATGAGCAATGTGAGAACGTGCATCATCTTCCAAGTCAGCAAAAGGATATGTTGCAGAAGCTAATTTTGTATAACCCTGTTTCTTCAACTCCACTTGATCACTAGGGAAAAGCTTCATGTGCCTTTCAAGCTTTGCTTGCTGCTTTGTCTCCAGGCAGTTGTCTGCCTCCAGTTCAGCAAGAAGCGTAGAGGTTTGCTTCTCTTCTTTGGCACGGACCTTTCTGTGGCTCCCAAGAGATTTGGAACACACTTGGAGACCTGGCAGGAGTTAGAAACACTTACAATGGGCTATAGATGGATGTTAATGTATCTCATTCATGTGGATTATCACAGTAACAGGAATTAACACGTTGCAGGTTCATCACTTCTGTTTTTTCTCAATTATTACATAGGACTGAGCTTTTGCTGGAAAGTACAGTAAAAGAAATCAGCAATCGAAACAGCTTCCATCTCACTGGTAAAATTAGCTACAAATGGAAAATGTTTAAAAGGTCCCCTGATCTTTGTGAAGACGGAAGAACTAAAATGTCTAACGGTTTCATTTAGTTCAAATTAATTTATTACCAAAGGACTTTCAGTTCCTACATTTTATAATCTTTGCAAGACTGAGAAGGGTGAAGGCCCATTTCAAAGTTTGCATTTTAAACTGTCCACAGTCTTTCCTTACGGTAAAATTAGGGAATCCTCACAACTAAAGATCTCGATTGTGTATCTTAAATCGTATTGGAGCAGGGTCTTTCTCCAAGGGCTGACCAGTCTTTCAGGACCCATGCAAAGAACTCTGCTTCTTAATTAAGTGGTGATTCCTACATTTTCACCCCCGAGCATCAGTTTTCTGTTACATGGGCAAAACCCCTTATCTCTGTAGTACTATTAGCTTTCTCCCTTAGGTTTTTACAAATTGCATCTTCCTTCTGACACTGTGTGTGTATATCCCAGGGATGTGGTATGTGTATGGCTGTGCTGTTACCACCAATAATGAAATAACTGGAATTTCTCAGATGAGTGAGTAGACAGTGGCAGATAGGAACCTGCATTTTGTTAGACTACCACTCTTGGCAGACCCTTTTGAAAACAATCTGTTAGCAAGCCAAATTACATTTGCCGTTATCAGATTACGCTCTAGGGTGTTAGGAGAAGCAAAAGGAGAATCCTATCAAATGGGAGGCGAGTCCTGTAAGGTTGCTCTTTCGTCAGCTCAAAACTGGAACACGTGTGGAGGAAGTACTACTGGGATGGGCAGAGGGAAAGAGAACTGTATGACAAGAAAGAGACTCAAGGAGTCCCACCTGTTTTGCCTAGCAAAACGAAGGCCCAGGTTACTCTTCGAAAGTACTTAGGACCATAAATAGTCACAAAGAAGAGACATGTAAGCCAAAGGACCAGGGCTGACCTAAAAACAACTGGACATATATTATGCTAGGTTGTGTATAACCTAAATAAAGTTAGATTGTAAATCAGAGGTTGGGGACCACCTTTGGAAGGATGTCCTTGGTCAAAGGGCCAAGAGAAAATGGAAGGAGGACAGATGGCAGAAAAGCTAGCTTCATTTTAAACAGGGCTCGATAAATTTTTTTCAAAAGATATTAAAGGACATGGGTTGTCTGCAGCAGAGACCAGGTGGTCTGAAGGAGCAGTGAAGTCCTTTCTCATTTGGCATTCATTCACCAAACCTCTTTGTACAGAATCAAAAAACCTCTCCTGCGGTGCTTCTTGACCATGTCCTCTAAAGCCCTTCCCTTTTCCCTGAGAAATTCCAAACAGGAAACATTAAACATAAAATCTAGGTTACATTTTATTGCTTCTTTGGAATTATTGTGCATAATGTAAGATTTTTTTCTGCCCTGAAAATACTTGATTTCACTTCCCTATTGAGTTTTTAAAATCTCTTTTCCATTTTATAAAAAGCTAGACCTTCATTTTCAATTTTTAGTTCAAATAAAATAATTATCCTGTTGTTACTTTTTTGACAGCAAGAAGACTACATTTCAGATGAAGCACATATTTTATTCTATTTTAACTGTTTGTGTTTCCCTAATTGCAAGAAAAATTCAATGATGATCTTTTTACAGACTGATAAATATTTTAGTGTAGATTTTCTGTTAGAAAAAAAAAACATCCAAGTGAAGGCTACAAGATTGGCAGGCTTGTGTCTTGTCTACACAAAGCTTTTATTTCCCTTAAAAAGTCTTGCTGTTGCTAGCATTTGTGTCTCTCCATCCAAATGCATTTGTTAAGCAGTCAGTAAATGATTAAGGAGCTGGAGAGACTGATTTATGGAGCAAAATTAATTGAACTAAATATGTTAAGTGACAACTGGGAAGTGTGGGAGAACATGATAGAGTTGTCTGC
The DNA here is from genome assembly GCA_013400835.1 of Zapornia atra. Lineage (NCBI taxonomy): Eukaryota > Metazoa > Chordata > Aves > Gruiformes > Rallidae > Zapornia > Zapornia atra. The sequence continues at coordinate 209,247 of VZTU01017693.1, forward strand.
AACAACAAGATGGGTGTAAAGGCTTTATGGACAGGTACAGCTGTGGCTTTTTTGTGACCCAGATTGCCTTTCACGCTCCAGCTTGAGGTGTTTTAAGGGGTGAAATGCCACCTGCATGTTGCCCAGAAAACCCACACCAGAGATGGTTTAGGTTAGTGCACTAAATAGCTGTGAAACCACTAAATACTGTTGTATTTTATTTCTATAGACTACAAAAGCTAATGGGGTGAAATTTAAAATTAGGGAGCGCTAGGTGGGAATATCAAGAGGAGTGGCAAGCTTCCTTACAGCAAGGCAGGTTATTCTGAAGAATGGGCTTCCAAGGAAAATTGCAAGCAAGGGCCGCTTCCTGGAAATCCTGAGTGCTAAATTGATCCTAAGACTCGGGTTGGCAGTGTGAAGAAGGGCCAGTGCTTCACAAGTGTTCCTGAAATAGGTCCTTTTACATCCAATTTCTGTGCTTCTGTGAAGAGAACTGCGTGCAGGTAATTTCACCAAGTCCATCTCAGCCCATTTCAAGCCCTCCCGTTAGCAGCCAGACTGTGCTCTTGGGACTTCGGTAGAGTCCGGATTACTTGCAGAGAGAGGCTTGATTTTTAGCTACTTGCTTCTTGGCGTTAATGTTGCCCTTTTCTTTGGAGTCCCCATCTCAGAGTACTTATTTCATAGTTTAAACAGTAAAAGAGAAGAAAGCTGCTGATGCCCTGGGTACACACGGAGCCTTCCAGCATGCGGCAGACCATTGTACCGTGGCCCGGCCTCATTGGCGTCCCTCTGTTGCTGGCTGTTTCCACGGGCGCCGTTTGCTGGCTTGGCTCGGCTCGGCTCGGCTCGGCTCCAGCTATTGCTGACAGCATAATTGTGAGGAGCAGATTGAGAGTTAGTTGGGCAAAGGATTTCCCAGCAAACTGCATCTCCTCTGACACTGGTAAAACGGCATAGTGTGTTCAGGGTGTAATTAGCCCTGTGCAGGAATTGGACAGAGTGTGTGTATACGCATATATATATATATATTTATATATAAAAAGTTGCCCTGTGCCCTCCACTGCAAGGCAGAATTTACCTTAGCTGAAGATACTTGTAGTCCACTGTGGTAAATATCCCGCTAGATACCTATAGTACCAGTTTACATCCAGCCACATAGCTTGCTTTTGTCCCCAGGTTCACCAGTCAGATGACAGAAAGACAGAATTTTACCCCCTCCTGGCTCCTTTGTCTACCAGCTCTAACCCTGCTTTGGAAGTTTGAGTGCCGTCCAAAAGTATTTCTAAGTGGAACAAAAATAAACATGCTTTTAAATATTTTATGTTCGTACTTTAAGGGAGATTGACACATTTTGAAGAGGAAAGCAGCCTACAACACCTAAATTAAAAATAAATATTTATGTTCACATTTGTTCATCAGCTTTCCAAAATGTAAAAATATGTTTCATGTTGTTTTAAATAATGAAATGTGAAACAAATGAAAGATAAACTTTCTACAAGCTGCAAAGAAATAAGAAGACAAAGGCTTTGTTTATAGCTTAGACTTCAACGGTGCCCTTTGACAACCAATACAAATCTTAATTACAAATGGAATTATACATATAAGAACGGTTCAAAACAAAGGAGTTGGTGTTTTTTTTTTCTTCTCTCTCTAGTTTTCTTTGTGATAGTTTTAATTAGCTGCAACTCTTTGAACAAGCATAGTTCCTTGACTGCTCTGCAGACACTGATGGAAGTTGTTAACTTCAAATGGCATCTATAGGACTGCAGAAGTCTGGGTTTTCCTCTGAACAGCATGCTCCCCATTGCTAAATTTATTCCTGGATATATCAGGATTCTGCATACATACCACTTAATTGAGAAGTGAGCATTGTCCGATAACATTCCCGTGATTGACATTAGGACACAATAAATTGGATTAATAGGCTGCAGCACCCTACCCACACCGGCAGAACTTTAATGGACTTCTGTAATAAAGTAAGCAGCAACAGGGCAAATGTGTTTTGAAAAATAACCCAGTCGAATAATATGGAAAAAACAGTCATTAGAAATAATGGCCAGCCATACGTGGTATTTTCCTCATGATAATCAGGAACCTTGCCTTCAAAACAAATGGAGGGTGGAAAAGAAAAGTCAATTACCAGTGTGGAAACTGCTGTACATCTGCTGCTGAGGATTCGGATACAGTCCTGAGGAAATGTGTCTTGACCTAGGAAATTTTATTATTATTTTTCTTTCATTCCCTCTGGCAAACTGTTTAAAGAAAGCCCCTACCAGAAAGAGAGTGAGAGATCTCTCTTCTGCCCCAGTTAAACAGCCTAATCCGCAGATGGGGGGTCCTGGTCCTGCATCAGGATGCACCCTCACAGTGGGAAGAGAGAGGAGGATGCCTCGCACCCACAGGAGCTCTTAAAGGGATGAGGACACGCGTGACAGAGCACCCTTGCCGTAATCTGGGAGATTGGGGGTTGAGGCATCATGGCCAAATTTAAGTTTATAATAAATGCTGCCATTAAAATACAGTATTTGGGGGAAGAGAAGGGTTCTGCCTGTGACTCACTGCGCTTGGCAGCACACGAGCCTTCATTCATCAGAGCGCTATGCCTGACTCTCCGCTTGCACGTACTCCCGTGGGGTTTGGTGCATGGGCTGTTTGGCAGAGAAGGGCATCTGTTGACTTCGCAAGTTCAGGACATGAAGTCGTGTATGTTTTAAGAACTGGGAAGGAGGGAAGGGTGGAATATTTTTCAGCTCTTCTGCCGCTGTGGAAAGCGTGCATGTTAGGGCAGGATGGTGGGGACGTGCCTCAGAGAAACACTGTGCAGTACTGTAAGACGAGTGAATGCTTTTTTTTTTTTTTAATCACCTCCTTTCAATATGTAAAAGTGAATAATTCATAGAATCATGGAATATCCTGAGCTGGAAGGGACCCATAACGATCATCAGGTCCACCTCCTGGCTCCACACAGGGCCAGCCAAGTCAGAGCATGGGACTGAGTGCATCATGCAGATGCTTCTTGACCGCGGCCAAGCTCGGTGCTGTGACCACTTCCCTGAGGAAACATTCCAGTGCCTGACCACCCTCTCAGTAAAGAACCTCTTCCTAACATCCAACCTAAACCTCCTCTGTCACACTTTCATGCTGTTCCCTTGGGTTCTATCACTGGTCACCAAAGAGAAGAGATTGGTGCCTGCCCCTTTGTTCTCCCTTATCAGGAAGCCATTGACCGCAATGAGGTCTCCCCTCAGCCTCCTCCAGGCTGAACAAACCAAGGGACTTCAGCCTCTCCTTGTGAGCCTTCCCCTCCAGACCCTTTACCATCCTTGTTGCCTGTTTTTTTTCTCTGATGTTCTCTCTTTTATCACTTCCCGCCCTTCAAGTCTTTAAAACAACCAAAGATGGCATGTTTTAAACTATTGGTTAAATTCATTTAACTATCAGTTAAACTACCACGTGTTTATTAACTAGCAGTTACATTGCAGTGATGTCTAGAAACTGCATGGTGGAACAGCCCTGGCTGTATAGGAAACCAAAGGGTGTGAGAAGAAGAAAATGTCTTTTTCAAATTTAATTTGTATGCACTTGGTTTCTCAAGGTCTTCATGAGGGAAATATAGAGAAAACCAACAAATTGCACATGGGATAAATTGGCTAAATGTGCACTGGTCCATGAGAAATAAGAATTTTTGAATTTATTTTTGACTAGAGTAGAATATACTCCTTTTGTTACTGGTACTAGGATCTCTGGATCTGACTTGTTTTTTTCAAGTTAGCATTTTTTTTCCTGTTTTTAAAGAATAAACATCTGCACCTATGAAAATATATACTAGAAATGATCCTTGTCTCATTTAAAGTGGTACAGTTTGCTCCCTTTAACTAGTTACAGCTGATTTCTACCAGCTTAGGTTGTGATCCTTATTTTTAAACCTGTTGAAGTGAGAGTCCCCCTGCCACTTAACTTCAAGAGTATTGGGATTCTGCTTGCCATTATCTTCAAAAGATTTTCAAGCTTTTGCCACTGTAGATTTCTTCTATCATTTTTTTTTTCTTCCTTTCAAAGCAAAGAACCGTGGGATTGCAATTCCAGTGGATTTGGACAGCCAGGTCAACACCTTGTTCATGAAGAGTCACTCTAACATGGTGCAGAGGGCAGCCCTGGGGTGGAGAATGTCAGCCCGCAGTGGACCTCGTTTCAAAGAAGCTCTTGGTGGCCCTGCCTGGGACTACAGGAACATAATAGAGAAACTACAGGTAGGAAAATAGCGAATGGTGTGGGCAGTAGCTGTGGCCCTGCATTCATCTGATACGGGCCAGATGTGGAAACACTGGAGACAGACTCGTTGCATTTTTATTGCTGGATGACAGTGACCTTTGCTCTTCTCGGTGGGGGCAGCAGGGATTTCTGCTCTTCTCTGGTGTCTGTTCAAAGTGAAGACAACGCACAGGGCCTTTTGATCCACCGTCTGAATTCGGCACCTACCGAATTCAGTAGAGAGGATTAGGAAATATGTTCTTTGCCCCAAAATGGTTTGCAGAGAGGAATCTCCTTTCTGCCTTTTCATGGACATGTGTCTGGTTGTGGCAGGGGAGGAGGTACTGGGGGTTTAGGAGCCATCACATCAGATCTGTGTCACTGGAGTGTATCTGTAAGGTGGAGATTACCTTGTGTGTGTAGTAGTTAAATGACGTCAGGAGTTCATGAACTAAGGAAACAGCAGGACCCAAAAAACTGGAGGAGCCCTAAACACCTCAGAGGCAATGCCTCGGATGATTTTTCCAGCACACCATCCTCTTGACTGTTGCTGAGTGTTTCGTGGGCATTGCTGCAGAGGAGAAATTTGAAAGACAACAGCAAGCTAGGGAGTAATGGGCACCTTACTCCCCTTGGAGGAGCGGCATGAAGAGAGGTGCTCTACAGTCACCTGGACTAACATGGACTTTGCTGCTGTCACAAGCAAATACATGGTCGAAGAGCCCATCACACAGTATCGTGCAACTCCATGGCAATGTTCCTCTAGTTTCCTTGGCCAGACAGAGTTTGGAATGGCATTCTTCTTTTTCCCTAGGATGTAGTGTCCTCCTTGGAGCAGCAGTTCACTCCCATGATGCAAGCTGAATTCTCAGTGCTGGTTGATGTGCTGCACAGCCCAGAACTTCTCTTTCCTGAGGGGAGCGATGCCAGGATAAGATGTGGCGCTTTCATGTCCAAGTAAGTGGCGTAAGGAGGCCCGTTTGCTTCTGTGGAAAAAGTGGCAGGAATTAAAATTTTCAACAGTACTTACCTCTGATTTTCAACAGCAACTTAAGCACGTAGGTGTCTGAGTTTGTACTGAAAGCTTAAACTGAGGGTATTTGCTGCATGTTTTATGTTTCTCGGCAGCTTAGGAGTCTGGACAGGAGGGGAGAGAGGGGTTGCTTGCCTTGCCTGCCTAGAAATGGGATTTTAGTTACATACTAAAATGGTGATGGGCTCGGCCTGCTTCTGTTTTCTTAGTGAGCTACTTTTCCTATTACATTTCTCCAAATCTACAGCAGAAATCTAGATTTTCCATGGTAGAATTTTCAGGAATTCATAGTGAGGCAGCATGGGGTGCTCAGGGCCAGATTGATTTTTTTTTTTTTAAAGCAAATAAATCTTTTGATTTTTCTTTTCAAATGCCAACAGCTCTTTTAAAAATACATTTCACTGGCACCCCTACCTGGTCCTGAATTATTAGATGTTTTATGTGCAGTCTGTGCATTGGAATAGAGCCTTGCAATTTTTTTTATTAGTCCTCAAGTGAGATACCCTCGCTGCCCTTGAGAAACTATAATTTAAACAGAGGTAACTTGGGGGAAATGAATGCATTTGGCAGCTCTCCTGATTCCTTGGCTTTTTGCATATTCTGCAGAGGTAGTGTTGTAACAAAATACTTTCTATGTTTGGGAAAAGTAAGTTAAATTTTGAGCTTATCCCATCTCCTCTGTCAAAACTCCTTTCAAAGTCATACCAAGTCAAGGGCTGCTGGCTGTGGCCATTTAGTGCAATAAACAGCTTTCTGGTTTATACAATTAGCTTCCATGGCAAAGGAGTGCTTTGCAGGGCTATGCAGGAATCCCAAGGTAGAGATGTAACTCTGCAGTTAGCACTGCAGGCCCAAGAGCTGCCCTGTTTTGGACTCCTAGTTCATGGAACTGGTGAGCCATGAAAACGGGAGAGTCCTGCATGGTGTCTCCCCTGAGCCCAGGGTGGCATTAATGTGGCAGAGACTTAGCAGTGATCTAACCGGTTCCGTTGGGTTACAGAGCGCTGGTCTAGGGGATGCAGCGTCATCCTTCCCAATCCCAGTTTTTGGTGTCTGTTTAGGATTCAGGACCGTTAATGGTGCCATCTTTGAATGCACGTTGGTGGCCACAGTGCCTTTGCTGTATGCTGATCCTAGGCTGTAATCTGACAAACTTTGTTCTATCCATTGTAACCCAGCACTGGTACTGATGGGGAAAAACCCAGCCCTGTCCAAGGCCTTCAGATCTCCTCCTCCCTTCTGTTTTCATACACCTGCCTCCAGCAATGAGGTGAACCAGTGCAAGGACTTGCGCTGCGCAGAGGGAGAAACACTGCTTCTGCCTTAAGCTGACTGAAACCCAAACTCCTGTCACAGTCTTAGCTGGAGTCAGATGTGTTCTTTTGTTTTCTGACTTAGAACAGTTTGTGCTAAAGTTCTTATGTGAATCTAAACAGCATTTATGTTTCCACCCAGTATCTGCATTTCTGCACACCTTCCACACAAGGTGTCTGGGGATCCTTTTCACTGGATGCCATTTGCTAATTCTATAATGAATGTAACCATCAGCAAAATTGGAAGGTGTAAAGGTTGTAGCTTTTAGGGTTTGCAAGATGCGTGGTGAATATCGGTTACCTTTAAATAAAGGTTAAAATAGATATGTGGTTACCTTTAAATAAAGGAAGGATGAAATACCAAACAGGTTTGGATCTTAATCCAGAAGCATTTGGAAAATGTGGATGCGTAATTGTGCCTTCTGTATGGGCAGGAACATAAGCAAATCGACACAAAAAAAACCCCAACAAGTAGAAAGTCCCATTTCCTTTTTAATGATGATTTCTCTTGTCTACTTTTATTTTCTTTCCTTGAGGGGAAAAATATAGTGACAGGTAATTTTTGCATAAAGAAATTGTTGTATGGCTTAGCAACAACATGCAATGCTCTTTTAAGGTTTAATATTTTGCTTTAAGGTTGATTAATCACACAAAGAAGCTAATGGAGAAAGAAGAAAAGCTCTGCATTAAAATTCTTCAGACGTTGCGAGAGATGCTTGACAAGAAAACTAACTTTGCGGAAGAGGTACTGCTACCATTTTAGTATTAAATATAGAACTAATAGCATGGTATTAAAATGTTGGCTCTAGGACAGTAACAGAATCTGACATGATTTCAATTTTCTACGTGTTTTAAAGATAATGTGGTGTCTTAGGAACAATGTGGTAAGGCAGAAAAGTCAGGGTGGAACAAAAGAAACCATCTGCCTTACATAGATAGTTTTGTCTCAGGGACTTGACAAGAGTCAAGGCAAGGAAGATGAAATGAATTAGCAGTAGCAAGTATTACTGCATATGGCTGTTATATATTGGATATCCTGTACTTGCGGAGACCGGTCGTCTTACGTCGCATCTGACTTTATTATAAAATCAATTGGAAATACAGGGATTTTTAATTGCAGGAGAAGAGTTTTTCCCTGCTGCCTGTGGTGCCAGACTTTCTTACTCCATACACTTCTTAGTGCTCGTAAATGTGTGACAGGAATATGTACTGTTTAAGCAGAACTGCCTGTTTCGGGGAGAAGTGACAGAGTCTTTACTCTGTAAGTGTCTAATTATTCCTTATGTTCCTCTCTCTCCCCTTATTGCCCCATTTTCTCTTGCAAAACCAAATTTTTCAAATACTTTTTTCACCTTGCCTGTCCCTTTGGGTATCAGTGGCTGGATTCAGATTTACATGTCTGCTGTCCCTTCTTTTTGAGCCTGATCCTTGTGTGGTATCCTCATGCCCATATTTCTGAGTATTTCCCAAATTCTTTCAGTATTTTTCACTCTTAAAAATGAATCACAGAGCTATTATCTAATCTTTCAGTGCCGTCATTTTCATTTGTTCACAGCTGACATGTTTAGTCAAATATGTTCACATGTTTCAGTTTACCTCGAGAAAAAATAATGATTACAACTCAGTGTTGCACTGTTTCAGTGTCTCAGGCTTTTATGCCCGGGTATTTTCAGATGTCTAAGTAACAGCACTTACTCATATTATTGTACCTGGCAAAATTAGGCTCCATTCAGGGATACTAGGTTTGAGGTTCAATCCTGACTCCAGTCTAATAGTAAGAAAAACAAAGACCATGCTGGTTAAGATGCCCCCATGCCTATTTCTGGGTGTTTGAGATTTTATTTTTCAAGTTAAATGTTTTGGTCCCATCATGTGGGATGATAAAGTACCAACACACTCTTTTCTCTTTCATGACAGATGAGCCATATATTAGAAGTGGGGAATATTCACAGTGTCTTTGTTTTGAATGTATACTGTTTGCTTTGATGTATGGGCATGGGAACATAGTGCCCAGGCTTCTAAGCACCCTGCCAGACAGGATAAAAAATAAAATTAAAAAATCTCGAGGCAGAAGGGTGAAATGAAGGCAAAGGCAGCAATAGCAAAACATCAGCCTTACTCTATGCAATAACTAGCGGCACATGCAGAGAACACCAACCTCCTCTTCACCTCCTGCTCGAAGATAAATGTGTCTAGGCCTGGGCAGGCATGTTTTTTTAATGTCATAACAAGAGTTTCACAGGTGAAGCACACGTTATTATTCTTAATTATTTTTCATAATTACAGCTTTCTGGGTCCATGATGCCACTGTATCACAGGGAAAAACTAATTTGCTTTTGTAACCGTGTGCTGTGTCCAGCTTCACCAAACCTCTCCAGAAGAACTGCATGGACCCACCAAAAGTTATGGTCATCACAGGGACTACAAGGGAAGGAAAAAACCCAAATGAACACAAATAGGTGGTGCTTTAATGTATGGCTTAAAACAAGCCAGCAAAATATTTGCCTTTTTTAATTGCTCTTTGGACCCTGCTGTGGATGCTGGTACAGCGACACTGGGCGAAGCCACCAGAGGGAGTGTGCTCCGCTGGTATGGAGGGTCTCTTCACCCAGCCAGCCCAGCCTCTGCTTCTCAGGACTTGACGTGGGAGGTGTATGTGCCTATGCCTAGGGCCCTTGCGTGATCTCCACCATCTCTGTAGGGCATGGTGGGTGGAAGGGCTCTTTGGGGAAGAGAATTTCTTACTCATGCTTCCTCTCGAGTCCCATAGATTTTACATGGAGGAACGTAATGCATCGGTGCGAACAAATACATGAGTAAACAAGTTCATATGGTTTGCAGGTGCTCCACTGGCTTGCTGCTCTTGTGACTCAATATTCATGGTATGGGCTTCACAACTGTAAAACCAGAACAGTGAACAACAGCCTCTTGTGTGTGTTCCCAACTTATTTTGAACTGTGATCTTACTGCCTGCAAAGTTACTCAACCAGGTTAGACAGATACTAAAAAGAAAAATATAATTGTAAATACACAATGGTGATACCAGAACAAAACTACAGAGGGACACGTGACATTTTGACAGGGAGCCGGAGCTTGTCAATCACCCACCATAATGGATTTTGTGTGACGAATTTGAAAAAAATTGTAAACGCCCAGTTTCTGCAGACTTTTTCTCAGTGAGAAGCAAAGAAGAAACCATGACATGAAATTCCTTGCTCTCTCTTTCTTTTCCCTTTACCTCCCACTGCTGAGATTCAGTTCTAGGATCCTTGCTTGGGAGTCTTTTCTCTGTCATTTAACCCCCGGAAGGCAGCCTGCTTCATTGAAGGACAGGAGGAAAAGGTAGCTGGAGGTGTTTGTTTCACTCTTTGCACGCCTGTTCCTGCATCCACCATCCATTGCTGCGCTCCCGGTGGCGGTGTGTTTCAGGGCTGCTCATGCTCTCCCGGCTCCATTCTCGGTGGCCCCTGCAGTCAGCCTTTGAGGCAGTGCTCGCTCGCGTGGTGTTTTGCTTAGTGCCGCAACATCTAATCGTGTTGGGAATCAAAGTTTAATTTCAGAAGTTTGATTTAAGGTATATAAATGACACATAAAACCTCTTGGTCATTGATTGGCTTTCATAAGTAATTGTGGGTGATTATTACGATCTCCTGGGAGTTCTACATTAAGTCCTAGTCCTATTTGTATTGATTAGGTAACTAACGGGAGTGAAACTTGATCTACAGCCCCTCTCTTACAGCAGGCTCTTCCAGAACAGCGTCAGAGCACTTGGGCAAGGCAGTGTGTGGAGGAAGTCAACACTGCCGCTGTTCAGCCAGTTACTGTGGTATTGATAAAAGCCTACTTTAGACTCTGCAGGAGGAGACAGACAGAAGGGGACTGTGTTTGGACTAGATCTGCCCCACCTATGTTTCTTTTGTTGTTGTTGTTGCTGGCCATTTTTATACCCATTTTACAAAAACAGAAGGAGCTCGGTCTAGAAATTTGGAACTTTTTAGGCAAATCCTTTTTTTGTCCCTTCACCATCTTGTTTGATTTCAGTTTAAATTCTGCGTGAATGCTGCCCCTAGACCTACTTACGTGTCTCAGTTTGAATCTCAGTAACATTTCCAAAAGTGCCAGGAACACGTAGACCACTGGTGCATGTTCGTTTTGCTGATGACTGGCGCAGTTTAAAATCTTTGTGTTGTCTTGCTGCCCAGCTGAAAGCAACTGTCCCTACAACAGAGCTGGTGGGCCAGGAGGGATGAATCCTTCCTTCACTGAATTGGATGAAGTTGTTGAACTCTTGATCAAAATGTGCTCGTATGGCAACTTCTTAACTCACTTCAGCTGCTGGCATGTCAACGCCTTTGGGCATGGATAACCTTCTGATTTCCCAACCGTTGCTAAATGAGGTCCACATCTCTGGGGGAGAAACAACTACCCTCTCCAACAATGAGCGCATATGAGACGTTGAGTGTAACAGTATCGGCTGATTGGTGTGTTTATGGATGATGATGATAATGTGTTACAGAACATGGCAGAATCCAAACCTGCCAACTGGTAGCTCCTATGGGCAACGCTCTTATAAACAGATCAAACCCTTCAGTAAGTGTTACTTGTGCTGCAGAACACAGACGCTATACTTTTTTTTCCCTACTTTAGGTGTTGAACTACAATATAAATAATTGAAAACTGCATTTTTAGGTGTCAGTAGAACAAAGACTGTGTAAGCTGCTTAATTGTCAGAAATAAGTAGTTGTGCTCTTTGCCTTTTTTGGAAAAAAACTCATGAAAACTGTTGCCTTGCTCTTCTATGTTTACACGAGCTTCAGGATTGAAAATCATAGAAGCAGCTTTGTAGCCTTTCCTTTAGCAGCGTTTGTGTTTCTGCATTCCACTTTAGATATGAAATGTAAGCTATCCTTTCCTCTCTTTGTTTTCAGCAACAGCACCAACTACACATGTGAAAAATAGTTCAGCTTTGGTGTGTATTTTAAATGTATTTTGTTCCTGTAAGATGTAGTCCCTGATACGGGCACTATTGGCTCTTGGTCATTTTGTGCCAGGAGACCTGAGTCTTTTCATGTGGAGCTGTTGACAAAACTCCGAAGAGTTTGTCAAACACAGTGGTCCCAGTTCATGAATGTATTGATCTACCAGTCAGGCTGAAACCAGTGGGAGCTGCAGGTCTTTTTCTGCTGGGAAAAAAATGGTCTCAATGTGCCTTAGAAGCCAGGAGATGTTGCTGGGAGCAACTACAAGTGTCCCAGTGGTGCAGCTCTTTGAATCAAAGACATTCTCAACTCAAACTGCATTCTGTTCTATAGCCTCATCTTATCAAGAGGGTTTTACTTATTTGCATCTGCGAATTAGGAAAATTTGGATAAATAGCATGTCTAGGTAAATATAAAAGGGGAAAAAAAGGAATAATTCTGAACATGTGGGGCTTGCTGAATGTAGTATACCTTAAAAGGACGCTTATTTTAAGTAGGAGGAAGAACAGGATCCTAAATTCATTATTTGTGTTACTACTCCTGTTTTGGATTGGTGGCACTGCAGGCATTCTGAAGAATTACAGTTAATTATTCACCATTTCTGCTGTCTGTTTTATTCGTGCTGATGTATAAAAATGCCTATGCACTAGCCTGGGTTTTTTGCAGTTGTCGATAGGCCGTGCTCCTCGCTGAGCTCAGTGTGGCTGTAAGGTAATTGGGGGTTAGGAATCCTATCGGAAAAACGTTTAAGCTCAGTGCTGCTTATATTGAATAAAAAAAAAAAATCACTTGCAGATTTCAGTTGTTAAAAGATATTTTTGCAGTATCCAGCATTAAAAACTCTCTCGGTAAGAAAGCAGTCAGAGTTTGGGGGGGACTGGAAGCGCAGGGCAGAAGAATGTTGGGTTACCTCTAGCAGTGCCAGCCTGGTTGCCGTGACCAGCACATAATTCGGGTACGGTCAGGAAGCCGCTGTTGTGGCTTCGTCGTGACAGTGAAGTGATGAAGTATGGCAGAAAATTCAAACACAACTGGGCCAGCCCCCTCCATCTGTGCGATGGTTTAATGTGACAGAGGTGGTGGTGGTCTGCTGCAGAACCAGAGCCTGCACTGACTCGTTGCAGCAGAGGATTTGAGCTTTGCTGTTGCTGTGAATCCTCTGAGCCAGTAATTGCAGTGGCAGGAGCAGCGGAGCTTTCAGATATGCAAGACTAAACACTAAATGTGGTCAGACCCTTAAAAGTGTGATAATTTCTCATTATACCCATACCACTGACATTCTACAAGCCAAAGAAATAAAAACCTACAGAGAAACAAACCGACATGCCTTCACTTCCCCTCCCACCCCTTCAAGGCTTCAAGCTGGAATAATTAGGCAGAGAGATACCACAAGGCGTATGATAACCACTGCTGTCTGTACTAGCCAGGTAGTGTTAGCCATAGTGTTTAGAGCCTCAGGCCATCAGCCAGTGAGGCCTGTTGTTCATGCTGCATGTTTCTGGAGCTTTCACCCCTGGTATCCACTAGACTGTTCTGAAGTAGCATCCCTCATCTTTGTGGTATCCCTCCCATAACATGCATTGCTCTGGACTAAAGGAGGAGACTGCTGTACAATGTGGGGGACATCCCCCAGATACTCTGCCAGCTTTTCAATCATATACACTTATAGAGAGATTTGGTTTGCTTCTAGTGCAAAAACCTGTAAGTGCAGCTACTCAGTATCACAGAATCACTAGGTTGGAAAAGACCTTTGAGATCATCGAGTCCAACCGTACCTGTATGTTATCAAACCATATCTCTAAGCACCTCATCTGCCTGTCTTTTAAATACCTCCGGGGATGGTGACTCAGCCACCTCCCTGGGCAGCCTGTTCCAATGCCCGATAACCCTTTTGGTGAAGAATTTTTTCCTAATGTCTGATCTGAACCTGCCTTTGTGCAGCTGAAAAGCACAATTTTTTTTTAAGGCCAGAGTCATTTTTTTCAATAAGTAGCAGATCCTACATATTTTATCCAGACTTGGACAGTCGCCTGCTTGCGTTTGGTAGCCTGTTCAAAGCCACTTTACTTGGACCAGGCAAGAGGTCCTACTGGTGGTCTGTGTCAAGGGTAGTTTCAGGCAGAGCGCGATGCTCTTGTTGACCTGGACAAGAACTTTTGACTAAAAGTCTCATTTATTAAGGACAGATAGGACACAGCACTTCTGACTTCTTAGGACATGTAATGTCCTGATCTAATGAAAGACAAGAGCGCTAAGAGCTGCTGCAGTGGGAGTGAAGCACATACCCAAACGCTTTGCGGGACTGAGCGCATTTGTGGCGTTGCCCTTTCTTTCATATGGGTAGTTGTTACTGGCGACCGTGATCCACATATATTATCTCCAGAGGCTTTGCTACCTTTAGCTCAGCTGAAAGATGAGTGAGTAGTGGTGTCGCTACTCACTAGTACTTACTCCTCTTTGTTTCAAAACCTTGATTATTGTTTGTTTGTTCTCCCAGTCGTAAACAAATCTAGCAGCAGGCTGAAAAAAACACATGGTTGTAAACACATTTCTTCCTAAAGACTGCAGCCTCTTGGCAGTGCATATTTATCAAAATTGCAGAATATGATATGTTGTTACGCAGATTTGTTTCAGAAATCTTAAGCCCTGAATCCTGATTGATAAATTGGTTTAGAGCTTGTATCATCTGCCTTTCTCACATGTAATATCTTTGCTCTAAAGGAACATCTAATACTGTAAAAAATGTGGTTTTTTCTCCTGTTGATACTGATTTAGACAGCATTGACCAAAACAATAACAAACTGGAGTAGCTTGTTCATTGCTCTAAACTTCAAATGTCTCATTTCTGCTCTGGAAGTTCCCCTTTACACAGTGTATGTGACATAGGATGCTTCTTATTTTCCCCCTTTTTTATATAATTTTCTATGGATCTGATCTTAAGAGCAGTGAACCAGCAAGAAGATCATAACTGCCTGCAAACAGTTTGGCATCCTTCTCAATATTATTTTTAGTTAAAAACAAATGGGAAAGTGTGGAAGGGAAGAGGGCTGTTTAACAAATGAAACCTTCACAGCTCTGAATATGGTTCATCTCACTCAGGTACAAAATTCATGGAAGTGATCAGGATCCTTCATGTGAACAGCAACAGATGGATTTTATTATTGTTGTTTTGAATACAGGTGGGATGGATTTCACTAAAAAAGCCTTCAGATCATCTAGAAGTTACATTCCATGCTCACTATAGCTACTCGAATCAAATTCTACATCACGAAGGCATCAAGATTGAGGTTTTCTTTCTCTCTGGTTTTAGTTACGTATTTGAAATCGTGCATAAAGCAGACAAGACTTTAAGGAATTTAGTAGTGGATTCTAGCAGATACTAGATTGGCGAGGGCTATGTAAGTGGCCAAAGGTGTGTTGTAGGTTAATGTGTAAAATGAGTCAGCAGTTTTATCGAATGGCTCATGTCTCCAGGTGGGTGGAGTTTGGTGTGAGGATAGATTCACATGCATGAGTATTTATTTTAGATGATTTATTCCTATTCCATCTTTTTTTTTCTTTTTAATGAGTAGCGTATTACCTTCATGGTGGAGTCATATTGGAAGATAAATATTTGAATGTGTGTTTGGTGTCCTACTGTATTGTTTGGCTTTTAACGGGATGTTCTTGCTCAGCATACAAAGTGTCTGGTACGTGTTAGCGCTCTCAGAATTCCTTAACACGAGAAAAAAAACACCATTCCTCTGGCCACCCTAATTTTAGTGATTGGTGCTTGTTTAAAGTACCCTTATTTAAAGGCCCACGTCTACACCTATTCACAGAGCAGGAGCAATCCATGTGGTCAGGGTAGAAAAACCCCTCTTGTACCTGTCTGTGTGTGGGGAGGAGCCACGAGGTGAGGAGTTCAGAGGAATGTCTGAGTGACGAGTTGCAGGCATCCTGAAGTTTGGGGTTGATTCAGGGTTTTTGGGGGGAAGTCAGGAGAATAAAACTGCATAAGCCTTTTCCCTGACCGTGAGATTGGGGGATGTTTCTCTCTACGCGCGCTCCGCTCCCTTTTGTTAGCTGCCACACAGAAAAGTCCTCATTTCTGGGCAGTTTCTCTGTCACCACCGGGTAAGGTTTGAGGAGTGCTGCAGTATTGCAGAGACCACTGTGTGGCAACTGTGGACTTTTCAGAAATGTCTGCTGTCTGTGGGAGCAGGTCAGCTGCCGCTGCCGCCGCTGCTTCTGCATGGCTCAATTCCCACAGCAGCCAAATGTCTGCAGTCGTGGAGGGGGCGAGAGAAAATGTCTCCTTTGGTTCTGAGTTTCCTTGGAAAGGGGAAAAGGCTTCTTTTGTTTGCTGGGGTTGGTTTGGGGTTGCTTTTGTTGTTGTTGTTGACTGTCACAAATTTTCTGTTGCTTTATTTAATATGTTTGAGCAACAACCCTGTTTGTACTTTGCAGTCGCACCAGAGATAGCAGTGAGCAGAATTCAATGCATTGTATTAAGGATGGCCAATGAATATTTATGATAGACCTAGGGAGCCAGTAATAAAAATGAAATCGGCATGATGCCACTAGATCCAAATCTTTGATCTCTGTTTTAAGAGAAAATACAATAAAGCAGGGGATAATGGACTCATTATAATGGAATGGTTAGTTACGGTTAGTTAGGGCAGCGTGAATCGGTGGCATTACATAAACCGCTCTAGTCCAAGATTTACGATTCGGAAATGTGTTTCAGGAACCGAGTTCCTACAGAAAACCTCAGTTTATGAGTAGGTTGGGGTTTTGTTTTGTTGTTGTTCAGTCAGTCCAAACACAAGGAATTAAAGATGCGTGTCTCTCAGATATTGGGATGGGCTATGCTCTTGCCATACTAGGGAAAGCAAACGCGGTTCAGAACCAGCAAGGCCCTTCTACTCCATCTCTTTCTGTGCTTCTGCTCCTCATCTATCACCCTCTGAGCAGGTAGGGAAGGGTCGAGCGTTGCAGGGAAGTAGAAATTAGATTCTGCTCCCTGACCAGCCTGCCTTGCCGGATACCAGATGTGAGGGGACATTTGGGGTCATCAGCTGAGAGGGGAAGGTTCCAGTTTGGCATCACCAGGAGGATGCCAGGCTGGAGACATATGCCCTAGCTGGAGCCACATACCTCTGCCAGGAGCAGGGAGAAACCACTGCAATGTGCTGAAACAGCTTTGGGGAAGCCTGAAGAAGGAGTCAGTATTTGACAGGGACAGGGAGCGGGAGCGAGTTAGCGATTCTTCTTTTTAATGGTTCCAATTACTTGCTTAACACCCCTGCCACACTAAGCAAGACGCAGAGGAGGGTTGATTCTAGGCCACAGATGAAAGCTGATCTTGAAGTCTCTGTCTAGCCAGACATGAGGAGGAAATGGAAACTTGATGGTTTTTGATTTGTTTCATGCTGATGTAATTTCTAAGGGACTTCATCACTACTGACATCTGGCAAGGGATTAGTCCATAATGTGGTCCAACTCTCTCCTCTCCCCTTTTGAAGAAAAGGAAAGTATATGCTATATTGAACTTTGGAAAACAGCTATTAAGCAACCACAGGAACTGCTTCTGATAGGATTTGTGTGTGTGTGTGTGTCTGATGAGGATTCTACCCAGCATGTTTGGCCTTGGAGGAGCGCCTGGATGGTATTGCCAGCTGGAATTGTCAGAGCCGCTTTGTCTTCTGTCCCAGGAAAACAGAAGCCTGGCGGGCAGTCACTCTTGCTCTTATTTCATATCCCTGCTTAGTCAAGAGTTGCCAACCCCAAGCACTGAAAACCCTGAGTCAGGCCACAAACAAATCACGAGATTTGGCTTGGAAAATCATGAGATTATTTAGGATTTCTTTGAGCCTTTAGAGTGTCTGTTCTTCCAGTTTTCTTCAACTAATCCTGGACCTTGAAATACACTTTCTTGAATTATGCATGCATTTGTTTACTTAAATGCAAGCCAGGTTACCTGACCTCTGGAGTTTGTGGGGGGGAAAAGACCAGAATATCTAAATGACGTGTGTTGACCAGGCTACTCAATGAGCAGCCTGTTCTGGAGTTGGTAATTGCCCTGAGGACTATGAGATTAATTATCTCAGAGTCACTTTGACCCCTCGGCTTTTTGCAGAGAGCTTTTTTTGTTGGGCAGAGCCTGAAGGTGTTCTTTCACTTGATAGCAATGAACGCTTTGTGCAGGTTGTGCCTTGCAGCAGCTTTTCATGGGCAGCACCTGGTACCTTGCCAGCGAGGCCCCTTTGATCCATTTTCTTCCCACTGCAATTTCACCATTGCTTGGGTCTTGCTCGGAGCACACACGTGCGGATGCTTCCCGCTGTACACAGTCACGAGCATAATGTGCTGATGCGGCGTGGATGTCAGCAAGAGGCTGTGCTGGCACACAATGGAATGTGCTCTGAAGGTTTGGACTAGTGTTGGTAACTCCAGATGCAGAGCTGTCACTTGGGGTTGGGCAGAGCACCTTATCACACTGAAAATTCCTCTTGGCAGAGTTGTCCAAAACATTTTGTCCCCAAGTACAGAGCAGTTACACTAGCAATGTCTCTTTATATTCCTTTTTCCTGCAAGCTTCTTAAAGCCCTTGTTTTTTTTTAAACTACCTTTCTCCTCTTTCTTGTGGAAAACCGTATTTTTTGACTCCTTAAGTTGTAAGCAGTAGTAGCATCCGTGTCCCATTAGCCCCACATCCAGGAGTGCTGGATGCCAGTCCACCAGTCTGAGCTGCCAAAGGAATTTAGATAACCTTGACTCTCAGGTCTTTCAGCATGAAGACTTCTTACTGACTCCAGGGGAACAAGCAGCTTTGCTTGACCCAGGTGTTTTCTCAGATACGACCAGCTAGAGGTTCTCAGCATGTGGGTTCCCCCCAGGATGCTCTACTGCATGTAGTTTAGCCCATTAGGAAATCAAGGTCTTCTAAATATACAAATATTTGACTATGGCTCTCTATAAAAATGAAAATCTTTGCATTTAAACAAATGCTGGAAGTCCTGCATGTTGTTGGGAAGTTCTTCCTCTTTTACTAGTCAGAGGAGGGTTGTTTTTTTTTTCAAAGGGGCTAGAAAGGTTGCTGGGGAATAGGGTGTAGAGCCTGACCTCCCTTCATTTTGCAAAGAGACCCATATTAAGTAGGTTGCTTTTGTGAGGCAAGAGGAAATAACAGCGGTAATTCACTGCTGGCAACAGAGTGGGTGATGGTCAGTAAATTTACCCTGGATGGCACAGAGGATTGTTCTGGTTCTATGTCACGGTCTTTATTACATTTGTCCTGGTTGTTGCTAGCATTTTGTTCTCGTAGTCATTTTAATTCTGACAATAAAACTGACCATGAGGACCTAGAAGGGGACTATTGAAAAATACGAGTTGAACAGTTTAGGCTGTCCTTTTCTTCTTTTTTCTTCACATTTAAATATTCTAACAGTGAATAACACCATGCCTGGGAAGAAACTCAGTTTTTATTACTTGAGTTTGGATTTTTGTTCTGGTGCTGCGTGTGGAAATGTTCGCATGAACAAAACCAACCCCACCCCACCCCCCTACACCCCCCTTCAGACAGAGTAACAAGTTTATGAGATTACTTTGGGCTGTGGCGTGCTTAGTCAGAAATGAGTAATTTGTATTGCAGAAGTCTGGGCAAAGTGCTACCTATTTCTGCCTGTGTGTGCAAATAACCTGCTATGCCACACAGCCAGAGGAAAGTCAAACGAGAGCAGCGCTGGCTGCGCTTGAGCATGCCGAGCACGCGCGCCGAGCTTGGGCTAGGAGGTGGCAGAGGAACCAGTGGCTCCTTCTGGAGCCCGACCTGGTGCTCTGCGAGCCTGGTTAGAAGGGTTTGCTCTCCAGAGCACAGTCTGCAGGCAGTCACTTGACTTAAATGAAGCTGTTTATATAAACAGATTATTTCCTTGCCTGCGATACTGAAAAGAGCTTGTTTAACTCAGTAGCAAATTCTAGCCTACCAGGTAATCTAAATACAGGTCTTTTACTTCCTTTTTTCTAAAAGAAAAAAAAAAAAAAGGAAGTCAACTAGCTGACACGTACTTGAATTCAACATGTATTTAATTTAATTTTTAAACTCTATAAACAATTTGAAAATGGAACAAAAAACAATTCCCCTGATTTTTTTTAAACTCTCTCTCTCTTTCCCATTTTTGCACATACTTTACCTTTCTCTGTGTTTTATTCCGGTTCTTAGCTGAAGACAGACTTTATTTGAGTGCAGGAAAGGAAGTGTTGCTGGGATGATGTTTTCTTTTGAACTAGCCAGCAGTTTACAGCTTCTGTGTCTTATGTTTGCTCCTTTGATCACTATCTGTTGCACTACCAAGCCCTACGCAGTGCAATTTTATTTTCTTTTTACTACTGAACCAGCTGGGGCACTGCCCCACGCAAGGACCATTAGGTAATAAAATCAGAGTGAATCAGGAGTGTTTTCTCAAGCTCTTTTGCATAGTTCTGAACTATTTATTTCCCACTGCAGCTTTGCCAGCTGAAAAAGTCGCTGCTTTATTGCCCCAAACTCGGCCGTGCACGTCCATCTCCATCTTCCAGCAGGGGCCTCCAGAGCCACGGGAGGTGGCAAGCCCGCCGCCGGGCAGCTGCAGTGGTGCACAAAGGGGCTCTTTCAGACTCGGGCTTGCTAGAAAAGCACATGTGCAGCTCAAACAAGTTCACAGTGACTTGAGCAAGAGCCACCCCAGGGAAACTGCCTTTTTTACTATTTTTTTTTTCCTAATTTTTTTTTCTGAAATTGGTGCATAGGTATGTTGCACCAATGCTTGTTTCTGACTTGAGGAACACCATGTTTGGGCCCAGGACTTAGTTCATTCTGTGTTTTTCTGCCATGAAGAGGGTCGCTGGAGGACAAGGGTTGGAAGCTGATCTCCCCTCTGACAGGCTATTTGAATACAGCATCGCTTTTTGCCCCGAGCCTGCTGGCCAGTGATCTACCATCTCTGCAGACACATGTCGGTGCAGCAGAGGATACATTTAAATATCACAAGCTAGCTCCTGTTTTGGGCTCCTCTCCAGAGGACCGAATGACTCACCTTCAGAGAAGGTCTCTCTGAAAGTGGAAGCAGGACTTCGCGTATGACAGTGCAGAACCTAGCAGTTGGCAGGGTGCCCATTTTCTCCTCCTTAAATCAAGCAAGCAGTGTGCTCCTGGGCTTTGTGAATGAAAGATTTGTTGGGAAAAAAAAGGGTATGAAGTCTTAACAAACACTGATTTAGTCAGGTTGGCTTTGGATTGAATCTGCATAAATTCTTGTTCCGAAGTTGGCTTCTCTCGGGGATGGGGCGGGGGGGGAAGTGAGCTTTTTAAAATTTGCTGAAACACTGGCATACGTGAAACGAGTCTCTTCTCCAGTCATGCAGACTTCACAGGCTCTTCCTGCTGTGTTGGCCAACTTGACTTGCAACACTCATTCTCCTGAAGGAAGAATTTTGTGCCAAGGTGGCTCCAAAAATCTGCAATCCAAGAGGGTGATCCAAGGAAAGGCAAGGAGCAGGGTCTCATATGTAGCACCCTCTCCCCTACACCCCTGCCCCACCATATGCAGGCAGCGAGGCTGAGCATGGTTGGGGTGGCTGGCAGCTTCCCACCGGGGCAGCCCAATGCTGTGTGAGACCCACGGGAACTGGGAGATGTGTGAACCCTGCCCTCCTCCTGGGGCACAGTGGCAGCCGCCACGTTTAGCAACGCAGACCTGCAGACGGTGACACCAGTGGGCACCTCCTCATCTTGGGTACGAGGAGTGGGCAGTGCGTTTTGCTCCCCAGCAGCGCCCATTACTTAACACTGCCTGTGCCTTGCTTGTGGCAGATCCCTCTGGGTGAGCCGTACCGGGTGGCTTAGCCATTCGCCAAGCTGGAGCGGGCTGGGAGGCGCACCTCGCTGCTGAGGGCAGGACACCCGCCAGCCGCGG